>VZSE01013427.1:13836-75625 GCA_013398275.1 Promerops cafer
TTTTTTTTTTTTTTTTTCTTGCTGGAACCCGAGCCCTGCTCTGCTCTGAGGGTGGAGTGTGTTACATTTATTAAAAGCTAACTATGAAAACATGCTCAAGGGATCCATCAGGTTTGGTTTGCTTCCTGCTGATCTGCACTGGGACAAGTTAGAAAAACAAGTTTACTTCTGTTCATTTAATGAGCTCCTCCTCAGAGTGGATGCAGGGTTTTGTTTTTCTTTTTCTTTTTTTTTTTTTTTTTATTCTTTCCCCATGCTCAGGTAGATTTGTTTGGGTTTAAGAATCCCCACGCAGCTCCTGGAAACATTAAAGATTCAAATTCAGCAATTTATCTATAGGCTGGTTGTGTCACTAATTAAAAATTGCCCGTGGAGGAGGTTGAATTAAGTGGGATTTATTTAATAATAATTTTGGAAGGATTATCTCCATCCCAGCCTGCCATGGGAAGCAGGAGGAGATCCAGATGCACCAGGAGATCCACAGGCAGAGAGCTTTGAAAGCCACCCTAAACAGCTACAGAACAGCTTAAAATATTGAATTAAGGAGTTAATTTACATGCACTAATAAAGCCTGTGCAGATTTCCGTGGTGTCACTGAGATTAGTGGCAGCAGGCTGCCTTCACTTGGCTCCTGCCTACCTCTGAGCACGAGGCTGGTTTCAAAAATAGCATTTTAGATCCATTTAAGTGCAGCCTGGGAGGTTCTGCCTCTGATTTGGGATTTATTTGCAGCTGTTTTGCCCCCAGTGTCAGGTGGGAATTTCTGTGAGTGGCATCCCTCAGACTCCTCTGGTCCTTATCTCCTTCAGGAGTCATGGCCTGCTTCAGTTTGGGTGTTTTGATAATTAAAATCACATTTTGATAATTAAAGTCACCTCCTTTCTCTCTTTTCCCCACAGTGAGGTTCCTGAAATGTTTTCATTTCAGATCAGCTGATTTTCCTGCCTTAATCTCTGTGTGAAATTCTGTGAATTCCTGAAATTTGGCTCATTCTCACTCCATTTTCTGTGTTTTTGTCATGCTTTCCTTCCAAAGATCATTGAAATCCAATATTTAAAGTCACTAAACCCTCCTCCCTCCTGTGCCTCAGCTTATGGGAGGGGAAATTAATTAATTAAGAATCAGCTGATTTTTCCAATTAATGATGCTGACTCAAAACACATCTACACATGTATTATGTAATATATATAAACCCCACTCTTTATAGCTGTATTATTGCAGTTTATTTGCATTCCTTTGCATGAGCATTAATTAATTAATTTCCCCTAGTTTACCAAAACCCTTCTGCATTGTATTGAACAGAAATTTCTGATGCACTTTAATCCCTTAATATCCAGAATTGCATCTTGTCCCTGGCTGTGTTATTTAGAAAAAAACCAGGTGCCTCATCTTTTGCTGAATGTCTATTTTATGTGCTCTAATTGTGCTGTTATGTGGTGATAATTAAGAGTTCTGCAAGGGCTGTGTGTGTGAGCTGCAAATGAATCTTTTCTGCTAATCTGGAGTAATGGCAGAGCATCCTGGCCTTCAGCAGGCAGCACTTTGAAACCCTTCTTAAAAATAAAAATAAAAATAAAAATAAAAATAAAAATAAAAATAAAAATAAAAATAAAAATAAAAATAAAAANAAAAGAAGTAAATTCTTAAAGAGAAGTAAATAATTTTAAAAAAATTAATTCTTAAAAAGAAGTAAATAATTTTAAAAAAAAGTAAATTCTTTAAAAAAAAGAAGTAAATTCTTTTAAAAAAAAGAAGTAAATCCTTAAAAAATAAAGTAAATTCAGTTTAAGTGCAGCTATTTCTTAAGAATTTGGCAGAATACACAACCCCAGTTCCAAAGAATTGTTTGCAGGCCAGATCCACTGAAAAGTTCAGCTGGGAAAGTGAAAATGGGGGACGAAGCATTCTTGACTAATATCAGTTTTTACTGTTTGTTCTTGTTTTTATTCACTTGGTTGGGGTGCTGGAGCTGGGCAGATGATTAAACTCATCTGTTTTTCTTGTCTCAGTAATTGTTTTTTCATCATCATTTAGGGCAGGTCTGGCTGTAATTCCAGTGAAGTTAGAGGAAAACCACTCCTGAAAATCTCATAATTCTCAGTTTTGCCTCTCCAAGGGTTCAAATTGGGTTTTTTTTCCCCCCTTATTTTTCTGCTGCTCAAAGATTTATCAGTGAATATAGACAAAGTTGCTTTTAAATCACTCTGCACTGTTACTTCAACTCACAAATCTGCTACTGCAGCTGGAAACCTAATTTGAATTAAATCAAAATGTCTGTTTAAGGGGATGTTGCTGACAGGGAAATCATGAAAATTGTAATTACATGTTCCAGTGCCATGACACAGATTTCTCCAAGGTTAGTTTGGAACGTGCTGACACATCCTACATGTACAAACTATATCAGATGCAGTCCCTCAATAGCCACTTAAAGTATTTTGGGAGATATTTTTTCCTCCTCACGATTTTAATCACCCTAAAAATCAAAGTTTTATGGCAAATTCATAGAGACATTCTTGAGGAAGCAGCATCTGTTGACAGTAACATCTCATTTTTATTTCCCCCTCTGAATTTGTGGCAGCTCCCACTGTTTCCTGACCCTCTTTTGCTTTGAGAGAACACAAAAATGAAAATTCCTGTCCTTACACACCCTCCCAAAACTGGCAGGGAGACGAGCCTCTTCTGGAGGAAAAAATGAAAAGGTCAAGCCTGTCCAGAAAACCTGCAAACCTCAGAGCTGCACCCACCCAGCTCCTGAGAAGACCCTTTTAAACACTGAATTTTTGGGTGTTTTCCCAAACCTGATCGTGACCTTGAGTTGAAAGGCACCCCTTGGACTGAAATCCAGCTGTTTGGGGCTGGGCAGCTGTTGTTCTTAGCAGAAATCCAGTGATTTTTTTCAAAGTGCACAAGCCATTTTTTAGTTGTAAAAGGACATTTATAACCATCTTTATTTTTGTAGGATGTTTTGGTCTGATTGCTTTATTCTCTGCATGTGTGAGAACTTAATATAGTGAAAATGTCCCCTCATTTGTGCTGAAAAATGCAGAATTTCCAGCCTTTTACCTCCCAAGGTGCTTTGTCATCTTGGGGTGCTCTTTCCAGGGTATTCAGTATTCAGGAATCTGCTCATTTTGCTGCTGCTGCTTCATCTGGTGGTTGTTTTTTTTAGCAATAATGGAAATATTTATGTTTTTCTGAGCCAGATAATCCTAGTAGGGGATGGGAGCTCCTAAAGCCCCTTTGCTGGGGTGTCCAAAAGCAGTTTGTGGAGCACGTGGAATTTGGTGACACACACAGAGCTATGAAACCCTAATTTGATTAATTTAATCAAATTCTTGAATGCTTTTTATTTAGCCTAAATCTCAGAAGCAAATCCATCCAAATATTTAATCATGTGCTTGCACAGGTGTTCACTTCTTGCTCTTAGTTCCCAAAGGGTCTGATTCAAAGGCTTCAATAATTAATATTTAATTCTGATTATTCTGACCAATATATTTGTCCAGATTTTGTAGGATACCAACAATCCCTTTCATGGGGTGACACTTTGAGATGCCCCAAGCTGCAAGACCCCACAATTTGGGTATAAATGTGTGTAATATATAAATTACACCAGATTTGGAGGCTTTTTGCTGTAAGAAAATGCTTGGGGAGAGGAGGTGGAATGTGGAGAATTTCTGTTTTTCAGGGGAGGATGGTTGGATCTCCTTTAGCCTTCAGCTCTTCCAGCACCAGGAGAAAAGATTTCCATCTCCATCCTATTTATGCATGGAAAGCTTTGATATCCAGCCTCTGCTTTTTCCCATCTTTTCACTCCTCGATTTTAGCAGAAAATCAAATTTGGGTTGCCCTGCCACTGGAATGCCACTTTGCAGAGTAATTAATATTTTAATGAGTGTGTCGAGGTGAATTTTGCTGGTTTGGGGGTCCCAGTTCTCTGCTGGAGGCTCGTCCTGCAGTTCCTGCAGCAGAGTTTAATCAGTTCAGACAAGCTGCTGAGCAAAGACAGAGGAATTCTCAGGGCTGGGGGAAGGAACGACCTAAATAGTTGCCCTGGGATTCTGTTGTGGCTTATTTCCATGTGAAATGGGAGCAACTGAGGGAATAACCATCATTTTTTGCTTATTTCAGTGGCCTTGGTAAGATAAAGTATGAAAATCACGTGGGAGGATATTCAAAATATCTCTGATTTTGGATGGAGTGTCCTCTAAAGGCTCTTGGGAGGAGCAGGCCTAAAAGGACCCTCCAGATTTGGATTTATTTCTATATTTTAAACCTGCCTGTGGGTTTCTGAGCTCTGAGGTGTGGAAACATTTGGAAAATCCTTCATAGGTGTGCAGATATTTTTTGTTAACACCTGTCTTCCTGTGGGGAACTGGGACAAGAAATTTGTGTTTTCACAACTCTTTGCTGTTCAAACCAAGAATTCGTCACACAAAGTTGGAGAGGGACAAACAGACTTGAAAATTGTCTCAAAATAAGAGTTTTTTTAGTTAAATCTTACCTGAAACTATCAGTATTGAAATGACCTTGCTTTCCCTCTGGAATGTGAAGGACTCTGTGGTTTGGGATTTGAGTTCAGTGTGGTTTGGGTTCAATTTTTCCTCTTCCAGCCACTCTCAATTTGATCTTGAGTAAGTGATTTAATCCCTGAGATTACAGCTTGAGTTAAATTTCTGATTATCCTAATTGATGTCAAGGAGTTGTGCCCTTGGAGGAGTTTGTGAACGTGTTAAAATTAAATGTCTGCTGCCGTTGGTTTTTGGCAGAAATTCTCTTTACTGATCAACTTAGTGATCCATTTCTACCTATTTTCCATGGATTTTAGTATTGTGGTTGAATATTTAAAATGATAGAAATAAAATAATTTGCCAACACAGAAAGAACCAGTTAAAAAAACCCCATGTATTTGCAAGACTTCTTGGGGCTGTTTTTAAAATACGTTTATTTCCAGTTGTCATTTATGACTTGTTTTATTACAGGCCCAAATTAAAAAAAAAAAAGAAAGGTATAGTAAATGGAATGAAACTAAAATAGTTGGAATGAAACTAAAATAAATGGAATAAAATTAGTTGACGCCAGAGCCTTGAGGAGGAGAATGGATGATGAGGAGGGAGAATGGATGCATGACCAAAAAAAAAAAATGCAAAGAAGTGCCTGAAATGAACAGCAGCAAGTGATGGCAGGGTGGGAGTGGTGCAGAAAAGATGAATATTCAGGAATCTCTGGCCCAGCCGTGCTGTTTGTACCCAGAGGTGCTGGTTGGATGCTGAATTCCAGGGAGAGGTTGGAGTTCTGATCTCAGGTGGGGGTTCTTAGTCACTGCAGGGTTGAGCAAGTGCAGGACACGCTCGACGAGTTGCTGATTTCAGATGTCAGAAATCCTCCCTGGCTCCAGTGGTGCTGGCAGCTCATCCTGGCAGGGTACAGGATGTGCCTTCCCAGGGCTGGGAGGATTTGGAGGAAAGGTAAATTCAGAGCTGGCCCCACCACCTGGGCAGCTGCAGCCTTGGGAAGAGCTTTTTGGTGATGGATGCTTTCACAGTGGCTCAGGTGTGTCCTGAGTGAGGAGGAATTGTAATTCTCCAGTCAGGTTTTCAGTGCAGACTGAATTTCTGTGTTGTTTGAGGTCTGTGACTGGTAGAAATCACCTGGAGGGAATGTGGAGGTGCTGTGCTATCAGCTGGATGCATCTGAAGCAGAGCAATCAAACAGTTAATATTAAAAAACTCTGCCTTTCTGCCTTTCAAATTGTCACAGCAGGGGTTGCATTTCATGGTTGACATTAGCCAGGCTGTTCCAGCTCCTGCTTCTTTCACATCCTGCTTTTCATCCCTCCTCCCTCCTTAACGTTTTTTAATGCATCTCATATTCAGTGTGGCTAATAAGCAAATTTGTCATCTGCTTATTTTTGTCTTTGCTAACCCTCCCCCAGCCCTCCCTCGTGCTCAGCCCAAATTACCAGTAAGCCCAGGAATTGCAGATAATGCTCCTGTGAATTATCCTTTGCTGCAGGGCAGCTTTGCAGTCCCTGTGCCAAGCTGACTTCACTTGTGTGACTAAAAAAAGGAAAAGGACTGGGAATTTGGGATGTTGGAGGGTACAAAATGAGATTTAAGAGGAATTTTGTGGTGACATCTTTGCCCTGCTGCTGATGGCACTCGCTCTTCAAACTGGTAAAAAACCCAAAAATTCAGGAATAAATACAACAGGTTTGCTCAGTGGAGGTGGGTGTCATGTTTTATAAGCTCCTAGTAAGGAAACAGAATTCACATTGAACCGAAATAAAAAGAAAACAACATAAGGACAGAAAAAAAATGGAGGGGTTTGGGGTTTTTTGTTGAATGAGAAGATGATGGAAAAGCAAATAATGGGCTTAAAAGTAAAACTTGGTGAAAAGAAAGAGGTTTGATCCCCCCCCTTTGGACATTTTGTCTGCACACATCTTCTTTTCCTGAAATAAAAGGGAAAGTAATAGAAAATGAGTGAGTAGAAGTTAAAAATCCCTCTCTGTGCCCAGAGGTCCTGGGATCTTCTGGATACAAGAACAAATTCATGACAAATTCTTGAGCCAAGCCTGGCAAACTGACTAAAGGTTGCTCCCAGTGATTGCTCCTGGGTGGAATTGGTTTTGACAACCTTGAGTATAGTATCACTGTCATTCCCATAAAATGTGTTGCTTCAAATTTAGCAAAAATAAGACTCTTCTTCTTTTTTATAGTCCTAGAAACTCTTGGGTCTTATTGTTGCCTTCTGCCTTTCTCCCCAGGGCTTCTTGCAGTGCTGATTTGTCCCTGGCTCCCAAACTGAGGAGAAGCTTTAGGAGATGTCAGTTAATAACTGGAGCACTGGGAACTCTCAGAGCAGCCTGGATATCATCATTAGAGCTCTCTGGGCTTGGATTCCTTTGCAGTAATGTCATCCACATCAGGAAATGGATTTATAACTGTGCTCAAGTGGGGTGTTCTTGTCAGCTTTCATGGCTGTGGGGACCCTGTGAGGTTAAGTGATGGTGGAACAGCACTAAATGGTGTCAGCTCTTGGTAAACCTGGCTTTTAAAAACTGCATTTGCTTCAAAATTCATTTAAAGTAGTCCTAGAATTAGCTTGACTTTGCCTTGCAGATTTCTCACATTCACATGTTCCTGTTTTTTAAGATATTTTCATTTTACGTGCAACAGCCAAGTAAAAGAACTAAAACAGAGATGTGCACATCTGGCAGCTCATGGAGTCCTTAGGCATCCTGTTCTCCAAGGATAGCAGGTACAGAAATCTAAATGCAAACCAAAATGCTCTTGAAAATATATTATTCCTCTCAAAATGTGATTTACTGTCCCATGCGTTCAGCTGCAAGGGCAGATGTCAGATGCCATTGCAAAGGGTGTTCTGTGAGGCAGGAGACAAAATTTGAACTTTTATTAAACCTGAGTTTTCTTAGGGACAGATTTCCTTTGGCAAACAGTGCTCAGGACATGGGCAAGAGGTGGTACCTGCATTAGAAAATTCAGAGATACTGAAGTTGTCCTCAGCTCTTCAAGATCCTGTGAGACAGAGTTGCTTGACGTGTGTTTGTGATTTGACTTTTTTTTTTCAAGGGATTTTTGGTGGCTCTCTGGGTGCTGGCTTTAAACAGAGACCTTTTCCTGAGGATGAGGCACTCAGGATATCTTTGGGCTAATTTCAACAACTGCTCTGTGTTGAATTCCCATCCCTGCCCTCCTCCTCATCCCTGCTGTCTCCTTTTCATAGCTTCTGTTCCTCTCTTCAGGCTCCAGGGATCAGTAATTAAGAAATCAGCCCCTGGATAACCCCTGGGAAGTGCTGCTGGTAAAGCTGCTGGTCCTGCCCAGCCTCTGACAGAAAATGAGTAAAGACAGGAGCACAGCTGTAATAAAGAATGGCCAGATTACAAAACCACTGGGATTGCAGCTCTGCTTATCTGGCTGTGCCAAGGAGCAGGATAAATGTCTCAGTGAACTCGGAATCAGGGAGTGACAAAGTGGAGTTCCACTCTTGAGAGGTGCTACTGGTGTCCTCCTGCAAAAAAGCAGGATTTAGGAGGCTGTGGGGGGATTAAAGGGGTGGATTGGCTGAGTTGGAGCTGTTCAGATGCTCTGCAGTGTGTCTGGAAGGAAAAACAGCAAGAAAATCAGACTTTAGGGTTTGCTTGTTCCTGTTAGCTCGGCTTGAGTCAGTTCAGAGCCTGACTCCTGAAAAACTGCTCTGATTCCTAAAAAGTGCTCTGATTCCTAAAAACTGCTCTAATTCCTAAAATCTGCTCTGATTCCTAAAACGTGCTCTGATTCCTGAAAAACTGCTCTGATTCCTAAAATCTGCTCTGATTCCTAAAAAACTGCTCTGATTCCTAAAACTGCTCTGATTCCTAAAAATCTGCTCTGATTCCTAAAAAACTGCTCTGATTCCTGAAAAACTGCTCTGATTCCTAAAATCTGCTCTGATTCCTAAAATCTGCTCTGATTCCTAAAACTGCTCTGATTCCTAAAACTGCTCTGATTCCTAAAATCTGCTCTGATTCCTAAAAACTGCTCTGATTCCTAAAATCTGCTCTGATTCCTAAAATCTGCTCTGATTCCTAAAACTGCTCTGATTCCTAAAACTGCTCTGATTCCTAAAATCTGCTCTGATTCCTAAAAACTGCTCTGATTCCTAAAATCTGCTCTGATTCCTAAAATCTGCTCTGATTCCTAAAACTGCTCTGATTCCTAAAACTGCTCTGATTCCTAAAATCTGCTCTGATTCCTAAAAACTGCTCTGATTCCTAAAATCTGCTCTGATTCCTAAAATCTGCTCTGATTCCTAAAACTGCTCTGATTCCTAAAACTGCTCTGATTCCTAAAATCTGCTCTGATTCCTAAAAACTGCTCTGATTCCTAAAAACTGCTTTGATTCCTAAAACTGCTCTGAGTCTGAACTGTAGTTTTTCAGATTTTGGTGCTTGCCAGCACAGTGAGTTTGGGATCTTCTCATTATTTTTTGAACTCGATGTGGCAAATGGCTTTTGCTTCTCTGATAGGATTTGGGAGAAATGATTTGCAGCCCTGCTGTGTGTTCCAGGCTGAGTGTGACACAGAAATACAGAAATGCAGCCTGAGACACAGAAATGCAGCCCTGTATTGCAACTCTAACAACCCCACTAATAGGGAAAATTTACAATTTCTTCCCAATTTCAGTTGGGGTGAATGTGTTAATTAAAAAGAAGAAATGCATCCCATGTTTCCCCGCTTTATTTCACTTTAATAACTGGAAAATTTGAGGCCAAAGTTCTGTTGGATTCTGTATTTAAAGCTACAAATAGCAGGTTTACAAAAATTTCTGAGAGCACATAGTGACAGGGCATGAGGGAATGGCTTCAGAGTGACAGAGGGGGGGGTTGGAGGGGATTTTGGGGTGGGATTTTTGCCCCGGGAGGGTTGGGAAGTCCTGGAATGGATTTCCCAGAGAAGCTGCCCCATCCCTGGAAGTGTCCAAGGCCAGGTTGGAGCAGCCTGGGACAGTGAAAAGTGTCCCAGCCCATGGCAGGGAACTGGATGAGTTTTCAAGTCCCTTCCAACCCAAACCCTTCTGGGATTCCATGAAATACTCATTTAGAAGTCAAATGCAACTGGGCTGGTGCAGGTTTGGGCTGAAATTTTGCATTTTGCTCTCCCTTTGCATATGGAAAAGGTTCAGTTGTTTCCCTGTGATGCACAAAATCCCAGCCCCTTTTATCTGAGCTGTTTCAGGTTGCTGAAATGACATTTAAAAGAGTGGGAGGTGGGAAACCAAACAGGCAGAGCTGGGCAGGTGAAGATTTCCATGGGGCCCCTCCCAGAACAAGCTCCCTGTGGATTTTTCCAGCTCCTGGATAATGTTTCCATGAGGAATATTTGGAGGAGCACCATTTCTTGGTGCATGTCCTGGCAGTTTTTGAAAGTCTTAGCTGAATGATCTGGGATTTTAGACCTATCTAATTTTTATTTCCCTTAAATGACTTTAAGAGCTGTTGGCAAATGTGTCTCGTTGGATGAGGGACAAGGAGTTGGTGGGAAAAGCTTCGGATCCACCTGGAATTCTGTGTCCTTCTGGATCTTGTAAGGATGCTCTGAACAGGAATAGCTTGGACAAATTATAAAGAGCTCCAAGATCTGTGTCAGGTACCCAAGTGAGTCCCTGAGCACTGCAGGTTTTTTTGTGTTCACAGTTCTTCAGGAGCACAGTAATAAATGAAATAACATCTCTGCCTTTCCCTCACCAGTTCTGCACTGGAGGGGCCACTCCTGAAATGAGGGAGGTTGGCTTCTCCGTGTTTCTGTGGACACTGTAATCCATCAGCCCTGCAATCTGTGCTATAACTGCTATTTTTTCTAAGAGAAATAGTAGATATTGTTTGAAAATGTGTTGTAGTGTAGCTTGGAATAGCAAATCCATGAACGTGGGGCTGGGGGATTGCATTTATTACCAAGGACTTGTTTAATTGCTCTGCTGGAAAACCTTTGCCGTGGTGAAAACACAGATTTTTCACTCTGTGTGGTGCAAATCTTTAAAGAGAGACCACAACCCCATGGGGACACCAGTCCAAAGTTCCTTCATTTATATCTGATTTGGGATTTCGTGACAAGCTGGGAATCTCTCTTTTAATGCCTAAACAAACTTGTAGGTCCAGTTGTACTTTGAAGCTGCAGTGTGGGTGGAATTTATTACCTGCTCTGAAGGCAGGAGGTCTGAACCCAGTTTTTCATGATGTGAGGAGTGTCCTGCAGTTCTGCTCTTCCAGGGAATGTTGGAGCTGGTGTTCCTTGTGGAAAACCAAATTTCCAAGGGGCTGACACCACAGCCTTACCTGGTGATCTGCATTCCAGAGGGCTTTGTCCACAAAAGCTGCCCTGGCCAGGTGTGGAACAGCTGGAAGATGAAATGGGTTCCTGTTCTGACCCTCCTGGGCTGCCTCTGGAAATTCTGGGAATTCTGGGTTGCACTTCCTAAGCTTGTACAAAGAACTGAGCAGGGAAAGGGAATGTGGAGAATTTCTGTTTTTCAGGGGAGGATGGTTGGATCTCCTTTAGCCTTCAGCTCTTCCAGCACCAGGAGAAAAGATTTCCATCTCCATCCTATTTATGCATGGAAAGCTTTGATATCCAGCCTCTGCTTTTTCCCATCTTTTCACTCCTCGATTTTAGCAGAAAATCAAATTTGGGTTGCCCTGCCACTGGAATGCCACTTTGCAGAGTAATTAATGAAGCACCAGCTCTGGTTTAATGAGTGTGTTGAGGTGAATTTTGCTGGTTTGGGGTCCCAGCTTTCCCCACAAAAGAAAGGATCTTTGAGGGTCTTCTGTGTAATTCTGGGTGTGCTTGGAGGGTACCAGAGGTGTTTGACTCCACACACCTGCCTTGTCATGGGCTTCTGGAAGGAACCTTATTAAACTAAACTAAATCATTTTCACCACATCAGTGACCAGAATTAAACCATTTAATTAAAATATGTCTAGACAAATAACCTAGAGGGGAGACAGATTATCTGTAAGAAGTGTTGGAATAAAATAAATTTATGAACAGAATAAAATTTTTAAAAATAAAATAAATTTATGAACAGCTTCTTTTCTCTCCCAAGTTTCTGGAGCACTGGTGGATAATGTGGTTATTCCTGGTGTAGCTGGACTGGCATTCATCTCTTTGTTAGCAATTCCTTTAACCTGGCTGTAAATAATATTTCTTGATTAACACTTGTGGTTCTTTTTTGACCCAGCTTTGTTGTTCTGATGAGAGAGCACAAAAATTCCTTTGACAGAGGAGTAAGAACTGATTCTTACCTTGCCCTGTCTCAAGTGTGTTTAACATTTCTTGGTTTGGGTTGTTTGGCACTGAGTTTGTCGTGGCTGTGTGACACCTTTATTGAAAAGGAATTGAACAGTTGGAATAAGGAATTGAACAGTTGGAATAAGGAATTGAACAGTTGGAATGAGAGGTCTGGAGTTGCTGCCAGGCCCAGTGGTAGAAATAAACTCACTTTGAGTTGATTAGAAAAAATACTCCATTTTCTAAGGCTGAACTTGATTCTTTCTTGCTTTCCTTGCCTGAAAGGCATTCTGACCAAAAAGTGAAGAGTGAGGACATCTTTTAAAGGCAGCTCCTTCTCCTTCTGCTGGCCCTGAGTGAGTGATTTTCACCTCTCCATAAAGGTGCTCTGTTCCCTACTGGGAGCAGTGAATTAATGGAATATGTGATATCCTTTGACTCATTCCTGGAGTTACTGCTCTGGAGCCAATTCCTGAAGGACAGCTCCAGGCAGAGTTGTCATTTTCAGTTTGAAGTTGAACCTTTCCTTCACAATTTTATAGGAAAATCTCTTCTCCTCGTCCCTTTTCCCTCAGCAGGATTAGTATCTGTCTCCTTAATACAGCTGATGTGAAGGTGGACAGTAAATTTTTGGAATTTTAATACAAACTCTCATTTTCTCAAATGAGGACCTGGCTGTTTCTGAGGGCTTTTTGTTACCCCAGGCATTAATAGTCAGAGAGTATCTTTTTAGATGAAAACATAATTATTTAAAAATAAAACCAGGTTGGGTTTAGCATCCTGAAATGTTTGGATATTGAGCAGATGGATTCCAGGCTCAGGCTGAGGTATCCACACTCTTCTGGCTGGGGGGTCCCAGAGCAGTGGCTGAATTAAAGTTATTCATGATGTGAGCTCTTAGTGCTTCCCAAATAACTTCAAAAGGACTGGAAGCACAGCTGAAAGGATGTGCTGTTAATGTCTGTGCTGAGAGAGGCTCTGTTGCCAAAATCTGAGCTCCCTTGCACCAAAACAGAGATTTTATTGGGAATATTTGGCAGGTGGGATGGCCGATGCACTCACAAGTTGTGCAGCATCTCCTGCTGGGTATCAGTGGGTCTGGAAGATGCTGATGAGCCCCTAAAACCATCCTGAACTTTCCCTTTCAGTTCCCAGCTCCCAAACTGGCTGGGGGAAGTGCCCTTGGGTGGTTTTTTGGAGCTCCAGGAGCAGCTCTCGCTGCGAGGTCAGGACCTGCAGAGCCTTGGGTTGGCACCCTGCTGCATCCCTGCCCAGAGGGACATCCCAGAGAGCTCTTTTCTATTTTCAGTGTCCTGCCCCAGAGTCTGGGAGATAATTGCACCCTGGGGAAAGCCAAATCCCAGCCAGCTGTTTGAAATGGGCATTCCACAAGCAGCTCGCTGCTTTTGCAGTGGTTTTTTTTTTTTCCCTAAGCTGTTTTCAAGGACTGCTTAATTTAATGGGGGGTTGTTAATATTTATTGTTTTGTAACTCGGGCATTGGAAATCTGGGTTCAGGTCAGGATTATGCTGACCTGTCCCTTTGTACTGTGACTTCCTTGTTTTTCTGGCTGAGATGGGTCTGCCCCTTGGGACAGCTGCAGGAATAGATTCATTAACACCTGTGAGATTGAAATATAGGCACATAAATAATTTACTAAATAATACAGGGAGCAGAGGAAAGAGGGAACTAAGAGAAAAGACAGGAGATTCTCAGTGTGGCTAAAATGCTTTGCTTGTTTTGCCCAGTTCTATTCCAAACCCTTTCTGAGGAAATTGAGGAAAAAAAATCGAGGAAAAGAATTGAGGAAAAGAAATTATAAGGTCTTAGGACTTTAAAAATCACCCATTTCCTTGGCTTCTCTGCACATAATTAAGAGTAATATTTTTTCAAGGTTAGCTGGGCATGGAGTGAGATATAACACCATGCACAGTTGTGTCTAGCAGTGCTACAATCAAACCAGACTCATTTCTGTAGATCTCGATTTAAATGCTACAAATATCCGTATTTTAGTGAGATTTTCACACCTCGAGCCCGGCACAGCTATTGAAATATTGTTCCTTAAGGAGCAGAGAAGCAAATCATATTCCCTGCATGCCACTGCTCTTGGACAGCCAGTCATAAATATTTTAAAAGACTTAATTGGAAGCTGTTCCTGCAAAGTGCAGCGTGTTTGGAGCCCCTGTGGAGGGAATGGGGCAGAATTTCTGCCTTGGGGCTGAGCCTGAAATGGGAGGATGAGGCAGAGCTGGGCTGGCAGCCCAAGCACCAGTTGGTTCAAAACACGTGGAACCTTTTGGAAGGAGTCACTGTGGCAGTGCTGAGGGCTGGCAGAGCCTTGCAGAGTGCTTGGAGTGTGATGCAGAGGGCAAAATGGGATTGCTGCACATGAAAATTCCCTTTTCAGCATCACACAAGGAATCTCTGCTTCCCTCCCGACGTTCTTTTTGGGTTTGTGTTCCTCAGCAGAGCTCTTGGCTTCCCTCACCAAGTAAGGAGGCTTTCTGCTGCTCCAGATTGTCTGAAACATTCCAAGGAACTTTCCAGCATGGATGTTACGTGGTTTTCTTGCAGTGTAATGTGCCAGCTGACCTCCTCCAAGTCACACACCACCGTGGTGCCAGAGCACAGCCTAAACAAATTGAGTTGTCCTTGAATAGCCATAAAAAGTGAAGTTTTCTCTTTGAAATCCGTGCAGATTTGGGCTGATTCTCTCCTAAGGAGCACAGAAATTCTTGCATCATTCATATGCTTAAGCTTAGGTCAGTATCTGGTGCAGGACCAAAGTGCCAAAACCTCTCCAACATCCTGCAGCTTTCCTGAAAGATGATAAATTATCCCTGGCATGACAAAGTGCTGGATGTGCCTGCAGGAATAAAGGTGGAGTGGAAAAACCAGGGAAGAGGCAATCCTGTGGGCACAAGTGTTTATGTGGTGCTGGAGATGAGATGTGGCAGAGGATAACTGGGGTACAAATACGTGCATGCATTAACTGCTAATTGCAGGCAGAACCACTGAGAGTGAGGCTTTAGATTTTTTAAAAGGCTTAAGAATTAACATGAGACAGGGCAGCAGCCACTAGATCAATGAAGAAAAAGTGGGTTTTGATGTGTTTGTCACCTGTGTGGGAAGAGGTGACTTCCCCAGCACTGACTGCACGCAGTTTCTTGCTACAATTTCTGTAGAAAAGGTGAAAAGGAGCCTGTTTGCATTGAAGGTGCCTATCTTTGTTTGAAGGGGGTTTTGAAGAGGGTTTTGCTCCACAGCTGTGTCACTTACACGTGTCTGGGTGTGTCACTTGTGTCATAACTGGGCAGCGTGTCCATACCCATTTCTGACAGGATTCCGTGGGAGCTGGCACACGGCGGGGCCTGTGTGGAAAGGCAAAGCACTGACAGCGTTCCTCAGGAAAAACAACCTAAAAAAAAGGAGAATACTGCTCTGTTGTGGCTCTGTGGGGTTTTGAGGAGTGATTGGCATGAGGTTGGAGAAGGAGGAGAGGGATTGATGGCACACAATTCCTGCCTGCAGCACTGCGGGGTGCAGATGAGATCTGAGGCTTTCGTGCAGATCCTGCACTGCTCCTGGTGTTTCTCTGCTCATCAAAGGGATTTCTCTCCTCCCTTCTTTCTTATTTCCAGGAAAAACCCCGTTTTATTCCAGTGTTTATCTCTGTAAATTCAGCGTGTGGCTTTATTTTCATTCCTTTCCCTGTGTTGGGAAGGTGGCTAAAGGCTCCCTGGGCTGTGGCCTCAGCTGGAAAATCCCTGAAGTTGGAATTCTTCATTAAAAATTCACACTGAAGTGTTAATCAGCTTCAGCCAGGCTATTTTTAGAGCTGCAGCCTTCGATGCCAGTTGAGTAATTGCTATTATGTGATTACTTACGGGTTTGCTAATGGAAACAGCTTTTTTGGAAAACTGCTGCTTCATAAATCAAATTGTCCAAAAACGTTGTGGAACATCCATCCTTGGAGATGCTCAGAACTTGACTGGACATGGCCCTGAGCAACCTAATCCCTCTGTGAAGGTTGGACTTGATGACCCCTGGATTTATCTTCCAACCAACCTGATTCTGTGAATGAAAACTAAAATCTGAATAATCTCTTACGTGTCTTTGAGGTGACAGGAATAAAGAAAGATACATTTAGCACAAAGAGCTGAATTCCTTTGGCTTCTCTCTAAGGATCTCCAAGCAGGTTCATAATGAATGAAGCTTCCCCCCCCTTTTCCCATCAGTAAAGGGCAATTAAGAAGAGACTTGATTATGATCCCAGTGATAAGGTGGGATTAATCTGGTGCTAAAGGACACTAAGATGCTCTGTTTGTGTCATGGTCCACATTAACCTGGAATAAATCTGTCTCAGCCCTGCATTTCCCATGTCTGTGGCACTGGAGGGAAAGGAGGATTTCCTTGTTAACCTCATTTTTCCGAGTGGAATGAAAAATCACCCAGCTAATTGTGGAGAATGCAGTCTCTGCCAGGCATGCATGATGCAATCAGAATGCAACACTATCAGACCCAGTCTTTATTAGCCAATTATCTCAGTGCTTATGAATCAGAGCCATCAGAGGTTTGTGGGGTTCACCTGCAATCAGGTGTATCCCAGTTCATGTGGAATCTGGATATTCTGAGGCAGCTTGGCAGGGGCATGAGAGGAAGGCTAAGCCTCAACAATCCTTGGTTTTCTGGCTGAAATCCTCTCTGGAAGAAAACAAAAATTCAGGATGCTGGGAGGGTAAGCTGTCCCAGAAACAGGTGAGGTGTGAGGGTGAGCAGGGCTGGGTTTGGGAAATCACAAAGACCAATTTGTGCAGAGCAGCGTGGTGGGAAAGCCAGAGGATCCAGACACAATTCCAGGAAGCCAGAGGAAGGAGGGGCTGCTACCAGCAGTGATTGTTTCATTTAGTAATTAGTGCTTAAATCTCCTCAAAGTCAAATAAAGCAGAGGATGTGAGCTTGTGGAGCCGTTCCCTTCTCCCCTTCCCCACACTTCCTCACCCTTTTTTTTTTGGCAGATATTCATGGCTGTGGGGGCTTTGCTGATGGGGTGGAGCAGGTGTTTGGGGGTAAAGAGTGGGGTATTTTTCATTATCTGTCTCTGATGTGACCTTGGCTGAGCTGCTCCCCGTGTCCTTACACCTTCCTTCCACCTGGTAGATGCATTTGAAGGATGAATTAAAGGATGTTTTGTGCATGGAGGTTTTTCTGGAGTGCAGTAAAGAGGGAAATGCTACAAATCTGTGAATATTGAAGAAAAATCTCTAAATTATTGGTGTGCTGTGCCCTCCCCTTTCCAAGGGGCAAACGTGTGGAGGTGGGAGCTGGGCAGGCAGAGCTGCTGTGACCTGGAAATGTCATCTTTGTTCCCTGAGTGGTACCTTGGTGGCCAGGTGTTTGTTTGCTCTCCTCTCCCTGACCTGAGAGTCCCAGCCCCAGTCCAACAGGAGGTTGTGTGTGCTGGAACGGGGCTGCCAACAGGCAGGACATGACCTGGGAAATAAATACCCCCTTTTCTGAAAGAGGATAAGCATCCCCTTTTCTGTGCCTTGCTGTCAGATGGTCTTTGGTTTTATTTTCAAACAGTGGGTCCATCAACAATCAGTTTGAGAGCTCTGGTGATTTATCTCCAGAGTGGACCACATCCAGTGCCAATATTCTTCACCTCAGGAAGAGGTTTCTGGGAGAAATCACCTTTTTAAAAATTTTTATGCTGTTTTGGGTTGGAATATTCTTCACCTCAGGAAGAGATCTCTGGGAGAAATCACCTTTTTTTTTATTGTTATGCTGGCTTGGGTTGGAATATTCTTCACTTCAGGAAGAGGTTTCTGGGAGAAATCCCCTTTTTTTCCTTCTTTTACCTGCTTGGGTAGAAATATTCTTCACTTCAGGAAGAGATCTCTGGGAGAAATCACCTTTTTTCCCTTGTTATGCTGTTTTGGGTTGGAATATTCTTCACCTCAGGAAGATGTTTCTGGGAGAAATCACCTTTTTTTCCTTCCATGCTGTTTTGGGTTGAGTCTAGGTTGTGAACTTAGATCTCCACCCTGATCTCCAGCTGCTGTGTATCAATTCCAGATGTTTTGTGTGTTCCCAAAGCAGGCAGCAGCACGTGCCCTCCCTTCCAAATTGCAGGCAAACAGCATCTCCTTTTTGCAAAGTTGGCCTCGGACTGAATCAAATGGCTGCAGCCACTCCAATCCCTCCTTTTTGCCTTCTCTCTCCTTGCTGGGGATGGAGAGGAGCTGCCTTTTTACTCCAAATAAAGATTTGTAAAACAGCAATATTTGCCACGAGTGGCTGCTGCCCTCTTTGATGTTCTTGGCCCTGCTGATCTCTACCCAGAGCAAGCTGGGAATTACAGTCTGTCATTCTCTTGCCTCATAGCTCAGGGCTATATTTAGTAGTTTCAAGTTGCAACAGATCTGGAAGTTGTTCCCTTCAGCTGCAGCAAAGGCTGGGTTTGTCCTGCTGAGTCCAGCGAGCTCCTTCTCCATCCCGAGAGCGGCTGAACCGGTCAGTGCAGAACTGCAGGGAGCTCCTCACTGCCTCAGCTTCGGTTTCCTCTGCACAGAACCCCCACTCAGGCCGGGTTTTAATGCCTGGTTTTTGCCTCAGTGCTAAAGCTGGGTGTGGAAATTCCACGTGTGATTTTTGCTGGGTGCAGAAATCCCATGTGTGATTTTTGCTGGGTGCAGAAATTCCGTGTGTGATTTTTGCTGGGTGCAGAAATTCTGTGTGTGATTTTTGCTGGGTGCAGAAATTCCACGTGTGATTTTTGCTGGGTGCAGAAATTCTGTCTGTGATTTTTGCTGGGTACAGAAATTCCACGTGTGAATTTTGCTGGCTGCGGAAATTCCGCGTGTGATTTTTGCTGGCTGCAGAAATTCAGTGTGATTTTTGCTGGGTGTGGAAATTCTGTGTGTGATTTTTGCTCAGCACAGAAATTCTGTGTGTGATTTTTGCTGGGTGTGGAAATTCTGTCTGTGATTTTTGCTGGCTGCAGAAATTCCACGTGTGATTTTTTGCCGGCTGCGGAAATTCCGCGTACGATTCTTGCTCGGCGCAGAAATCCCCTCCTGGGATTTTCTGGGATGCCCTAAGTGGCATTTCCTGCAGATCCTGCCCTTTCAAACGTGCAGATAAAATGATTGCAGCACCTTTCTCTGCTGATCCAGCAGCTGGAGCTCTGCTGAGTGAGTGTTCCCCGCAGCACTCCGTGGAGCACACAAGATAATGCCTGGATTCCAGTCTGTCCATTGGGGCTGGAGATCCAGGAGGGTGTTGAAATCCTGGGTTTGCAGCTCCAGAATTACAGGTCTGAGAGTTTCACTGAATTGTCAGAGGTTTTTAAAGCCCTGAGTATCTGCTTTTAGTGGAGTTTGCTCTTAATTGTCTCCTTGGAGTCTGAGGATAAATGACTAAAACCAAGAATGGAATCATACGATCTGATTCCCCTGCCAAAAGATGGAGGACAGATGTTTTAGGAATTAAGGGAATATTTTACAACGTTTTTCTTTCCAATAATAGAAAAAAAAAAAGGGGGGTGAAGATTGCCTAATATTGCCTTGCCAGCCATTAACAATGCAAATAAGTGTGGAGGAAAAAAGAGAAGGTGCTCATTCCTTAAAATATGTGGGAATGCAGGCATTAGTGGTGGAGTTATTTATTTGTAATTTTTCAAAAGAAACTCTCCATTTGCTCTCTTCTCTCATCCCTCCTTGCCAGTCCCCCCTCAACATGACACTGTTTTATACCCAGTGAGTTGCTTTGTGGTTATTGTGGTTTTTCTTCACACAGCAACAAGACAAAAACATAAATAAAGGAAAATGTGCTGGTGGACCCACACATTTTTTGATGGAGTTTGATGAGACTTCAGGCTTCAGATTGTCAAAACCAAATTTGTCTCTGTTCTGCAGTGAATTTGAGGCCAGAAATCTGTTTCTGCTACAAATGTGTGGTCTTTGACACAGACTGCACAGCACAGGGGGGATTTTAGTCCCCATCAGACCTTAGAAGGCCCTGGGGAGACTCCAAAAATTGAAAATTACTTTTGTGCCTCCCACAACTCTCCCTGGAGAGCTGTTGTTCTACCCTTTATTTTGATTTGTTTCCTCTATTCTCAGTCACATATTCCTCAAACACAGAGCACCTGCTGCTACCAACATTTTAAAGAAAAAATTGTATTTTTCCTGGACAATTTGAGAAAACCACTGTGCATTCTGGTCTGATGTGATTTCAAATTCCTGATTTTCTTCCTGTTGTTGTTTTTTTCTGTTTTCCAGGGTGGTGAAGGAAGAGATCTCAGATGACAATGCAAAGCTCCCTTGCTTCAATGGAAGAGTGGTGTCCTGGGTATGTTGGATTTTATGTGTGTAAATCTGTGTTGTTTGATACTGGATGCTGATTTTTAGAAGTATCTTGAATCTCAAAATTAAAACAAAGGTATAAATTTTAATTACCTTGTTCTTAAGTAATATATTTTAAAAATCAGAGTGAAGTCCACAAAGTGTGCAGAGCTGAAAAGGTGGTTTTTAACATGAAAACAGCTTTAGTACTGTCACTAAATAGCCAAAAGAATTTATTCCAAAACAGCTAAATGTGATCTTCTGGTGGATTTTGGTTATGGTATTTAAATTTCAATGTATTGGTATTGTTGGTAGTGCCTGGAAGGTTTAAATGAGGTTAAAATCTCGGGGCTAAACATTGTGTATGCATTCAGTAAAAAGACATCAACACTAATAGCCTTGGAAAAATAAATTTAATATAAAAATCAAGGAATTTGGGCTGTAAAGTTGTAGAGGGAGTCAGTGACTGTGCTGCTCTGCACATCCCATCTCCCTCAGTCTTGTCTGGGTTTAATGTGCTAATTTCTCCAATATGCCAGGATTTGTTTGTCACCTAACTGGAGTAATTAATTACCAGCTCCTAATTATTCTCATTTATTGGGCAGTGAGTGCTGAGCTGGTGCTGTCACTTCTTCAGCCTCGTTCTGTTCCACTTCATGGAGATGCAAGAAAAATCTCCTGCTGTGAAATACAGGAATTCCCCCCTTCAGATGATGTTTGGGGCACAGATGAAATAATGGATAAATTTAGCCTATTTTTGGTGGGATGAAGGTACACAAGGAAGTAGTAGTAAAGTAGGTTTACAGGAGTTTTTTCCAACTGCACAGTTGGAACAAACTTGGAATTCTCAGGTGGAATAAGCAGCTCTGTCTCCATCTCTTTCTCCATTCCTGTGCTGCTTTTAGGAGTCAAAAATCTTGCTCGCATTTCTTACAACTTCAAATATTTTAACAATTTTTATCCCTTAAAATATTTTAGTAGCCCAGACATTGAAGTTATACAGGATAAGGACATTTGCTGCCTGCTGAGTAGCTTGAACTTTTTCAGCCTGGCTTCTTGTAGGCAGGATTACATGGAAATAACACAAAAAAAATCAAACCCAGAATTGATTGCATGCTGTTTCCTGCGTGTGTGCACTCCAGCACTGAGTAAGGAAAAGTGCAAAGTGTGTCTTTGAAACCTGACTTTGATGGGGAGATGCTTCTTAAGCAATGATTCCTCGTGGATCAGCAGGCACAGCCCCTGCTGGGCTCTGAGCAGCTGGAAATGCAGCTCTGGGACTGGCAGCTGAACTGAGCTCAGCTGCATCACACAGGATCAGCCACTCCTTCCTGCTCTATTGATTGCTTTTCATTTTAGGGCACTCACACTCTGGCAGCTGGGGGAGTCCCAACAGGTTTTTAGTGTTAGGCAAGAAAAACACGTGGCTTTGTAAAGCTGAGCTTAAGCTCAGTCCTCCCACACACACTCAAATGTGTACTAAACACTTACTAGATTTTGTATTAAATTGAGGTCTTAAAAATTGGGATTTTCAGGCTGTGCTGTCCCAAGGTAGCTGTTTGTTCCTGGGAATTGTGTTCAGAAGGGAAAATTACTTTTTTCCTTTTGTTTTAGGACTCCATACCTGATTTTTTTTTACCTTTTTACCTCCAACCTTTTGCCTCAGCAGCAGTAGCTGCCTAATAACCAACGTGACTTCCAGAGCTTTTCCAAGAGCTCAGCCATGCATTTCCACACAGCAGGATCAGAATGCCTTGGTTTGGGAATGGAGGAGTGTTTCAAAGCAGAGTTACTTTGATTTAAAGCTGCATTTCTGATCTAATTCCTGGGAATTGCTCAGGCAAAGGAACGAGCACCACTTGCCTCTAGGAAAAAGGAAAGATTCCCTGGATGAGTAAATCTGTTGTAAAAAGAACAAAACCATTGGCATTAGAGAGCCAAACTGATGTTGGAACAACCAGAGAAGTGTTTGAGAGCTGAGGGTCCATCTGCAGGCAGCACCAAGTCCTTTCTTAGTGAGGTTGTGTCCGTCCTTCTGTGGGACCTGATGTGGGATGGGGATCACATCCATCCTGTGCCTGAGGGTGGGACCAGCCCCTGGGTGCTCCGAGGGGTTTGGGGCTGCCTGAAGGGCTCTGTGCTGCTGAGTTTGCTGCTCTCAGGTGCCCCTGAGCTCTGCAGGTGGTGCTGCTGCTTCTGTCTCCAGTCCAAGGATTACTGGGGGGCCTCAGCGTGGGGCTCGGGCAGGGATGGGACAAAAAGGGATCTCAAAAGCTGCAGATAAACCAGGGGGGAAAGTGGAGATGGGATTTGTGCTGCCGTGGCCTGAGAGCAGTGCCTGAGCAGCAGAGGGGTGGGAATTGGTGGCAGCTGCTGTCAGGAGGGCAAATTCACCCTGAGAGCCCCTTTCCTCCTCCCTCCTGTGCAACTCCTGCCCTGGGTTTGCTCCTCAGTGTCACCCCTCCCTGCTTCTGCCCCTCTCTCCCATGCTGCTGAACTGGGAAATAGTAATTAAATACTCAATTAATTCAATATCCAGCCTGTCCTCTGCATCCCTGGCCTGGTTCTCCTCTTCCCAGTGCGTGCAGGAGGACGGGGCTGTTTGTTTTTATTTCTGTGGTCCAGTTAAATTTATCTTTTACTTTGGGAATTCTGTGTGTCAGTGATTTATTCTGATTTCCAGACATCATTTAGGCTCTTCTATGCAGCAGAATATGGCTCAGGTTGTTCCAGCAAGGTGTTCTTGGAGTTTAAGGAAAAATCCAACCCCAAACTACTCCACATCAATAAGGAGGTGGATTATTTCATTCCCCTCCACATCCCAATTCCTCAACCTCTTCCTTCTTCCCTCTCCCAACCAATCCCCCAAAGGCATTTTATCACATGTTAAGAGCTGAATTCTTTGCCAGCTCCTTAAATAATATGAAACATGAAAATACATGGCTTTTCCAGCTGGAAAACAGGAGAACATGAAGAAATAAGATCAGAACAAGACTATATATATGCACACACACCAGTTAAATGTTATATTTTAATTCTGGGACTGTTACTATTTTCATTTCGGAGCAACATCACAATCTCTGAGATGCATTTCAAGAATTAATTCAATTTACTGCAGTTCCTGTAAGCTGCTGGCTGCTTTCCAGATGCAGAAGGCAGAATCCTTGTTTGAAACCTTTCATTCACTCCTATTTTTTTGCCTTCCACTTTTGCTCAGAGGCTACAAAATCAGTGTCTGCTCTCCTTTCTCTCCCTGACCATGATGGGAGACAGTTGCTGATCCAGAGACTTTAATTTTGTATTTTCTCTGTCACAACCAGTTGGTTTTCCCATATTAGGGGTGGAAATGGACACACACGCGTTTCTCATGGATTTTTTTTTTAAATTTCCCATCAAGGTCATGTGGAAAGTGGTGGTTAAGGGACAAGAGCATCTGGCAAACAAGGAGATGTTGAGATGAGCCAGACCCTTCTCGACAGCTCCAGTGACAAGAGACAACAGGAATGAATAGAAACAAAGGAAATTCTCTTCAAACCTTAAAAAAGAAAAAAATTTATTTTTTAACTCTGAGGGTGGTGAACCAGCCCAGCTCACCCGGAGGTTTGTGCTTGGGGATAAACCTGGCTGGAGAAGGAACTGTGCTGAGAAGACAAGGAGCAGTGGGGTCAAACTGAAAGGGGAAATTTAGGTCAGATTTACAAAGAAATCCTTCTCTGTGAGGGTGGGGAGGCCCTGGGATGGATTCCCCAGAGCAGCTGTGGCTGCCCCTGGTCCCTGGAGGTGTCCAAGGCCAGGCTGGAGCAGCCTGGGATGGTGGAAGGTGTCCCTGCCCATGGAACTGGATGAGATTTAGGGTCCCTTCCAGCCCAAACCATTCTGGGATTCTTTATTTCCAGTCCCTCAGCACTGGCTGGAGCTGCCCCTGCTTTGAGCAGCTCCAGAGGTCTCTTGCAAAGTCAATTATTTTGTGATTTCTCTGCTTTTCCTGCAGCTTCACTGGTGCTTCCATCAGCCTCTTCAGTGGTGAGGCTCAGGCAGTTCCTCATCCTTCAGCAGATCATGGAAAGCCAAATCTGGCTTTCCAAGTCAGAGCACCATCCCTCCTTCATCCCTTCATCCCTTCATCCCTTCATCCCTTCATCCCTCCATCCCTCCATCCCTCCATCCCTCCATCCCTCCATCCCTCCATCCCTCCATCCCTTCATCCCTCACGGCTTCTCTTCAGGAGAGGAATGGCTTCACTCTGCCTTTCTTCCTGGGGTCAGATAACTGATGTATGATATGGATGATAAATGCTATAACAGCATCTAGATGATAAATAATGAAATATTTTTTTCTTCTTAATGCCAGCACAGGAGCTCAACCCACAAAAATCAGCTCTGTCGGAGTCA
This sequence comes from Promerops cafer, assembly GCA_013398275.1. Lineage (NCBI taxonomy): Eukaryota > Metazoa > Chordata > Aves > Passeriformes > Nectariniidae > Promerops > Promerops cafer. The sequence goes on from VZSE01013427.1 coordinate 38,368, forward strand.
GTGGCCAGGCCTCTGATAGAGAACGGTGCCAGAGCAAAGATCTAAAAGCAAAATGCAGATGTGTGGTTTAAATTAATTATTTGGGGGTATTAATGGAGCCTTTTCTGTGTGCTGTACTGAAGTTTTTGTGCTGCTCGGGGTGAGTTATAAACCCATCCAGTTCTGCAGAGCCAGCACGGATTGTAGGAAGTAGGGCTGGATTTATTCCTTCAAAACTTGAGCTCCTTCCTCCCTCCCCACCCATCAGCCTGCTCCCAAATTTATGTGCAGATCTGGTTTGGCTTCGGTTTGGAGCTCCCACAATAATGCACTTTTCACAGATGATGTTGACAAGGGCTTCTGTTCCTTCAGCTCAGCAATCAGCTGAAACATCTGTGTCTGACCTGCATTATGAATTGCAAATTACTTTTTCCACACTAACACCCAGAAAATTGCAGGGCTTATCTGCCTCTATTTGCTGCTAATTACTGGAGGAGTTTTATGTAAATCTCACTGTAAGTTAATTGTTCTGTTTCGAATTCTTTAATATCCCATTCACTGGAATTTAGCAGATAATTGCACACAAATCTTCCAGGGATAGCAAAGTTGGGTTTTTACCTTTTGGAAAAAAATGGGGTTTGGGCAGAGTGATTTCCTTATCTGCTGTTTTGTTGGTTTTTGTTTGGTTTGGTTTTTTTTAACTGGGCCTGAGCTTTCTTTGTCTCCAGTGCTGTAAAATGTGTGTCAGTTTGTGAAAAATTATGTTTATTTTTTGGTAGAATTTAAAAGTTTAATAAAGGACAATAAGATACAAAGACAATAAAGCCAAGTTTTATGGCCCGGTGCTTGGCATTCAGCCAAGAGCACACTTAATATTTTGGAGACATTATTTAAATATTTTTTCCTCTCATTAGCTTATTGCATATTCATAAACTATTATGCATATTCAAACTTTTTTATAAATTAGTTTATCTGTTCTAGGAACTGTTCAGTATGGCCCTTCCTTGGGTTTGCCTTTTTAGAGCATGTGTGTTTTTTGGCTGTGGTTTTAGTTTATTTTTATTATTAACTCCAGTTTGGGCTTTGGTCTGTATTTTTTATAGAGGGGTAAGTGTTGATAGTTGGCACGTTAGTAGCAGGGTCTTTATTATATAATTATTGGATGTTATTCTAACTAAACGGGCAATTTAATTACAAGCATAATTATATATCAGCTATCCTACTACAATGTTTAAGTTTTGCTAACAGCAGAAACAAAAAGCTGTATTTTTACAGTAAAGTTCTTTTAACATTACACACATTTATCTTAATATTTGCAAAAAGCCAATAATATAATACATATTTTTAACGAGCTGGTGGGGGACAGCTTGGCATTCTTGCACAAACCCATGTGGGAGGATTGTGGTGCTCCCTGGAAATGGCTGCAGTGTGTTCCACAGCCACACCACACACATAAAATCAGAAAATTTAAATGCACACACCCCAGCTGAGCCTCCTCTTCCCCCCACATCTCCCCTCCTGCCTGATACCAGGGCTGCTTTGAAGTTTACACCGTGAGTGACGTTTGGAAATGTGAGATTTTCATCTTTTTTAATAACATTTGAATCCTTCTATTTGTCAGAGGTGGGGACTTTGATCTCGGTGTCATCTGCAGGACTGATTTCCATGGGGGAGATGTTCAGGGGAGGATCTGCAAGTCTTTAGTTGCTGCTTTAGTTGGCTGCCCTGAGAACTCCGTGTACAGCTGGATTAATGTTGAATTAAAATCACTGCTGCTAATTAGCTATTTAAACTTCCTCCCCAGCCCTCCTGTGTCCTGCTTGTTTTTTCTCCTCTGCATCTCAGATCTCGTTCTTTTGATTTCAGGCTGGGTTTGTTTTTCTTCTTGCGTGTTTTTGTTTCTTTTTGCTGGTTTTGGTGGTGGTGGTGGTGTGTTGTTTTTTAAGCATGAAGTAATTTGGGATGGAGAGCTGCTCCTTCCTAGATTCCTTTTCAAAGAATCCTTTTAAAATCCTTTTTTCCTTTTAAAGTGGTTGACCTTTAGTTTTTTGACAATACAGAGACTATCAGTAATTGTATGTCAGAATTCTTAATTAATTACAGTAAATGCATTTACACAAACACATCTTCTGCCAGAAATAGCTGCTATTTGTCCTGTTTTTCTAACATACAACACAGAATAGAATTTTTCTCTGGGAATAATTTATTTGGAGTTCACTGGGACTGCTTACCTGAATGAATGAAATTATTACTGCAGTTTTGCCTTTTTATTTTTGAGCCTTAACTGGGCAATTTGGAAAAAAAAAAAAAGCGTGGAAGAAGATATTTTTTGCAACAGCTGAAAATGTTTTTCCCTTCTCTTTGTACAGTGGCAGCAATTGGCTTGTGGCTGCTGCCAGGTCTGTTATCTCTGGTTTTTAGGAAGGATTTGCAACATCTGGGAACAATTCCTTGCCTGGCTGCTGGGAATGTGCATTTTCCCATTGGCTGGCAGTGATGTCACTGCTGCTGTGAGGTTTTCCCTGCTTTTTCCTCCCCATTATCTGGGTGCCAGCAGATAATTCTTGTCCTGTTTGTACATCAGCTTTGTAGAGGCTGTATTTGCAATTAAAATGAACGTCGTGGTGAGGCAGAACCGTTTGACAAGGGCAGCACAGCAGCTTCAGGGCTGGGAAATGAAAAAAGTTGCCCAGAGCTGAGGCAGGGAATAAAAACCCCCAGGAGCAGAATCTTGCTGAGTTTCTGTAGAAAATTATTTCAGGGCCAGTCTCTTCACTCTTCATCCAAACCCTCACTCATCCCAAGCCTCATCTCAGTGCAGACAATTTCTCCTTGCTAAAATAAACATCCCTTTCCTGATCAGGTTTTTTCCCAGCCATGTGGAGTCCTGGTGCCTTTGAGGGAATTCCTGGTGGAGCACAGCCCTTTTCTGCAATTGCTCCTTTGGGAGCAGCCTTCGTGTGGATAATGGGGCACAGCTCTGAAGCTTTGGCTTGGGATTTGAGATGCCTGTGACTTTATGGGAAATAATTACTTCCAGCTCTGAGATGAATGTGGCTGTTCTGAAGTTGCTGTCAAAAATATAAATGGCTCTTTTGGGTATTTCTTTAGTCTCTGGGATCAGTCCCTCACCTCTCCCTGAGCTCAGAGAAACACCAAGAGCTGCTGCTGTTCCTCAGTGAGAGTTTAAATATTGTACTTTTCATGCTGATAAATTAAGAAATATTTAGCCAGATGAGAGCAGAGTTCACCTGTGATTGCTCTTTCCCCTCCCCAGGCTGGTTTTTGTCTGCTGTCCTCAGCCCTGGACTCTGCACAGGCCATTCCTTGAGCTGGCTCAACGCCTGGGGGAGTTTGTTCTGATTCCTGCTGAGCTCTGGAAGAGTCAGGCCTTGCCACAATCAATTAAAAAGCATCAGCAAATTTGATGGAGAGCAAAAATAAAAAGGGAAATTTTGCTACAGAGAGGTGAACCAGCTGATCCAAAGACTGGAGATGGGGTTGGAAGTCTGGTGGTGACACAGGCAGTGAGCTGAGCACTGATTCCTGCCAATGACTTCCAGTGTAACTGGTTTTTCAGCCAGATTTTTTTTTTTTTGCCAGGAATGCTGGAATCCTTCTCCTGCACAGGAGGGAAGGAACCAGGAGCTCTCAGTCAGTGGTTTGTCACCACAGCTTGTGGAGCTTGCACAGCTCAGCCGTGTTTGTGCTGTCAGGGCTTGGAGGTGGCTCTGGGGGATATCAGAAGCACCTGAGATCCTTTTCTGACATTCCATGGATATTCTCTCTGCACTTCCAGGGAAAGATGAGTGGGGAATGTTGGTGGCACAACCTGGGTTGTAAAAACAAAAACAGAATCAATCCGTGCAGATAATTGCACACAAATCTTCCAGGGACAGCAAAGCTGGGTCTTTACCTTTTGGAAAAAAATGGGGTTTAGGCAGGGTGATTTCCTTATCTGCTGTTTTGTTTTTTGTTTTTGTTTTTGTTTTTTTAACTGGGCCTGAGCTTTCTTTGTCTCCAGTGCTATAAAATGTGTGTCAGCTGCTGGGACACAGCTTGGGATTCTTGCACAAACCCATCTGGGGGCATTGTGGTGCTCCCTGGAAATGAAGCTGCAATTAGTTCCACACTTCTTGATGAACTTCTTGATGAACTTCCTCCACGTGCAGCACACAGGAGACATCCAGGATTGCCATGGAAATCCTGTCCTTTGGGCTGGAACCAGCAGCTGTTGCACAGGCACTGCTCTGCACAGCACAGAAACAAAATAAAAATGCTCCTGCCACTCAAAACTGCAGGGGAAGCTTGATGGTGGAAATAAAATTATCAGGGCTTGGCTTGTGGCCAGGGAGCTGCTTGTAAATCTGTCCTTCTCCTGCAAAAACACTGTGTTGTGGCAATCCTTTTCCATTAAAAATGATGGGATGTTGGAGGGTTTTATTCCTATTAGCTTGTCAGAGAAAAGGACAGAATTTATCTGAATGATGATTTACAGAGTGTCACTTGCTGGGAGAGGGGAGGGACTCCAAGCTGGCACAGCAAAGCAGGGAGCAGAAATTCTGTGTGTGTTCACCTTGCAGCCAGGGCAGCAGTGTGGGAATTCTCTCAGCAAGTGCACTCTAAATTTTTCCTATTTTGCCCAGAATTCTTCCTCTTCTGCCTAGAATTACCATTCTTCAGCTGTCCCTGACAAGCCCTCACCAAACTGGAGGTGTTTGCCTGGAGAGGGGCAGGGCTGCTGCCCATCCAGAAGCTGCAGCTGAGCCCAGAATTCCCTGGAATTGGGTGTAATTCCACTTTTCAGATCCCTTTGATAAGGCAAGAATCAGCCAGGCAGTGCAGTGGGAATGATCTTCCACTTTCTGCTGCAGATTTTCTTTTCTAGCACGACAAATGTTGTTCCAGTGCTCTTTTGGGGTGGTTTTTGGCCATTTTTTCTGCAGCCACTCGTTTATATTCAGTGCTCTTGATGAACACAGGGAGCTGAAAGTGAAGAAGAAAAGGTTTGAAGGGAGAGTGCTCCACTTGTAACCAGACACAGATCTGGACAGTCTGTGTCTTGTTTAAACAACTTAATTGCTTCAAGTTCTGCTTAAACCTCTGAGCTCTTGCAGGAGCTCCCAGATCCTGGTTATCATAAAAGCAAGATCATGTTAGACAACTTATTTAAACTCTTACACTCCTGGGTTTATTTATTTCTTATTTTTTATTCCTCAGGGGCACCATTTTCACCCCAGAGGATGTGCTTAAATTAAGTGTGCTTTGTGTGGAAATGCCTGCAGCCAGCACAGCTTGGAACTTATTTTGGGAAGGTAAACATGGGAATATCTGCACTGGCCACTGCTTTACCATGGCTGTTGTGCTTCTGATTTATTCCTGGGAGATGTTTATCTAGGATTAAAAAGCTGCTTGGGAAAAGGGGAGATACTGCCAATATCTGGAGTTCAGATGTATCTCAGGTGCAAGTGTGGAAATGAACTGATTCAAGTTCCAAGTGGTTTCTTTTCCTCAGTGCAGCTGGAAGGTCGGGATTGGGGAATTCCTGCAGCCCTCTCCCCTTTGGAATGGTGATGTCTGAGGCTCTTTGTGCCTCTAATCCCACTGCAGATCAGTAAGAAATGGGTTCCCAGTGCTTTATCCTCGAGGGATGGCATTCACTGCTTTGCTGCAGTGCATTCTGCACCCCAAGGTGACCCAAGGCAGAATCAGCTCTGCCTTGCCAAGACTTCTCCCTCCAGGAGCAGGGAATTCCTGCAGAGCAAATATCCCAAAATACAGAAAGGATTTCTCTCGTTGGCTCCTCCCGGAGCTGCCCTCAGCAGGAAGGTTTAAAGGACATTTTTTCCTGCTCCCAAACACCTCAGGCCAGGGGCTTGTTTTGCATTCCCAGCCCAGAGTGTGAGGCTGAGGGGATGTACAGATCATGCCTACACCCACTTTCAGGTTTGTTGGTTTTTTTTTTTTTTTTCTTTTCTTTATTTTTTCTTCTTTTCATCCCTTGGTTTGATTTTTGCCAGTGAAAGCTCTCACCCAGAGATTCCTCAGGGAATCTTCCAGGCTCAGAGACATCCTTGCATCTCCATAACACCAACAACTTCTTAAACATCTCCCTTTAACTTCCCCACCTGGAAGAAAGCAGCTTTAATTACCAAGTTATTAGGAAAGCTGGTGTTATTTTTCCCTTCAGTGTTTCCTCTGTTGCTCCTGCTTTGCTGATAAGAGTTTGAATAATGCAGCTGACTCCATGTGGTGCTGGGGAGCTGTTTTGTCTCCAGGCAGTTCCTTTTTGACAGCCTGTGTGTGTTTTCCTCCTCATATTTATGGTTTATGCTCCTAGGAGTAATTCCCTGCATCCTGAATGCCAGTTCCCTCCTCTCCATCCCCTTCTCTAACAGCCAGCATCCCTCTGATCATGATATTAGAATTAGTCCTAAATAAATGAATAAATAATGAATAAATAAAGTTAAGAGTTGGAATCTCTCCTGCTCTGCTTCTTCCACAGCTAAAAGTAAAGGGAAGCTGAGACCTTGTTGCCTCTTAGTGGAAGGTATTAATTTATATTATTAATTGAGGATTTATTTCATTAAAGACCTTCTAATCACAGTGTTTAAAGAGACTCAGCCAACTCAGGGGGTTGGTGATAAAGTCACCCTGGTCACCTCCAGGTCAAGTCTGATTTCTGTGGATCATGGCCAGAAAATGCTGTGTGTGGTCAGTGGATTGTTTAAATATATTTTTTTGCACAGGAGATGCAAAATTCTCCCATCTTAATGGGAGAATAATCTCTGTACAGTCATTTAAAATATTGACTTATTTAAAATATTAACTAATTCCTTCAATTCACAGAATTCTCATTTCATTTTACACCAAATTGCCTTCCTGTTTGTAAATCAGAGGACTGGGACTTCTTTCTCCACTGTCAGGCTTTTTAATAAAAAATAACCACTTAATCCAACAGGTGAAGTGGAATTAAAACTAGAATTTCTAATTGGGAATCACCTTGTTCTGTTTGCAGAGATAAATTAAAAGGAGTCTTGGATCCATGTGTGTTTGTTTTTCTATACCCAGAGCAGGCTTCTCCTCCCCTGGGATTTAGGCTGAATTTAGATATTTTTGATTGCTTTCACCTAACTGGTGCAAAATTGGCAAATGGAGGTTAGCAAATGGAGGCAAAAATGCTGATTTCATGATAAAATATTTACTGAACCACTGATGGAGAAGGGACCTGCTCTGGTTGGTTCCTGGGTGTACATTTCAGCAGGAAATGGAATTTTTTTCCATTGAGTTTTTTCCAACACTGGTAGGATTTAAAGAAAATATATTAAAAAATATAATTAATGTCATATTAAAATATACTAATGCCAAAACCCAAAGTGTACAAAAGGACTCTTAACACGAAGCATCTCTGCCTTTTAAAATAAAATACTATTTCTTTTTTGAATGCAGAAAAGTAGGTGCTAGGCTGGGAGGAATCAGATCTTGGTTCAGTCTAAGATCTTCTGTCAGTCATTAAAATGAGCTACAAACCTCGAGGGTGGGGAAAGGAGGAGATTCCTCCTTTCTCTGCTGATCAAAGATGCCCCAGTGGGTGTGCAGAGGGGAGGTGGGCTGGCCTGGATTTACTGGAAAGGAGATTGGAGTGCAGAAATCCTCCTGTGTGCCTGGGATCCATTATCCAGGTAATGACTGGGAATATTGATAATATTAAAATTGTCATCCTGCCTTGTCCAGGACTGGAATTTGTGATCATTCCCAAGGATGGGGAATGCTGTGGGCAGGCCCTTGGTGTTTGGGATGAGGAGCTGGATCCTTGCAGCATCTTTAATTCCATTTTTCCGTGGGCATTCTGAGTACTGATCCATTATCCAGGAGAGTCCTTGCTAGTGAAAAGGAATATTGATAATAATTGGACATCTTGCCTTGTCCAGGACTGGAATTTGTGATCATTCCCAAGCACTCCACACAGGCCCTTGGTGTTTGGAATGAGGAGCTGGATCCTTGCAGCATCTTTAATTCCATTTTTCCATGGGGATTCTGAATACTGATCCATTATCCAGGAGAGTCTCTGGTAATGAATAGGAATATTGATAATATTAATATTGACATCTTGCCTTGTCCAGGACTGGAATTTGTGATCATTCCCAAGCACTCCACACAGGCCCTTGGTGTTTGGAATGAGGAGCTGGATCCTTGCAGCATCTTTAATTCCATTTTTTCGTGGGCATTCTGAGTACTGATCCATTGTCCAGGAGAGTCCTTGCTAGTGAAAAGGAATGTTGATAATATTAATATTGACATCTTGCCTTGTCCAGGACTGGAATTTGTGATCATTCCCAAGCACTCCACACAGGCCCTTGGTGTTTGGAATGAGGAGCTGGATCCTTGCAGCATCTTTAATTCCATTTTTCCATGGGGATTCTGAATACTGATCCATTATCCAGGAGAGTCTCTGGTAATGAATAGGAATATTGATAATATTAATATTGACATCTTGCCTTGTCCAGGACTGGAATTTGTGATCATTCCCAAGGATGGGGAATGCTGTGGGCAGGCCCTTGGTGTTTGGAATGAGGAGCTGGTTCCTTGCAGCATCTTTAATTCCATTTTTCCATGGGCATTCTGAGTACTGATCCATTATCCAAGAGAGTCCTTGCTAGTGAAAAGGAATGTTGATAATAATTGGACATCTTGCCTTGTCCAGGACTGGAATTTGTGATCATTCCCAAGCACTCCACACAGGCCCTTGGTGTTTGGAATGAGGAGCTGGATCCTTGCAGCATCTTTAATTCCATTTTTTCATGGGCATTCTGGCTGCTGGGTGCTCTGCAGCCCTTCCTTCCCCACCTCCAGCTTCCCTGAGTGCAAATGCCAGTGTCAGAGGAGTTCTGAAGGTGATAATTACACCAGAGGAGCTTCAGAAAAGCTTTCAGGTCCTCATGAAACATCCAAGAGTCCTCTCTGCATACCCTGGTTTCCATGGCGTGGTTGGAAAATGCCTTTTTCTATCTGCAGCTCTGCCTTGGGGGAACATTTGGAGACAAAATGGGCACAAGGGACACAAGGAGGATGAAGAGCAGGAATCTGCTCCTCCCTGAAAGCATCTTTCTGTTGAGGCTGGGTGGATTTGGGCTTTCATTCAGGCTCTCATGGTGGCAACTCAGAGATTTGTTGGTGGGGCCAGAGTGGACTGTGAATTTTCAGGGGGGTTGAAGCTCTTGCAGGAGGAGTTACACCAGATTTGGGCTGTATTTCTGTCATGTTCCAGCTTCTCCTTTTCATTTTTGTGCTGGCAAAGCCAGGCTGGGGGCACAGCCTTAAACTGGGGGTGCATTTTGCAAGGGATGCTGACAGCTCGTGTGCTGCAGTGCCAGGTCCCCAGAACCCCCTCCCTGCCTGTTTTCCCAGGAGGAGCAGAACTCCTGCTGCTTGCAGGAATTCTCTGCACATCCAGGCTGCTGATGTTTTCATGTGGAGACTGAATTTAACCTGATTTTCTGCGAGTTTGGCAGGCATCCCTGCGCTTCCCCTCCTCTGGTTTCCCTCAGATCCTGAGATTTTGGCTGAACACTTGGGCCAGAGTGGAGAAGCTGGTGGGAGTTTGTGTAATTCTGTTTTTTTTTTTTCTTTTGGCAGCTGGTCCTGGCTGAAAGTTCCCACTCTGACACGGGCTCCCAGTGCACTGAGAGCCACACAGACCTTCCTCCACCCCTGGAGAGGACAGGAGGCATCGGAGACTCCCGGCCCCCCTCATTCCAGTAAGCCCCAATTCCCATTTCTGTATCAAATTCTAATTCCTGCCTATTTCTCACACTCATTTCTCTTCCTGCTGCAAGCCAACTGTTTGTTGTTGTGGTTATAAAAATCAAATTTCGAGGAATTAAAAGGGGGATGGGAATGAAAACCCCCTGTCATTGTTAGAGTGAAATATTTATCCAAAATATCTCATTTTCAAGCCTGCTGTGGATGAATTAAGTAGGGAGGGAGCCCAAAATGCTTTTTGTAGTGTGTGGCTGACAAGTGATTAGTGTGTTATGTGTAATTAGGGAGGGTGCAGAGCCAGCTGAACGCTGCTGGCAGGAGGGAAAATTTCCATCAGGGAGAATTCCTGCTCCATGTCCATCCAGAGGCTGCCAGCTCCAGCTGTGTGGGGCCAGACTGGGAATATCTGCTTTGAAATTGTTATTTCCTGGTCCTGATCCAAGGGGTATCCTTAGGATACCTTCATTTCCAGGGAGGGCCTCGGAATTTCCACCAGGAGGGTTTAAAGCAGGGCCTTGTGCTCTCAGGCTGTGTTTGGAGGGGGAAATGCGGCCTGGATTTGCCTGTTCCCCATTTTTTTGGGGGATGGCTGAGGCCTGGAAGAGCCCTCAGTGCTGCGTGTGTCTTTTACAGATGAAAAACCTTCTAGAGGGGACAAGAAATCCTGGGAAATCCTGGCCCTGCCTGGCAGTGCCTTGCAAGGGCTGTGCTGCCCTCCTGTGTTCCGAACTGGCCAGAAAATAAAACCAGGCTTTTGTTTGCCCTGGCCTAAACCTGCCTGGAGCAGCTGCAAGCTCGAGCTTTGTTTGAAAAGATAATTAGCTGGGAATTAGGCACTCACAGCCAGAGCTGGTGCCCTGCTGGTCCTCCTGCTTCTTCCAGAGAATTCTCAAATATTCCAGAGAAAATGTGGGAATGCTCCCAGGGCTCAAAGATCATCACCTCCCTGCTCTCCCTCTCCTCCACTCCTTTTTCTTTCTTTTTTTGAACTCCAGTAGAGAATCTGGCTTGTGGGGAGTCTTCCTAGACTAAAATTTGTTTTCCCTTAATTCGGGTTCTTCTCCTCACAACTTCTCACAGCATTTCAACGTTTTACAGTGGATTTTTCTGTTGTGTTTCATTTTTTCAGTCCAGAAGAGAATGTAATGACGACCTGAGTTTAGTCCATAACACAGGGCAGTTATTATTATTCTCAGTTATCCTGCATGAAGCCCTAAATTCTGGCACTATTAGAATTTCATTTTAAAGCACACCCACTGTAGATTTAAAGTGATAAAGAATCCACCATACTTTGAAATTTGTTTTGCTGTTGAGCTTAACAAGTCTTTCATTGTAAAATGAACCTGAATCATGACTGTAGTCCTCTTCTGATCTCTAGAAATTATGGAAAATTACATTTCTTGGGATTTTGCTGTGGTGGTTGTGCAATAAGAGTGACTGGTTCCTAAATCCCTGTGATTTTCTTTAAATGCTGTTCAAGCTACCAAAGATCTGTCATCTCCTTCAGTGTTGACTGAGGCCTTACATAAATAAGTGCCAGCTGAGCTGGCTGTTGTGCAATTGTACAAACAGAAATGGTGCTGGACAACAAAGAATCCAAGGAATAGGTGAAGCAGGCAATGCCATCCAAGGGAACAAGATCCTTATCAGAGCTGAAGGGATAAATCCACTCCCTGCCTGACAGCGTTGATATTTTGCTTCACCATTGATGAAATCCAAATAAAACTTTATTTTTTCCCCTCCCTGAAGCTCATCCTGCATTTCATGCTCCACTGCTGCTTTTTGGGGGTTGCCAAATCCATTTTGAGCCAGATTTGGTGGTGGAGGTTCAGGGGTGAGGTGAGAGCAGTGAGCTCTGAAAATGCTCTGAAAATGGAGCTGTGCTCTGAAAATGGAGCTGCATTTAATGGGCTCAGCACCGGGGAGGGAACAAGGCAGCTGGGAGTTCTTTTTGCACCCTTTGCAATGGTTTAAATCACCTTTTGGAGGCAGCTTTGGGTTCTGAGGTGGTTCAGGAGTGGGAATTCTGAGCAGGAGTCAGTAGATGGTGCTGCTGGGATGGCCAGGAGTGACCTGAGCAATGTGTCACCCTCTCCCCTTTCCCAGCTGTGCTGGACTAAACAACAAGTGTAAAAAAAAACCCAAAAACCCCCGTGTGACAGCACTGAAATTCACCCTGCAATTTTGGTAGGGATTAAAATTCACACTCAGATGTTTTCCTGAGCAGCAACCTTGATTTCCTAATTTCTGTGGTGGGCATGGCAGCGCATTTCATCGATGCACAGAGAGTGTGGGTGTGCAGGAGCCTCTGAAATGTGCAAATGGGACTCTCAAATTTGGTTTCACACAGCCAGGTCTGGCTCCAGCTGCCACAGGAGCCTGGGGGTGGTTGGTTACAGTGCTGGTGGTTTCATTCCCTGGGTGAAACGTGCTTGGAATTGTAGGACAAGCACATCAGTGATGCTCAGTGGAGGTAAATGATGGCCTCTGCACTCCCTGTGTGCTCAGGTGAGGATAAAATAAAACATCACATCAGGTGATGTCTTTTCACCCCTCAGGTGGTTTTGGTGTTGTCTTTTCACCCCTCAGGTGGTTTTGGGGTTGTCTTTTCACCCCTGAGGTGTTTTTTGGGTTGTCTTTTCACCACTGAGATGGTTTTGGGCTTCTCTTTTCACCCCTCAGGTGGTTTTGGGGTTGTCTTTTCACCCCTCAGGTGTCTTTTGGGTTGTGTTTTCACCCCTCAGGTGTTTTTTGGGTTGTCTTTTCATGCCTCAGGTGGTTTTGGTGTTGTCTTTTCACCCCTCAGGTGTTTTTTGGGTTGTCTTTTCACCCCTGAGGTGGTTTTGGGGTTATGTTTTCACCCCTCAGGTGGTTTTGGGGTTAGTTTTCACCCCTCAGGTGGTTTTGGGGTTGTGTTTTCACCCCTCAGGTGGTTTTGGGGTTCTCTTTTCACCCCTCAGGTAGTTTTGGTGTTGTCTTTTCACCCCTGAGGTGGTTTTGGTGTTGTCTTTTCACCCCTCAGGTGTTTTTCGGGTTGTATTTTCACCCCTGAGGTGGTTTTGGGGTTGTGTTTTCACCCCTGAGGTGGTTTTGGACTTCTCTTTTCACCCCTCAGGTGGTTTTGGGGCTGTCTTTTCACCCCTGAGGTGTTTTTTGGGTTGTCTTTTAACCCTCAGGTTGTTTTTGGGTTGTCTTTTCACCCCTCAGGTGGTTTTGGTGTTGTCTTTTCACCCCTCAGGTGTTTTTTGGGTTGTCTTTTCACCCCTGAGGTGGTTTTGGGGTTATGTTTTCACCCCTCAGGTGGTTTTGGGGTTGTGTTTTCACCCCTCAGGTGGTTTTGGAGTTCTCTTTTCACCCCTGAGGTGGTTTTGGGGTTCTCTTTTCACCCCTCAGGTGGTTTGGGGTGGCCCCAGCAGCCTGGCGCAGTTTGCCGTGCTCAGCTTCAGAGCAGTTCGGTGCCTCCTGCACCAACGTGCAGCTGCCTGTGTGGGAAAGGGAAAAAGAGCTGAGTCCAGTGATTGTCCCCATTTGTCCTGTGACAGCCCCAACGCTGCCAGCAGCAGGGATGGCCTGGACAACGAGACAGGAACAGAGTCTGTGATCAGCCACCGGCGCGAGCGGCACCGGCGGAGGAACCGCGACGGCCACGAGGACGGTGAGTGAGTCCTGCTTCATCCTCCCCCTGTCCCCATTTCCCTCACATCCCTCAGAGCTGCAGCTCCCTCTGCATCATCAACACAAGAGACTCGTGGCTGCATTCCTGCCTGCTTTCAGGGACTCTTTATTATTTTAATGGAATAATTTGATAATTGCTCTGAAGCTCTTTGAAGCTCGGCGTTTTTTCCCAAGAGGTCTGCACAAGCCACAGTGAAGTGGCAGACAGATTCTTTTTGACAAAATGCAGAACTTTCTGTAGCATGAGGAGATGCATAAATAGCTTGGAGAGGACTGGCTGTTGATTTCTCAAGGCTTGGATCAGCTGTGGTGTTTTCTGTTGGTGTAACAGAGGCTTAAAGATCTTTTTTTTTACACCTAAATGCACCCAGAATGCACCTGTAAAATGCAGAACTCCATCTCTTGCCTCTGGTCTGTACATCAAAGGAAGCTTGGGTTTTTTATTCATTGCCAGACAAGAATTTCCAGGCTTAATTAAGAATTAATAGGTGCCACCCATTGTGTTTTAAATGGTCCAGAATTTGGAACACTTGGGCCCAAGAAATGCCATCATAGCCTTTATTCACAGCTCCACCCACCAAAGTATTTGCCTCCAGTTAGAACACCAGAAATTAGATTTATACTGATGGATTCTGTTCATTTAACCCTTGCAAAGTGGCACTGGTTAGGAGTGAATGGAAATGCCTCAGTGGGAGGAGCAGAGAGCTGCCTGTGCATGATCCTGACTGCAAATTCCTTTGGGAGCTGACAGAAAGAGGCAGAATCCTCTCACAGTGTTGATTAAAAACTTGCTGCAGGAAGAATGTGAATAGGGGAGTTGTTTTAAGCATTAAATCAGTGCCAGTGCATGTTTTGCTCTGGATATTTATGGCAGAAGAGCTGCTGCTGGTGGATGGAATTGTTTGAGCACTGCTTGGAGTGGTCTGAATCCAATTCATGCATTTCCCTCGAGAAAGAAATGGGATAAAATTTCCTCCTTTTACCAAAGCCCAGTCCAGAACCTGTCACAAACATTACCTGTTCTCTGAATTTAAGTCTTCTGCCTGCAGCAGGTGAGTTCTGTTAATGTGCATAAAGCAAGGAGAACTGTTTTAAAAGACATTATTTCATGTCCATAGTGTTTCTGTGGTCGTAACAATATTTCATTTTACAATAACAGCATCCAGTACACATAACAACAGCACCAGTGTGTTGTTTTCAGTGGAAAGCAAGTCTAAAACACACAGTTCAGCTCTGTGTCCTCAATTGCCACTTGACAATACTAAAAGAAGTGAAAAACCCTAATCCTGGGAAGGATTTTAAGGCCTTTTCATAACAACGATGACAGAGTCACTCTTTTCTTGCACCTTCACATCTTGTCTGGAGCACAGCTGGATGGAAAATGGGGGAGCAGCCCTAGGGCAAGGGGGACAAGGATGGGGAAAGGGCTGTGACACCTGGATCCCAGCTCTTCCAGGGCCAGCAGCTCACTGGGAGATGGGAGCATCCTCCTTTCCCTGCAGGAAATGCAGTGAGAGTGTTTGATCTGCTCCTGCAGAGACTCACTTGAGTAATGCCCAAATTACAGCCCTGCTGGTTGGCAGAGGGGCAGGGTGAGGGATCTCCTGGAGCTCTGGGTGACTCCCAGCTTTGTGCCAGAGGTTTTATTCCAGAGGCACAGCTCACCCAGCTGGACAGTGACCTGTTTGTAACTGTTTGGTGCAAAGAATCACCCACCCTGGCAAGGAGGATTTCCCTGGATTCCCTCAAGGAAACAGGAGCAGGGTTCCAGCCTGCATTTCAAACAGGTGAAGTGAGAAAAGGTGTGAAGGAGCCATTTGGGAACAGGGAAACACTGAGCAGGTCAGCCAGGCTGAGTCCACTGAGCCCAGAGCACTGGAATTGAGAGGTTCCACACAATTAAGGTTGGGAAAACCCCAGGGAAGAAAAGGGACACTAAACAAAGATTTTCTGCGCTACTCTCCATTTTAATTTACAAAAATTATCTCCTGATTTTACTGGAAAACGTTGCCAGCTTTCAGTCTGGGCTTGAACTGCAGCAAGATCCTTCCAGAGGTTTGCTTTGGAGTCGGGGTGATGGTGAATTGCCCAGCTTCTCCAGCGGGTGATAATTAACAGTGTGCATTGTTCACCACAGCAGCCTGGATGTTTTCCTTCATTGCTGCAGGATTACTCACCCCAGAAAAGCTGTTTCTGCTGAATTGCTGCTGGGCAGTTCCACACACACAGGCTGTGAGAAATACTGATTGCAGCTGGAAGGTGTGGGACACACCTGGGTGATGTGACAGCGTTTTCACACCTCTCCCCATTGAAAATGCAGAAGGATTTTGGGGATCCCTAAGCTCTTCCACCCATTTCCCTTAAGTTGGATTCCTGTTTTAAGTGCACAGTGAATCTCCATCTGTGCTTGTATGTTCTCTGATTTCAAAATAACCCCCACAAAGAGAACGTGGTGGCTTGAGGAAGGGAATAAAACTTTTTTTGGAGCCGTGTGACACTGCAGATAAAACCACCAAGAAAATCCTCGAGGAAAACTGATGTGGGGAAAAAAAAAATCAATATGTCAGAGCTTTTCTCTCTTCAAGCAACAAAAGTCCTCATTGCTTTGGGAGGTTGACAAAGTCTAATTAAGTGAAAGTAGAGTGAGGATCTTAATTAGGGTGGTGGGAGGTCTGCCTGGCACACGTTGTGGGGACCCCTGGCTGGGAGGAACAAAGCTCCCGTGTCAGTGTGCTGAGAAGGAGTGGGAAAGGGGCCTGTGGAAGCTCTAATTAGGGAGGTAATTAAGGGACAAGGGGGTTTTTTTTTGGTGTTGAGGAATGTTTCACAGCTGCTGCTGGGTTTCTGACAAGTCTGCAGATGTCAAGTGTGGACACTGGGGTTTCAACACCCACTTTGCTGTGGGGTGAGCTTAACTCTTGTGCAGGCAGCTGAGAAATGCCTGTGCCTGGAGGAGCTCTTCACGTGGGCATCCTCCCAGATCCCACAAGTTTGGGAAGAGGAGCTGTGCAGATTTGCCCTTGCTGCTGCAATATGGATTTGGGACCACGCTGTGTGCCAGGGAATCTGCAGGAGGGCTGGAACTGGAAAACAGCTGGGCTGGGAGTGTTGAGCCTGTCTGGGGTGGAGGGATTGGAGGCTGTTTGAGGTTCCAAAGAACCTCAATCCCAAGGCAAGTCAGGGTACAGAGATGTGCCCATAAGGCAGGAGGGGACAATCCCATTGTCCTTCCCTATTTAAGTAGCAGGGACTGAGCCCTGCACCCAGCAGGGCTCCAAGTCTTTTCTGAGGAATCAATAACACATTTCCAGTTAATAAATTGGAAGGGCCTTTGGAAGGGGTTGGGAGGGTTGTTTTTTCCCTCCTAACTGGCAGCTTGTCCCTTCTCTCAGAGCCACCCTCACCTTGTTCTGTGCAGTGGCACAGAGCCCTCTCCCTTGAGCAGGAGCTGCTCTTCCCTTTCTGCTCTCAGGCCTTGTTTGATTTGATCTTTGATGTGCTCTTGTCCCTCAGGCAGGGCCTGCTCTGCTGCTGCTAAAAGTCAAGGAGGACACACTTTACCCTCCCAGGCTATGCTTTATTCTCAGCCCTTTGAGGCACTGAAAGGTTTTGGTCACACTGGCCTGGTGAACCCTGTCATCCTCGAATGGAGGGACAGGGCAGGGGGTCAGCAGGGCACAGAGTCCCTGCTCATTAGTGGGACAGGCACTGAAGCAGAGCAGGGGATGATTGATTCTTCTTTAGACTGAAACCTGTGTATTCCCTGATTTCAAAATAATCCCCACAAAGAGAACGTGGTGGCTTGAGGAACGGAATAAAACTCTTTTTTTGGATGCTGGAGGTACAAACACCAAGAAACTCCTAAGGAAAAGTGATCTGGAAAAAAAAAATCAGGATGTCAGAGCTCCCCTTTTCTCTCTTCAAGCAACAGAAGTCCTCGTTGCTTTGGAAAGTTACATGGGAATATTTTATGAGTAAACCCCTTATAATCATGGTTTGTGAAAGTACTCAATTATAATAATGGTTTATTGCCCCCAAACAATGCTAGCTAACATTAGAAAAGCTTGGAAAAGGGAATTTTACTTGGGCAGGGAAATTGCAAAAAAACTTTATGGATTTAAATGCACACCTTAATTACACAGGAAACCTTTCTTGTGGGCTCAAGGCTACCTGGTGCTGCTTGGGAGGTATAAACCAGATTTATTCCATGCCTTGGCTTCCTCTATTCCTGATTGTTCTCCTGGTGCTGGAAATCTTTAATAAACACTGAGCATCACTTTGTGAAACTTTCTCTGGTACTTCACTTGAAAAGCAAACCATGTTACTTTAATAATTAACTCTCAATATGCATCAGGTGTAATTCCTGCTGCCAGCCTTCCTCCCCTGAGCAGGTTTTCCATTCTGTAATTGAAGAGCAAAGCCCTTAGAGTTATGTGTTTGGAGAGGGTGGTTTAAAATCTCAGAAATCAGTTGATTTCTTTACCAGGTGCCTTATCAAGCTCAGCTTTTCTTGTTTCAGGGAAAGGAACATTCCTGGTGAAATAGAGCACTTGGAAATTAAGGATATTCTAATGAAAGGTGCAGGAGGAGTTTGCTTTGCTGAGGAAAATCCCTAGAAAAAGATGAGTCACTGCAGCCTTCAAGTAAATGGCATTCTTAGGAGGGGATTATGTGTGGGAATGTTTGTGTCTGACAGCATTCACACAGCCAGGGATTAGTGAAGAATTGTTCTGAAACTCCTGAATGGTCCAGGCAGTGTCTGATGTCCTGTACTGCCCACACGAGGGATGGGAATGGGTAGCACAGGTCCAGGTAAAAGTGGTTTTAAGGGTAAGATATTAATAAAATTCATCCAGGAATGTTGTTTGCAGGATTTCTGTGCTGCTGGGGCTGTCCATGCCAAACTCAAACTGCTTTTTTTTGTCCCTTGCCATGGACACAGCTTCTTGTTGATGTCTGATGCCTTTATAATGCTTTTCTATGCCTGGTCCTGTTATGGCTGGCCCAGAAACTGAGCCATGGGCAGGTGGAAGAGTGAGGGAGAGGACAGGCCAGCAGGTTTTCCAGCTGTTGAGAGGGATCAGCTCCTGCAAAGAGCTTGGTTTTGGGAGGAAGCCCCTCCTGCAGAGCTGCTGCTGTGATTGTCCTGCTGCTCCCAGTGCCACAACCTCCCTGCTTGTGGGACAGTTTGTGGTGCTGGGATTGGGGCTGAGCCTCATCCCTCATGAGCTGCAGCTGTGTGAGCAGGTGAGCAATATCAGAGGCAATGAGACAGGGGACAGTGACCAGTCAGAGCAGGGCTACAGGTGTGGGGATGGGAGACCAAGGGTGTAAAAGGTTGTGCTGGAGAACAGGAGCAGCAGAGGCTCCAGAGGCCTCAGGAAGGGTGGAGGGCCCAGCCAGAGCTTGCAGGAGCAACAGAGGACTTGGCAGGAGCTGCCACCTGGCCCCACAGCAGCTCCAGAGGTGACAGAAGAAGCTGGTGGCCCTGCAGCACCTGTGGAACCTGTGAAAGCAGTCACTGACCCAGAGGCAGGCACTCAAAGCCTCCTGAAGTGGTGTAGTGGTGTTCTGGGAATTGTGCTCCTCTCAGCTATGACACCTGCTCCTCCCCCTGCTCTAACCCTCCCTGAACTGTGCTTTTCCAGCCCCCAGGATCAATGGGCACCCCAAGCTGGACAGGCACCGTGAGCACCCCCCTGGCTACGACAGCTCCTCCACCATGCTGAGCAGTGAGCTGGAGTCCAGCAGCTTCATCGACTCCGAGGACGATGACAACACCAGCAGGTACAGCCCTGCCAGGGCACAGAGCTGGGGGAGCCTCTTGGCATCTTCTTGGCCTCTTCTGATTTCATCTTCTCTCTTTTTCCTCCCTTTTGGTTTTTTTTTGGTTTTTTTTTTTAATTTTCCTTTCATTTCTTTTGTGATTTGAGCACTGCTCGTTCATCAGTGACATCATGGTGTGGAATCACTGCTCAGTTATTGGGTCCAGGCTGTCCAAACCACTGCTCCAGTTGAAAGAAAAGCTCTGTTCCTCTCCCTTTTCATAGCAAGAATGGCCACATTTCAAGATCAAAGCACTCTGCAACTGCCTGCCTATTTATAAAGTAATGGTGTGAATATTAAAATACTGTCAGCATAGATTCTTAATAAGTGTGCACTTCACTGGAGCTCAATTATAAAGGAATTCCTGGGTAATTGCATAGTCTGAGACCTGTGAGCAGTTCAGGAACTCATCAAAGTTAATGCTGTTGCAAAGGCAGCCTGGGCTGCCATATATTTCTGGCTTCTTCATGATTTCTTTCTTTTTGTGCAGGCAGAGTGTGTGAATTATTCCCTGCTTGAAAAATAACCTCTCATTTCAAGACATCTTTGTTGTATCTAAAGATATTTTTGTTTTTCTTTAAGAAGTCTTTAAGCCAGTACATTTAGTGCATTCAAAATACTTATTTTCATGGATGTAAAAGCAATCAAAACTATTTTTCTTCCTTTTCCTGGCCACATTCTTTAGAATATCATTCCTTTTCCTGGCCACTGGCTCTAGAGCTGTTGTTCATCCCAGTGGACTCTGAAAATCCATTATGGATTTGTCAGAGAACAACAGGGTGACATCTCTGGTGGGTCACAGGGATCTGCAGCTAAAACAAATAAGGCAGAACATGGCATTTTTAATAAAAACAGCAAAAAGCAGCTACTCCTGGAGATCCTGAACCCCTTGCTGTGCTTACAAACCTGATCAGCTTATGGATCTTGGTGGATCTGTTGGGTCTTGGAGTTGGTCAGGGCTTGAAGACCTCAAAATTCTGATTAAAGGCTGAGTGTTTCCAAAGGGCTGAAGGGGTAACTAAATGGAGATTTAGTCCTGAATTAGTTTCAAGAGCTCACTTTGCAGTCCCAGTGAAGTGCAAGGCGTCCCTGCACATGGCAGGGGTTGGAATAAGATGAGTTTAAGGTCTTTTCCAACCCAAACCATTCTGTGATGAAGCTGACAACGTGTGGAGATACAAAAAATCACTTTTCTGCATATTCACGTGCAGGGAGGGTTGGCAAGATCAGTCCTTAACCCTGAATGCACCCTGAGCCCTCCCCTAAAAACTCCAACCCACAACAACAACCCTGCAGCTGACTTGGGTTTCTTGTAAATAAATGAATAATTTATGGGCAGCAAGCAAATGCAGGGTGAGCTCAGGGTGGCCACTGGGGCACATCAGAGCAGACCCAGCGAAATCTTCCTGTATGAATAAAAAAATAAAACTTCCTGAGTCTGACCTGAGAAGAAAGAGATTCTTCGAAGCTGCTGCTCCTGCCTTTCCCTCTGGAGATTGGGCAGGAGCTTTTGGCACAGGGAAGAGCTGCCAGGCCAGCTAGTCAGGAAGAACCACTCAGAGGAATGCTCCAAGGTATGTGTTGTGTGCAGGGATGCTGTTCTCAGGCACGGGAGACACTGTGCTGGCAGGGAGAAGTTTTCTGTAGAGGCAAATCAGGCAAAGAGCAGATGGAGAAGGTTCCAGAGCTGCTGGAGGCACCAGCCTGGGGACTGAGGGGTCTCAGGGGTGACTCTGGTTCCTGAGGGCCACACCAGCGGGGGGACTGAGGGGTGACTCTGGTTCCTGAGGGCCACACCAGCGGGGGGACTGAGGGGTGACTCTGGTTCCTGAGGGCCACACCAGCGGGGGGACTGAGGGGTGACTCTGGTTCCTGAGGGCCACACCAGCGGGGGGACTGAGGGGTGACTCTGGTTCCTGAGGGCCACACCAGCGGGGGGACTGAGGGGTGACTCTGGTTCCTGAGGGCCACACCAGCGGGGGGACTGAGGGGTGACTCTGGTTCCTGAGGGCCACACCAGCGGGGGGACTGAGGGGTGACTCTGGTTCCTGAGGGCCACACCAGCGGGGGGACTGAGGGGTGACTCTGGTTCCTGAGGGCCACACCAGCGGGGGGACTGAGGGGTGACTCTGGTTCCTGAGGGCCACACCAGCGGGGGGACTGAGGGGTGACTCTGGTTCCTGAGGGCCACACCAGCCTGGGGACTGAGGGGTCTCAGGGGTGACTCTGGTTTGGGGCAGCTGATGGGTGCTGGTGGCAGAAGCTGCTTTGTGAGGGAGGCTGTGCAGGGAGGAGGCTCTGAGGGAGGAAATAGGATGGAAGGGATGCTGCTCTCCTGGAAGGGAGGAGGTTGTGGGGCTGAGGATGCTTTTCTGACTCTGTTTGGATTTCCTTTATTTGAACTTGGAGCAGGGGAACAGAGCAGGGAAATTTCCAGCCCAAGGAAGTTCTGTTGCATATTCAGTTAAATTTATTATTCAGTTAAAGAATAATGTCATGTTTTGGTGAATTAGCCTGTTCCAGGACAGTGCAGAGTGACAGTGGGAGCACAATAATTTATCTCCTTTTTTTTCAAAGTGTGATATAATTGAATGTTTGTGTTGTTTGCAGGTAGGATTTTGAACACAGGTTGATTTAGGGAATTTCACAGTAAAAGCTTTTTTTCTGTCTTCTTTAAGTAAAGGTCTAACAAATCTGACATCTGTAGCTGTAGGATTATTGTCAGCAGTTTCTGCTCAGTTCAATGCAACCAAAAGAATTCACTGCAAAAAAATGGTTTATTTCTCATTTAAGAAATTACCATCATTTCTTTTTAAGCCATGTGGATAAGCTTTCTTTAACAAATGTTACCTTTTTTCCCCTGTCCTTTGGGAATTGTAGAATGGAGAAAAAAAATATTACTATTATTATTACAATATTTTTAAAAATATCTTCTGTGGTATTTATTTGCCTTTGTGTTACAAGTGCAGTCAAGGTTTTGGACAGTAGCTTGTGCAGGAAATTAATTGGTAGTGATAATTCCAGATTAGTTTTTCATCTTTATTTGCACTTTATTTGTCTCAAAAGCTCAAATTTATCATCTTGTCTTGCTCATCAGATTGTAATAATAACAAGTTTTACCCAGTATTTCTGGAGATGCTTCAGAGAGCAAAATATTCCTCATTAGAGCAGGTCTGAGCTGCTTTTTATCATCCAGATGTTCCCAGAATATTAAGGATTCAGCAAGGATGCATTAAGGCTGTGGCTTGAGCAGAAATTACAAGGAGAGATGATGAAATGTGCCCCAGCTACATGAAATAGGTGTAAAAATGTTCCTGCAGAGCCTTCTGATCATCAGTTTTGTGCAGCTGATTGTTTCAGCTCCAGTTTTTCCCTGAAATATTTTGTGTCCCCTTGAACTCAACCTGAGCTCGGGCTTTCCTAAGGAGCTGATTGTCATCCTTCCATCCTAATACTGAGCAGAATGGCAGAAATACAACAAAGAACAACTTCACTTCTCACGTGTTATCACCTGCTAAAGCAGCTCAGAGATTGGCCAGGAAACTCTGGTTTTGCTGAATTAATTTGAGAGAAAAATGCTCTTTTAGAGAGAAGGCAGCTTCACTGTGGAGTGAGTTTGTTTTCCTCAGATTCTCCTGAAGTGGGAAGTTTTAGCTGGATGTTCTGGGAGGGAAGAGGAGGAGAAGGGAATGGGAGAGGAAGCAGGAACAGGGAGAATATTGACAGCAAAATATAAGAGGAGGTTTTTGTGTCAATCTTTGGATGTTGAACAAACCCAGTTTGGGGAGCCCTGGGTTTGCCACCTCCTTATTTTCCCTGTTGGAAGGTAAAACCTCCCAGCCCCAGGTGCTGTGTGAGCTGTTGCACACACCAGGAATTATCACATTTGGGATCTCTTTTTGAAAAATCCCACCTCTTGGCTCTTCAGTTCCCCTTGCTGGGAGGGGAAGGAGGAGTGTGTGAGGTTAACGTGCCTGAAATATTTGTGTGAACTCGAAGGGGAATGTCAGGAGATTCACACCCTCTGAGCAGCTCCAGCATCTCCAGGGGTGATACTTGATAAAAATATTTCAGGCCAGAGGGGTTTCCTGTGCTCTCAGGACACCAAGCTCCTTCTTGGAATTGCTGGCATCAAGTTTTTGAGGTATGCTCACATTCCTGGCTGGAACATGGAAGGCAGGGATGTGGAAATTGGGGGAAAAGCCTGGCACTGTTTGTTTTGTGTTGTATAAGGTTGGATTTTTTTAATCTTGGTTAATGATGGAGCATTGCTTTGTCTTTTTTTTTTTTTTTTTTTTACATACTAAATAGAGGAGAGCTTTCTCTCTGGTGTTACAGTGGTATCTTAATAATCTAGGCTTTGTTCCAGGCTCCTGAAATTAATTTGGGCAAATCCATTTCTGTCTCATGGTACTCTTTGCAAAGTGAGGATGATTAATGCTCCAAACTCTTAAAGAACTTAAAGATTTATGTTTAAAATGTGGCACTTAGAGGTTCTACAAGTTTGAAGAGCCTGGAAAAAACCCACAGCAAAATAAAACTAAACAGAATGTGTGAACCTAAATCACATTCACTGTCCCTCTGTTACCAATTTCTATTTGATTTCTTTCAATTCAAGCCTTGAATTCCTGGTGACAGTGGAAGAAATTACAGCACCATGACAGGACTCACCAAAACGAGCATTAAGAGTTGCACTCACACCTGCTCCCAGACAAAACCAAGTGCTAAATTACACTCTATAACATTAAATAATTAATCCGATCCCTTCTGTCCTTTCTCTGGAATCTCCTAAGCTGCCTGTGTGATCTCCCCTGTCCTGCTGCTGCAGGAATCAGCTCTTTCTGGCAGGAAATGCAGGTGGCTGAGCCTTGCAGGGGTGACATTTGCTCTCCTCCCCCGCAGGCTGAGCAGCTCCACGGAGCAGAGCACCTCGTCCCGGCTGATCCGCAAGCACAAGCGCCGGCGGAGGAAGCAGAGGATGCGGCAGATTGACAGGGTGAGGCTGGCACCCGCCTTCCCCGGGGGGGCTGGACTGTCATTTCTGAGTGGGGCTGGTTAGAAACACAAACCATGCTACTGGCTTTTTGCAAATATTAAGGTAAATGCTGTGTCTATAAGATAGTAAAATAACTTTTCTGTGAAAGTGAAGGTTTTGTTTCTGCTGTTAGCAAAACTTAACATATATAGTTATGTTTTTAATTAAACTGTTTAGTTGAGATAACAGCCAATAAATATATAATAAAGGCCCTGCTACTAACATGCCAACCATCAACACTTACCATCTATAAAAAATACAGACCAAAGCCCAAACTAAAAATAATAATAATAAAAATAAGCTAAAACCACAGCCAAAAAACATGCATGCTCTAAAAAGGCAGACCCAAGGAGGGGCCATGCTAAACAGTTCCTAAAATACATAAACTAGTTTATAAACAAGTTTAAATATCCTTAATAGTTTGTAAACATGCAATAGGCTAATGCAATAAAAAAATATTTTTTTAATGTCTCCAAAATAATAAGCATACTCTTAACTAAATGCCAAGCACCCATAAAACTTTGCTTTATTGTCTTTGTCTATTACTGTCCTTTATTAAACTTTTAGATTTTACAAAAAAAAATAAACCTCGTTTTTCACAAGCTGGTGACTCAGGAAGGGATCCAGGACAGGTCTGTGCCTGTTGAACTCACTTGGGAAGGCTCCTTGTGGCTCCAGGCTGGGCTAAATCTCTACACTGGAAGTTCTGTGGCTCCAAACTCAAATTTTCACCTCTCCCTTTCTCCTTTCCCTGTTCAGTGATGCCATTCCTTGTCTTTTCCAAGACCAGTCTCTGGAGGAGAAGCTCCATTATGAGCTGGAAGGGGTGTGAGATACCCTGAGACCTGTACTCTGCTGGAAGGAGAAGTCCAAGTTGATAGGAAATCCCAGATGTTTCCCTTTGCCCTTTCCTGTGCCTGTCCTTGGCAGCAGGATGAGGGTGACCCCGTGGGCAGGCTCCTGAAGTACCTGTTTTGTTCTCCTATAAATCTCAGTCTTCACACATTAAAGCATGACCTCACATTTTATCACAGCATAGTGTTTTAGGAGATGTTTCATTAGCACCTTTGTATTTAATTTTGGAGGCAGGGAGTGTCTCTCCTCTCACTTCCTGCTGGATCATGTGCTGTTCACTCCTCCCTTTAGGGAGGAGCTGTGGGTGCAATAATTCACACTCCACTGGGCACTTTAAGATCCAAATGTTTGGCTGTCAGTCACAGGCAGGAAGCAGAAATAATTCCAGGGGAAGTTCAGCTGAGAAACCTCAATATAGGAACGTGCTCTGTGTGTTTTGTGATCAGACCTTTGGAGAAAGTGCAGACTCTGCTCAGATTTCTTTCCTTAAAGTTTCTAAATGAAGCATAATTTTGAGGAAGCCTCAATAATTTCCAGATGCCTTTCAACTGGAAACCTGTTAATCAATTCCTGATGAGTTAATCCTCAACAGTTCTTACTCTGAGCCATTTAAAACCTTGAGACTTTTCTGTTGTGTTTTGCAGTCGTCCTCGTTCAGCAGCATCACTGACTCCACCATGTCCCTAAACATCATCACTGTCACACTCAACATGGGTAAGAGCCAAGCCACGTTTTTTGTGATGAATTTCAAGTGGTAGAGGTGCATTTTGTGGTGGTGAGGGAGCCTTTGGAGCCAGGAGGGGGTTCCTTGGTTTGAAAGGATGCCGGGTGAATAAAGGGAATGGCAGCTGAGAGTTGCTGCTGTGTTGACTGTGCCTGGATTCCTAATCCAGAGCTGGGATTTTCACCAGCAGATCAGTGTTCCTTCCAGGGAAGGAGCTGGAACTCCAGGATGTGGAGTTAATGGTGAGGGATTGGGGTAGAAAGGCACTGGAGGTTTGCATTTCTGCTGCTGCTGTGTTTCATTTGTCAGCCAGACAGAAATGTGCAGGGCTGCCAGCGAATTCAGCACCTTTCAGCAGCACCAAACCCTTCCTGCCTGTCTGCCATGTGGAACAAACATTGCTTAATGTGATCAGTGCTAATTTCCAGGTGTGGACAAGTCTTTTCAGTGCTCTTCCCCTTGCTGGTTGTTTTTTAAAGTAACACTGTGTTGGGTGAAAAAATCCTGTCTTTAGCAGCCTTTCCCTGAAGGTGCCAGGCAAATATTCATCATCAGAGCAGCCTGAGATCACTGCAAGTCAAACCTTGCCCCGCTGATGCATTGAGATGTTTCAAAGCTGAAGCAGCCTCGCTCTTTGCTATCATTCCAATCACTTTGTCTGCTTTTTTCTCCCCTTCCCCACCCTCTGCTTTGTGTCCATCTAGAAAAGTACAACTTCCTGGGAATCAGCATCGTGGGGCAGAGCAATGACCGGGGCGATGGCGGCATCTACATCGGCTCCATCATGAAAGGAGGGGCGGTGGCAGCGGACGGGCGCATCGAGCCGGGGGACATGCTGCTGCAGGTGGGTCCCTGTCCCCAAATCCTGCTGCTGTGCTCAGCCATCCCACCAGCCCCACGGGCTGTAGTAAGCAGGGAACAGAGTTTGTTCCTCCACAGAGAAATGTGGCGCAAAGATCACTGAAATCGGTGATTCTTGGTGAGACGCTCTGAGAAGTGACATTTCAAAGGAATGGAAGCAGTGACCAGGCAGATAGATTGGGGGATTTAATTAAGTAATTAAAACAGCTTTAACTTTTCCTGCTGCAAAGCCTGACCTCTGCTTTCTGCACTGTTTCAGGTGAACGATGTCAATTTTGAGAACATGAGCAATGACGATGCCGTTCGGGTTTTAAGGGAAATAGTCTCCAAACCAGGGTGAGCACATCACACTCTTTTATCCTCTATTTATCCTCCATGGGCAGTTGTTGGAGCTGGGAAAACCTCAGAGAAATCAACATTCTGATATCCATCAGCATGACTGATCTCAACTGTGAACTTCTCAGTGTTGCTTCTGGCCAAAACCAACATGAACTGAGGAGTTGCCTGGTTTCAGCAGTGCTGTTTGTTTATGTGATGAGCATTTTAATATCTCATCCAACAGATTTCACCACCAGTGCTCATCATCTGTGCAAAACCAGCAACGTCCTGATGTGCTTCATACTGAAAATGTTATAAAGCTTCTCAAAACCATTCTCAGAATGTACTTGACAGCTGCTGGATAGGATTAAATTTGTTTCAAGTAGTTCTTGTAGCATTTCCAACTCTGCAGGAAATTTAAGAGTCATCCTTACCTGTTTTTTTATTCCTAGACCTATCAGCCTAACAGTAGCCAAATGCTGGGACCCTACTCCCAGGAGTTATTTCACCATCCCCAGGGGTGAGTACATATTTGGGCTCTCTGCTGGGTTCCTGGGAAGCCCCCAAGGTCTGGAATATTTTCACCTGTTTTGGCATCTAACAGATTCTACCCGTTCTGTTCTTTTATTTGTTTACTTCTGTATTGGGAGCCTGAGGTTCAAGGTAATTTTCCTGAGATTCCACTGCCCATTGAATTCCTGGGAGTTTTTCTCTTGGTTCACATCTTTGGATCAAGCTCCTAACCTTCTGGGAGGTGATCTTAACCTTTCAGTTCATAAAAGGTTTGGAAATAATTATGCCAAATGTTAAAAATCCTCATTTTCTCACAGTGAACTTTTAGGGAAAACTTATAAACTGAGTGTTTTGAAGATGTGAGGGAAGCAGTAGTGATACACTTGAAAATCTTTTTTTCAGTAAAAGATCTGTGCTCATGTGGCAAACACAGCTGCCTCCTGCTGGTGAGGGCTGTGCTGGTGGTGCTGGAACCAGTTTGTTCCCAGTTCACAGAAGATGAGGGTGGAATAAATGCAACAGACTGGAGCAGACTGTGGGAGCTCCCTTGAAACCCTTAGGAAAACCAGAGAAACAACAAGAGGACAAGAAAAAAACCCTCAGATCTTTCAAAATTTTGGTATTTGCTGCAAGTCTGACCCCATTTTCTGTGCCTTTTTTCTGGTGCAGACTATGGGACTTCACTCCCTTGAAACCAGTATAACCAAAAGAAAACCCCTCAGATCTCTCAAAATCTTGGTGTTTGCTGCAAGTCTTGACCCCGTTTTCTGTCCCTTTGTGGTGGTGCAGACTATGGGACCTCACCCATGTGAAACCCTCAAAAAAACAGAGAAACAAGAAGAAAACAAGAGAAAACCCCTCAGACCTCTCAAAATCTTGGTGTTTGCTGCAAGTCTTGACCCCGTTTTGCTGTCCCTTTGTGGTGGTGCAGACTACAGGACCTCACTCACGTGAAACCCTCAAAAAACCAGAGAAACAAGAAGAAAACAAGAGAAAACCCCTCAGACCTCTCAAAATCTTGGTGTTTGCTGCAAGTCTTGACCCCGTTTTGCTGTCCCTTTGTAGTGGTGCAGACTACAGGACCTCACTCACGTGAAACCCTCAAAAAACCAGAGAAACAAGAAGAAAACAAGAGAAAACCCCTCAGACCTCTCAAAATCTTGGTGTTTGCTGCAAGTCTTGACCCCGTTTTGCTGTCCCTTTGTAGTGGTGCAGACTACAGGACCTCACTCACGTGAAACCCTCAAAAAACCAGAGAAACAAGAAGAAAACAAGAGAAAACCCCTCAGACCTCTCAAAATCTTGGTGTTTGCTGCAAGTCTTGACCCCGTTTTGCTGTCCCTTTGTAGTGGTGCAGACTACAGGANTTGTGGTGGTGCAGACTATGGGACCTCACCCATGTGAAACCCTCAAAAAACCAGAGAAACAAGAAGAAAACAAGAGAAAACCCCTCAGACCTCTCAAAATCTTGGTGTTTGCTGCAAGTCTTGACCCCGTTTTGCTGTCCCTTTGTGGTGGTGCAGACTACGGGACCTCACTCCTAAAAAACCCTCAAAAAACCAGAGAAACAAAAAGAAAACAAGAGAAAACCCCTCAGATCTCTCAAAATCTTGGTGTTTGCTGCCAGTCTGACCCCCTTTTCTGTGCCTTTTGCTCGCAGCTGAGCCGGTGCGGCCGATCGACCCCGCGGCGTGGATCTCTCATACCACGGCCATGACGGGAGCGTACCCCCGTTACGGTATGAGCCCCTCCATGAGCATCACCACATCTACCAGCTCCTCACTAACAAGCTCAATTCCCGAGTCGGAAAGTAAGTCACCCCCTGGCCAGCCCAGGGCAGGGGGCTGCTCGGGGCCAGCAGGGCCCGGCCACGGGCACGGTGACAGCGGCGGCGCCAGCCAGGCCTTGAGTGGTTTCTCGCGCTTGGGGAAGGCAGGAAAACTTTTGGCAAAGGTTGGAGGTTGATGTAGAGGTGTTTGGTCAGGGTTTGGTCTCAGGGAGAAGTGGTTGCTGGTGGATTTTAAAGATAGGTTCAGGTGTATCCACTCGGGTGGATGGGAGAGCTCCCTTCTTGCATTTTGATTGGTTTTTAATAAATTTCAATGATAACGTTAGTGTTTCATTTGGGAAATCTTTCCCTGATATTCACATGGCCTTCTTTTATACTTTTTTATCCTTTTTTGTGCTTTTTTATATTCCTAGAATTTGTGGAGCCAGCTAAAACCAAATTTAACATCCCACGTGAAATTGTGGTTAGATTTCAACCTTTTTCCTGATTTGTCAGCCTGTGGCAGTCTGAAAAAGCCATATCCATGAAACCAAGAGGTTGCCATGATTCAGAGAGGTTTCTTTAATTCAAAAGCCTCTCAGAGCACTCTAATGACAGAATCTTTTTAGCTGGAAGGGATCCACAAGGATCACTGAGTCCAGATCTTAAGTGAATGGCCCAGACTGGGATCAAACCCAGTGTTATTAACACTATGCTCCAACTCCTTATCTTTGAAAATTCGTTTAAGGAATATTAATTCTTCCTTTTATTTAACTCAGAACGACACTTTAAGGATTTTAAAGACCTGTGTGGTATTGGTTATAAAGTACCTCAGATTTTATAAGCTGGAATTCCACCTCACCTTGGAAAGGCCAGGGTTTTGTTTTTTTTTTTTTTAATGTAGGTGTTTTTAGAACATTATTTAGGGAAACAATCTGCAGCAGGAAGCAAATGAACCCCTTTGCTGCTGGCTGCTTTATCCTGAGATGTGTTTTGAGCCTTACAGGTACTGCTGGAATCCAATGTCTCTGCTGATTGCTGTCAAACAAGTCTGTACTCAGAATTCCTCTTGAACAATTCATGTATCCTGTGTGCCTTGATGATAGTGCTGGGATTGGGAAGTGGGGAACAGGCACCCTCTCAGGCATACTTTGAAAATAAAGGTATTTGGGAGCAGAACCACATTTCTGGAGACAGCTTCTCATTTCTGTGCCAGTGACTTAAAATACTTCCTTTCTGGAATGCAAGAGGTACCCCTGATTTTTATTGTGACCTCTTCCTTCAGCTCAGCCCTGTTACCTGCCCTGAGCTGGGTTGGGTGAATTTTCCAAGCTGACTGAATTCAGACCAAAATGGGAGCATTTCAGATGCTTCTCATTAGAATTTGCCATATTTGTACAGCAGCCAGAACTTAGAAAATATCCATTTTCTGTTCATACAGAAATCTCAGCTCTCCAAGAAAATACAATTTATTGCTCCCCATGTACTTGAATATTGGTTTGTTGGTGTATTTTTTTTTCCCCAGACACGTTGCTTTTTGCCACTAACCAAACTAACTTAAAGCAAAAGCAAAGTCTTAGTGTTTATTTGAGGTTTGTAAGTATTGAAGCTGCATGCAGAGCTGGTCTGGGATGTTTTCATGCATATTGGCAGTGCATGTATGGAAAGAAACATTTTCAGTTTTCATTGTTTCATGCTTGCTGTACCTTTTTTTTATCCAAAATTTTGGGTGGCTGGAAAAGGACAAAAGTGGTTCCCTTGTGCTTTTGAAAGGTGGGTGATGTGGGGAGCTGGGAGGGGAGGAGGGTTTTGGAGTTCCTGCTGGAGAAGGGTCTGGGCTACAAACACAGATAAAAATGAATGTTCTAGGGCTGGAAGATGGGACAGGAAGGAGGATTTGACAACCTCAACCCTGTTCTGATTTTATTGTAAAAATTGATCAGGAAAGTGTGAAAGCTCTGGGGATGCAGATCTGCCTGTCATGGTGTGAACTGGGAATGGCTGTGGAGGCATTTGGGAGCTTTTTTAAAAGTGTTCCACAGGAAAGATTGAGGGCAAAGTGATCCTGGGAGGAGTGGATCATGAGGCTGCCAGCTCTGGGAAGGGTTTTTATAAGGAAATCATTGTTTTCTTCTGATGAGGGAAGATTTCTTTCATAATTTCAATTCTCCCCAAGAATGTCCAGATCTTCAAATAAAAAACTGGACATGGGTTGAGCCATGGTCACCCTCCTTCTCCATGGAGATGTATGTTACTCCTGACAATGAACCCCAAACCAAAAGAACAAACCCCAAAACTTGTCCCACAGAGTTCTCCATGCAGTGAACTGATCCCTTGGGTGTTCCTGGGAAATTGAAATGGAAAATGATGGATCACAAAAATCCTTGGCTTTTCCTTTCCTGCCAGTCTTGATGCAGAGTGGATCCCATAGCTGCTCTGGGAAGCCAAAATCTGAAGAATTCCTACAAATGCTGTAGGAAAATTCACTCCATGGATGAGGGTGCATTTGGGAACCTTTGTGTCTTTTATTTTTTTCTTTTTTTTTTTTTTTTGCATCTGTTGGCAAAACTGTATTTTTGTTTCATCCAAACTGGGAGCTGAGAAGTTCCTTCAGCCTCAGTTCATTTCAAAGCAGCCTGTGGCCTCTCTTCCTTTTAGAATTAGAAGAATCTCCCTTAACTGTGAAGAGTGACATGGCTACTATTGTCAAGGTCATGCAGCTGCCAGACTCAGGCCTTGAAATTCGGGACAGGATGTGGTTAAAAATCACCATCTCCAATGCAGTGATAGGTAAGCAGCTCCCAGGAATGCTGAGGGGGGGAAAAATCCAGTAACTTAATGGAAACAGGTTCAAGAAACTACATTTTAATGAGCTTTTTTTTGTCATGTCTGTGCTCTCTTATAATCCATTTATGGACAGCTCTAAGTGTGACAGGGAATAACTCTTGTTTGACCCAAAACTGTTGCACATTTCTCATGCCCACGCAGAGCTGGTTCTTAATTCTTTGTTTTTATATCTCAGGTTTTCAGGTGGCTCTAGAGGTCTGCCCAAGTTCAGCAGAGCAGCTGGGGTTCAACCACACAAGCTTAATAAAGCCTCTTAATTAGATGTCAAATCACCACAGCCAGTCTGCCTGTGACCTGAGCTGTGCTAATATTTAGCCAGTCCAGGCTGTAGTTGCTTTTTGCTGAGGAAGGGGTTGGAACAGGTATTTTGGCAACCTAACATGTGCCTCTTGAGGAGGGGGCCCCCAGGGGAGAGTCACCTTCTCTGGTGAAACCCAGGGAAAAATTCATTTTCACTCCTGCAGCTCAAAGGGGCTGCACAGTGTGTGTAAATAAGATTTTTTATGTGTGTGTTTAGTGTCAGTGTCCAGGTAGGTGTTCAGCTGGCCCAGTTTGGCTCAGATAATCCCATTGTAGGTGTTCATCTGGCACAGTTGGCTCAGATAATCCCATTGTAGGTGTTCATCTGGCACAATTTGGCTCAGATNTTCAGCTGGCCCAGTTTGGCTCAGATAATCCCATTGTGGGTGTTCAGCTGGCACAGTTGGCTCAGATAATCCCATTGTAGGGGTTCATCTGGCACAATTTGGCTCAGATAATCCCATTGTAGGGGTTCATCTGGCACAATTTGGCTCAGATAATCCCATTGTAGGGGTTCATCTGGCACAATTTGGCTCAGATAATCCCATTGTAGGGGTTCATCTGGCACAATTTGGCTCAGATAATCCCATTGTAGGGGTTCATCTGGCACAATTTGGCTCAGATAATCCCATTGTAGGGGTTCATCTGGCACAATTTGGCTCAGATAATCCCATTGTAGGGGTTCATCTGGCACAATTTGGCTCAGATAATCCCATTGTAGGGGTTCATCTGGCACAATTTGGCTCAGATAATCCCATTGTAGGTGTTCATCTGGCACAGTTGGCTCAGATCATCCCACTATAGGATTTCTGCTGGCACAGTTGGCTCAGATAACCCCATTGTAGGTGCTCATTTGGCACAATTTGGCTCAGATAATCCATTGTAGGATTTCAGCTGGCACAGTTTGGCTCANGATAATCCCATTGTAGGTGCTCAGATGGCACAGTTGGCTCAGATAATCCCATTGTAGGATTTCAGCTGGCACAGTTTGGCTCAGATAATCCCATTGTAGGTGTTCATTTGGCACAGTTTGGCTCAGATAATCCCATTGTAGGTGTTCAGCTGGCACAGTTTGGCTCAGATAATCCCATTGTAGGTGCTCTACTGGCACAGTTGGCTCAGATAATCCCATTGTAGGTGTTCATCTGGCACAGTTGGCTCAGATCATCCCACTATAGGATTTCTGCTGGCACAGTTGGCTCAGATAACCCCATTGTAGGATTTCTGCTGGCACAGTTGGCTCAGATAACCCCATTGTAGGATTTCTGCTGGCACAGTTGGCTCAGATCCTCCCGTGTCTCCTCTTGCTGTCCCCATCTCAGGAGCAGATGTGGTGGACTGGCTTTACACACACGTGGAAGGCTTCAAGGACCGCCGGGAGGCCCGGAAGTACGCCAGCAGCATGCTGAAACATGGCTACCTCAGGCACACTGTGAACAAAATCACCTTCTCAGAGCAGTGCTATTACGTCTTCGGAGACCTCTGTGGCAGTAAGTCCCCAGCTGGGAGGGGCAGAGCTGGCCCTGTGTCACTTCTGTGCCTTGAGGATGCTCAAGGTGTCCTCACGGTGAAGAATTTCATGAGGAGGAATTTCTGGAGCAGCTGCCCAGGAAGGGGCTGGAGTCTCTCTGGAGATACTCCAAACCCAGCTGGACACACTGCTGTGTCACCTGCTCCAGGGTTGGACAGAGGAGTTGGGCAGGGAGGTCTCCAGAGGTCCCTTCCAACCCTGCCTCTCCTGGGGTTTCACAAGGGGTGTCCCAGAACAGGGGAGCCCTTCACTACCCTCAAACTGTGTGGCAAGTGGCTGATGCTCTCTGGTAGCCCAGGCCAGGAGAGCACTTGGAGAAGGGTGAACCCATCAAGCAGAGCACTGAGCACAGCAGGATTTATTTCTGGTGGTGCCCCACGTTCCTGCCTGTCAGTCCCACTGAAAAGGGGGATGTCCTCACCCTTTTCCCACCCTGTTCTCACCTCTCACTGCTGGGTGGGAAGGCTGATTCCAGGGAGTTGCTAAGCTTCAAATACCTCCCTAAATGAATTCACAGTGATCATTTCACCTGCTGGGTAAGGAATTTTCACCTTTTTTTTTTCTTTCTTTCCCAGATCTGGCTGCACTGAACCTCAACAACGGTTCCAGCGGCGCCTCGGACCAGGACACCCTGGCTCCTCTCCCACATCCTGCTGCTCCCTGGCCCTTGGGCCAAGGATATCCCTACCAGTATCCTCTGCCCCCTCCTTGCTTCCCACCAGCCTACCAAGACCCAGGCTTTAGCTATGGCAGTGGCAGTGCAGGCAGCCAGCAAAGTGAAGGTAAGATGGGATAATTTGGTTTGAATTGCACAGCTCTCATTGTCCCCCACCATCTGCTTG
Organism: Promerops cafer; assembly: GCA_013398275.1. Classification (NCBI taxonomy): domain Eukaryota; kingdom Metazoa; phylum Chordata; class Aves; order Passeriformes; family Nectariniidae; genus Promerops; species Promerops cafer. Next base: position 73,204 of record VZSE01013427.1, read on the forward strand.
AGTTCCTCGGTGCTGTCTGTGCTTGTCTCGTGGTTTTTGGTTGCTCCCTGCATGGATGTTGTGCTACAGCACTGAGTCAGAGGGGTTTGTGTCTCTGGAGGAGTGGGTTTGGCTTTCAGCTCTCTGTGGAAACTGCCAGGTTTAACCCAGTCAGGAGTTGCCAGCAGTGGGGTTGGTGGTGCTGGAAATGAGAACATTTCTGAGCTGATGGGACAGGGATGATAGCCAAGGTGCTCCTGGCTTTCACGTCAGTGCTCAGCACAAAAATCACATTTTTTTGTAAGTGGGAGGTGGCCAGCCAGGGGTTTGCAGGGCTGAAACACTGCTCCCAGGGAGGAGAGTCTCTGCTGGCATGTGTGACAGGGACAGGAAGAGAATTCTGCATGGATTAAAGACCTGCCCTGCTCCTTTTCTGCCCTAGCATAACGCTGTGATTCATTTTTAAACCTTAGCAAATAAAAATGATGTCATTTTTTGGCTGTACAGATACTATTTTTTAATTTCTTTTTTTAAAAAAATCACTCCCAGAGTGAGTTTTACTTTTGGAAATGCTGCCAGTAAAGAAGGGGTGAGGATTCCTTGTTTTTTTCAGTGAACATGCAGTAAATTCCATGTTTAGCCCAGCCAGTCAGATTTTACAAAATGGCACAAAAGGGTTTCATAACAGCAGCTTGCTCACAGGATTTTAGCCCAGCTGCTTCTCACCTTATCCCAAAATAAGAAATGTCCCTGAGGAATCTCACAGAGGTTTTAGAACTGGAAACTGATTGCCCTGGACAGAACGTGGGGGTGTTTTTTTGGCAGCTCCTTCTGTGAGCAGTAGGAATTCTCTCCCTGCTGCTGGAACAGGAAAGGATTGGTGTTTTATCCATGCTGTGGAGAGCCTCCCAAAAGGTGCCAGGGTGTTCAGCTCTGAAAGGTTTCCACACTTTTCCTGGTGGAAAACAACTTCTGTGCTGTTTCTTGCTTTGTAACTGTTATTCCCTTGTTTTGTCCTGAGCAAGCATTAGACTGAAGGATTCCTAGAGGAATGGCTGACTCTAGGGGATTGGTAAGCTTCAAATGCCTCCATGATGAATTCACAGCATGTGATCATTTTTTAGATTCTTGTGACCCAAATGTTTAGCTGTATTTTTAATTTTTTTTTTTTTTAATTTTTAATTTTATTTTGAATTGTCTTGGACTCTCGACCTGTCTCAGTGCACAGTAGTGTGACATTGGCATATCAACCTGTGGGACTGTGCTGCAGCAGCTCAGAGGGGAGGGAATCAGGAGGGAAAAGCCCATCCCCAGGCTCTCTAGAAAATAAATAATCCAAATTTATTATGGTGTCAGCCCTCTGGGTTGGATTTCTCTGCCAGTGCCCATTAACTGATGGCCAGGTGGCTCAGGCAGGTGTTGGGAGTGCTGGAACACAAGGCTGCACTGGTCACTCTCAAAATAGTGTTAAAATTGGGCTTTTGTGCCCTGTCTCATTTATCTGCAGTATTCAATCATGACAATCAGCAAATACCACTTCAGAGACCCAGGCTTAGAATATGAACTGAAAATCCAGTGGTTTTGTGGTCTGTTTTCCATCTCTCTGGCACTCTGCAGGGAATGCAGCCTTTCCCCCAGAAAACCAGTCTGGTTTCCCATCTCTCCCATCAGCTGCAGCAGCAGAACGTGCTGGGCATCTGTAGCTCCAGAAGGAGCAGCCCAAAATAATTTTGGTTTTCCCATTTCTGTGGCTCATTTAGACTCAAAAGCTGATCCCCTGTTCTGCTGGCTGGGGATGCTTTTTGGGAAGTCCATGTTGCACTAAGGTGCATGAATTTAATGGGATTTTCCTTGATTAGTTGGATTTAAAGAAGAATAATTAGCTTGGAGCTGTCTCCTAATCTGTCTCTCATGGGATCAGAGCAAGACCTTCAGCTTCCTTAAAAAGTCACTTATTGAAGTTTAGTGAGGCTTGTTTTTAGTAACAACTCAGCTGATACTCCGTGGCAATCCTTTGGTTTTCCAAGGGGATTTAGTGGCCTCTCTTGGGAACAATGTCCTGGGTGTTACTGGTTTGTGGTAGAGCAGTTCAGGAACTCTTTCCTAGGGAATTCTCCAACAGCACAAGGCTTCAGTGAGGAATTTTAAAAGGACCTCCCCACTGAAGCCACCAAAACCTCAGGGATTTAAGGGTGACAGAGAAGGCAAAGGGGTTTCTTTTGGAAAAGGCAAACAAAACAAAATACCAAAATACCAAAACCAACAAAATACCAAAGCAGAGACAATTAGAATTAAACCTCATCTGCTTGAGTCAAACCCCAAATTCCTGCTTTTTCCTCCCGTTCCTGCTCCTCCCCTCTCCTGGCGGGCTGGATTTGAGGCAGGAGCTGGGACTGAGCTGCTGCTTTCAGCGTGCAAGCCCCGAGGTGTGTGTGGGTGTGTG
>VZSE01013434.1:0-61900 GCA_013398275.1 Promerops cafer
ACAAAATGTGAACCCTCTGTCACCGTCTTCCAGATTTAATATTTGCAGCCATGTCAATACATAGAGAATAAAGAGTAGATTCATTTGCATTCACATCATGAGCAGTAGTTAGTATTCGTTTTTGTTTTTTATGTGTGAGGTCTGTATCACCATTAGTCTTTGGACACAGTTTTGCCATATAAAACCTTTGTGTACCTTTGTGGTGGTACAGCTTTTTATCATCTAATTTCCAATTTATTATCCCTTTAATAACACTTTAGCCAATGATCAAAGAAAGCTTCTTGCTCACATAAGTAAACCTGAAAGACACTGAGTGAAACAGAAAAGTTATTTGTGTTGTTGCCTGTGTTGGTCAAGCTGCTGTTAGAGTAAGTTAGAGTGGTGTTGAACAGGAAGAACACATTTTCAATGAAATTATGTTATTTCAGGCACTAAGAATAAGGAATGGTACATTAGAAATGTACATTATAAGGCTTCCACGACACTCAGCAAACAGTGCCATTAAATAGTACACTAAATTCTATACTGTTAAATCACAAAACTGTACAGATAGGGAAACAAAATGCAGTGTCATTTGTGAAGAGATGGACTCTGGGATGAGAATCCCCTGTCAGGAAGGAGTTCTGCCACATGTTCTGTGTAATTGTGTGAAAATATTAGCTCATTTCTCAGCAGTGGTAGCAGAAGAGAAAATAAGAAGAAACAAGGTCGAGGAGACCAATTACATGCAGGGCCTTAGGAAGATAAGTTTTCTAAGATAACCTTGTATAGAAGGAAAAGGGCAAACTGCACTTCTCTAAGAAGATGAACCACTTATTGGACACTTCTATCAAATGCCTTCCCTATCTCAGGAGATAGCTATACAGATTTGAGCCCTGTAAGTGGACCTAAAATCTTGGGATGTATACGTGGAGGTGTATGAAATGGTACCAATAAGTCCCATCAGAGAGATCAGCTTCAGGCTGGAGGCCAAAGGCAACGTTGGAAATGGGCAGGAAGGTGAGCACCCCACCAGCTTTGTGGAAGTTGAGATGGGGGTAAACTTCATCAGGGATTGCAAGGAAACTGCCGGTCTGCTCCCCCACAGGCAAAGAAACGCTGAACAGACCGTGGGTGCAATGAGGCAGTGGCCCACTGTCCCACACTTACATCTGTCCCAGGCATTGGTGACATGTGAAGAAAGCACAGACAGCTGTGGCGATGGCCCAGGATGGGTGCTGCTGTAGGGCACAAAGACATCAGTTGGCCTGTGACCGTGCCTTTTGCCTCACCATTTCAGCTATTGATATCAGGACAAGGTTCCATCAGCTTTATTCTCAGCTTCAGGCCCCATCAGGCTCCTGTCAGTCACAGGAGCTGCCAGGCAGCAGCTGAGCAGGCCCTCTGCTCCAGGAACCCAGTGCCAGGGGATGGCAGCCTGGAGCCATCGAGGACACCCTGCTCTGGGCCCTGCTCCACTGCAGACCAGCAAGGAGATCTTGCTGAAGCCTGGGTGCTTTAAACCTGCTGAAACTGCCTGGCCTCCCTGTTAGGAGCACATCACAGCACAGGGGTTAAAACCCAGCCAATTTCATGTGTTCCCCACTGGGACACAACAAAGAACATCTTTGGGATGGGCCGAAGAACATCTGGAAAAGTTTGGGTCATCAATGCTGGAAGAAAAGACCTTGAGCTGACAGAAGCAGGCACTGCTCAGTGCACAGGGCCTCATCTGCACTGGCCACTCTGCCCAGAAGGGGAACCACGGAGGTGCTTGGGAGTGTGAGTACATGAAGGAGTCTTATCAAAAAGAGGGAGTGTTACTTCACATAGGTATATAGTCATATGAAAGTCATATGAAAAGAGGGGAAGGTTTTTAAACTAAAAGAGAAGAGGTTTAGAGTAGATATAAGGAAGAAGTTCTTCCCTGTGAGAGCAGTGAGGCCCTGGCACAGGGTGCCCAGAGAAGCTGTGGCTGCCCCATCCCTGGAAGTCTCCAAGGCCAGGTTGTACAGGGCTTGGGGCAACCTGGGATAGTGGAAGGTGTCCCTGCCTGTGACAGGGGGTGATTAATAGGGTGTTGGAACCCAGCAGGACTTTGGGGTCCCTTCCAACCTAAGCCAATTATGATTCTGTGATTCTATGAAACCAGAGATTTGCCTCAATAGCATTTTCCTGTTTCACATAGTATTAATGTACTGTATTAATTCATGAGGACATGCTCAAATATTCCCCATACAATCACTGTTGATTGCACCATGGCAGAATGTGCAGAGACCAGGTGAGGAAGGGCATGGGAGACACCCAGCCCCAAAGATGCTGTTTCTGTCCCAAAGGGGAGGGTTCCATCTGGGAGTCTCTGTGCAGCTGAGGCTGCAGGCCCAGAAGTGCACTCCAGCTCCAGTGCCCTCCAGTGACCTCCTTCCTCTTGCTGACAGGGATGAGGTCTTTCCTCTCCTTCTGCCTCAGCATGTGCCAGTGAGTTGCCCAGCATTTTTGAAGACATTAAAAAAACCCAAACTGTATATAGTGAGAAAGCAGTGATGAGTGAAACGGTCTTCATAGCATAAGATGGATAGGAAATATGCTAACAAAGTTCAGGAAAAACATATTTCAGTTTTCTTTTCATGCATCATGTCTGAGAGTCCCACATCAGAGTTATGCCAACCTGCCTGCACCCTGAAACCTCTCCAGTCCTGTGACAGACAAGGGTCAGTTACGGGAATCTGCCCCCGACTCCTTTTCCTGAGCCATTTGCATCCTAATAGTAATGTCAAGGTAGCAGCTGTAATTTCCCTTCCATACACCTCTCTGTCCTTCTCCGACTCTTTTTACCACCTGCTGTCCCTCTGCTTTCTGCACTTTGCTCAGATACTTCTAAGCCTCTTTACTTCACGGAGCTCTTCTGTAACTGGAGTCACTCAGCTGCTCAAATGTGTGAAGGAAATGACATTCTGCACGTCACCGAAGCGTTACCCACTGTCTGCTGTGGAAATAGATGTGTGTATTGCTCACCTTGCCTGCACCTTCAACACCTTCCTTTTCCAATCACAGGATGCACATTTCCCCACCTTTCTACCCTCACTTGGCTATTTCAGCACCTCTCCAAGCTGCTTTAGATTTATATGTGGAACAGTCTATTGTACTGCTGGAAAGAGAAGACTTCATGGGTATGGAAGTTCATTTTCCACGTCCTCTGTGTGGACACATGGAATGTTTGCTTCCCTTTTAATGTAGTACAGTTAAATTGTAAATACACAAGGCATTAGAGATACTAGTTCTTGAAAGCAAGTGCAAGATTAGGAAAGAGGATGGGAATCTCTGCTACTGCCTTTTATGAACTGTAGCACAAGCTAATCTTCATCAATAATATTCTTGGGAGATTTACATTTAGTCCCAGTCACTGCCTTCTACATAAGCAGATATATTATTGGTTTCAAGTGCCTTTCTTCCTAGAGAATGACTCGGCAACTCCCATTAGTAATGGTAATTACTGGGTTATCTCAATAAATCAATTCAAAATTCCATCTCTGTCCTCCCCAGTACACCAAGTCTTTATCAGGAACATTCAAATAGATTCTTAGAGGACAATTAAGAAAGTAGGACAGCGTGTTAAGCTCTATATTTAACAAACAAGTTCTGTGAAGGATATAGAAGGTGCTCAGTATAATTATTTTAATCTGAACCAGTATTTATCAAATTTAAGAAAAAAGTGTGTCCTTAGCATCTCCAGGTCCTGCTCCCAGCAACGAGTTAGTCAAAGTATAGCAATGAGAAGATTTGCTCTGAAGGATTAGTGTCCTAGCATTTCTGCTAATCATCTGCCAACATTCCTAGAAGATCTCCTTTTACCCAGGGAGCAGCAGAATGAGGCTGTGTTCCCTGCATCATATCATACACACTGATGGTTTCCTGGCCATATTAATCTTTCTGTTCCAATTCTGATAGCAGAGCTCATGGCAGTATCTGCAAGTTGCAGATTATGTAAAGATAAAGATAATTTTTTTTTTGTGTTTTTTGTTGTTTTGGGGTTTTTAAATGTAATTTGTCAATAGACCTAAACACTACATGGAGAAGTACTCTGTTCCATGTGGAATGATAAATGATCTGGTTTTTATATGGGATGTTGATTGGGCAGAGCCACCTTGGGAAGTTTTCTGCAGTTTGCTCAAAACCTTAGTATCCCGTTTTTCTAAGATACCATAATTACTGGGGAAGCATGAAATAAGTAGATGTAGTCTTGAGTTCCAACATTCTTTACAGAGCTCCTCTCAAAATCATCTCAAATGTCTATTTGATGTTTCCCATGAGAATACCATTAACTTGTGATCAGTCAATCTGTCAGGAAACAGCTGTGTTCCCACTCTTTGCAAAACATTCTTTCTCTTCCTATTTAATTCTTCCTCAAATTACTAATTTATGGTGATTTCTCCTGAACTGTCAGTACAGAGATCTAGCAGTGTGGATAGCCTGTACTATCTCCTTACTGTCTACTCTGTCTACCCCTGCCACAAGTAGATGTTAACCTACAGGTCCATAAAAGATGAATGACCTAACTCTGCAAATATTTAACATCATAGGCAATGTTACTGTATATTTCAACATCTCCCTCCACATCTCAAACCTTTAAATATTCCATTTAAATTACTGCATGAACATCTTTATAATATTTATGTATTTTTATCGTATAACACTTCTTTGAAACTTCCAGGTCTTGGGCACATGTTGTGCTACCAGACCATCTGTGAATTTTAAGTCAATAAATAACATTTGAACACATGTATTGACTTGACCCACATGAGACTTAGGACTGTCTTCCCATAAACTGCCTGTGAGGTCTGTGTGATGTCTCTGTCATGTGGCTAATCTGAACCTTTTTTATCATGTGGCTAATCTGAACCTTTCTGTAGCAGAGACTCACTGGTGATTGAACAAAGGGATCAACCTCATACCCACTGGCTGTCTTAGCTACAGGGCAACTTGTTGGATTGACATTTTGGGAAGAATAATATATTTTCCTTCAGTAGCTGAATACTCTTTTCCTCCAAAAGGAGAGCTCTGACTTGAATACTGCCAGAGCCATAGTCGAAGGGATTTAAAACTTTTCTTTATTACAATGTCTATTACACAAGGTTTCTGAGAAGATCTTCGGCTTTCAGATCTTCCCTTCTTTCTATGCAAGGCTTGGGCTCTTGGACTCTCTGCTGACAAAGCATCCTGACATTTTCTTGGCTTCCATGTGGAATGTTGGTCATTCTTCAGGAGGATGGAATGTTTTAGGAACCCCTCTTTTACAAGTAGACTAACTACTTTATATGACAATCAAAGGCAGAGATTTATGGTCCATGAGCTTGCTTCAAAAACTAGTGTAGAGCCATTCTTCCTGTCCTTCAAAGAAATCACTGGGCATAACGACCTGTAACCCTTACTTCAAAGATTCAGATCTCCTTTGATGATCTTTAGGTGCCTTCCCCATCTCTTCAGTCACTTCTGGTTCCATATGTAATGACTTGACTGGTACTTTTCTGGCTATATCTTGTCTTTTTCAACTATAGATTTTGCCATTCTGGATTTATTCTAAAAATTTTGTTTGCAGTGTGAGCTGAGCTGAAAGCTTGCATCTGCATGGACTGCCAGTGATTGGTTTATATGATCTAACTAGAACTACTTACCAGTTGACAGAATCACAAAATCATGCAGTTTAGCTAATGAATTTCAAAAAGATGGAATATATGTGAACATTTCAAATCTTTCCATGTGCTTTGCCATGTTAACATTCACTTATGTCAGTATTGACTCTCTTTCAGAATTTTTTTCTCTGTGTACTACAGCTTTTTTTCTCTGTGTACTACAGCTGCAAATTTGCTGAGCACCCTTAGGGTTATGGTCTCCTTCACAGTATCTTGCTGCATTGCATCTTACCAGGAAAGTGACCCAGTTCTGCTGACCACATTCTCTTGTCTGTTTCTCTTCTGATCTGTGAATCCTGAAAATGGAATACTGTTCTATGTGAAGTTTTGGCTATAACCCAATGATTAGAGCACTGTCCTTATGTTATTTGATGGTCACTTTGACTCATGAGTGCCCACAGTTCACTGTTCAGATAGTTCACTGTTTCAGCCCGTGCTTTAGGCATTCCTGCACCATACATTTAATCACACATCCTGGAAACTGAAGAGATTTTTAGCTAACATCCTGCCTAACCTAGATCCCAAAAGATTTAGGGAGCAGAAAGGCACTTCTCCCCAGATTGAGACTGCTTCTGAGTGAACAAACAGGACATCTAAGAAAAGCTACAGCTGGCCCTTAAGCAATAAGTTTAGCTAGAACTACAGAGAAGACAATCAGGGCTGTATTTAATAGAAAGTAAGCGGCTGAGGTTTCCCTCTTTTTGCAATGTTGAGGCTTATATAAGAAGAGGGCAAGACTTCCTGCTGGTTCAGTGTTCCTATGCCACTCTTCCAGGTTTGTTTTCTTATTATAAAGCTAACCTTTTATCTGGTCTTAGCTGGAATGGAAGACATGCAATAACAACTACTGAAGATATTTTGGCAGTGTCTCAGGTACCTAGTGAATGACAAGCATGTTTGGAAAGCTCCACAGTCTGCCTGGCTTGTAAGTCACAAATGCTACCATTTCTCATCTATTTTAAACCTGCTACTTAACCAGTCAGTGTTGACAGGTAGGAAGCTTGTTGGAAAGTACATCAGTCAAAGAAGAAAGAAGAAGAATCTTTCAAAATAAAAAGGATTCTGGAAGGCAAGGTGTCCTACTTCTAAGTCTTGTTGAATAAAGTCTGAGTTACTAAGGCAAATTCAGTCATGTTTAGAAAGCATTCCCACAGGTATCAGTGCAGATGGAGAAGACATCTAAAGAGCATTTGCCTTATGAAAGATACAAATATAGTCAAGAAGAGCTCTTTTCTATTCAAGAGTAATTCCACGTTACAGAAACAACTCAAGAACAAATGCTTCATTAAATTCTCAAGCTCTTTGTCCTGTTCTAGACATTCTCAAACATTTTGTCACACCTTCTCATGAGTCAGAAGTGGGAAGCTTGATAATATATAGCAATTGGCTAGAGCACTATTTCCTCTGTGAATCTGAAGTTGCCTCTTAGGGAAATAAGGAAGTATTCTCTCCTCCTATAATTAGATTTTTTGTTTAACTCCCAAGAAAAAAAGTAAAATATTGCTCAGAGAACAGGAAACTGGGGTGAAGGAGTTTCATTTTCAGATGTCAAATGAGATAATCAAAGAAGCAGAGCACAGTAAAATAGCAATTCATCTGTCATTTCTTCTTGGATTCATTATCTTATTAGGTAATTCCCTATAACCTGGAGGTGAAATCTAATATGAGATGTCAAAGTAAAAGTAACTTTTGAACCAATGTACTAAAATCTGAGCTTTCTCCCTCATTTTTTTTTTTTTGTGTTGGTTTGAATGGTCTATGAAGAAAATTATTCTGTAAAGAATATTTTCCATTAATACCTGAATTATCGGTGCTGTAATGATCTCTAATTGTCTGCTTTCAATTTATTAAGGGAATGTGCTAAATAATGTGGCAGATCATTTGGTCTTAGATACTTTTCTCAGGCTTTCTCTCCTTCGACTGTGCAAGGAGGTTGTGATAATGACAGATTCAGAAATTTAAGGTTTTATATTTTGGAAGCTCAAAGACAATCCATTCCCTAAGTTCTTCCAGGTACTTCCAGAAAGGAATTTTGGAACCCAATAATTTGCTAAGTCCTGAGTTCATTAACTTTGAAGGGTTGTTTCTCAGAAGAGCTAATGTCTTTAAAATCAATTGGTCTGTTGAACAAGATTTCATTCTGCTTCAGAACACAAAGCATGGACAAAGAATGGGCAATATTTTAGTAAGTTCCAGGAATGATTTTAAGGATCCAAAAACTGAAGAAACTATAGCCAAGGGTATAATTACTGAATGAATAGTAAAATTTCCATCAGAGGGTTTTGGAGGCAGTGGGAAGGACAGTGTATATTTATTCTCACTATAGTATTACTGTTCACTCTCAGATGACTTGTCTTATTAACATAAGCCAAATGGGTCACTGGCTGCCTGTCTGAGGGAATGCCTAGCATGAGAGATTCTGTCCATGGAGCTAAATCAACAGGGAAATGCAAGGCCAGTCACCTTCCCTCCAATGCACAGAGCTTAAGGTAGGTGCAAAGACTCCTGTTTGAGATCCAGCTGCTTCCTGACATCCTCAGCAATCTGGCATACTCTGGAAAGGACACATTTCTGAATGGCTCAGCCACCTACTGCTCCAAAACAAGGCTAAACTGAAAGCAGTTTGGTCCAGCCCAGGAGAAGTGGCAGGTAAAATTAGGATTAAATCCCACATTAGAAAAGTGTTCCTGCAGGCTGTCCTCTATTGATGCTCATTCTCTGAGAGCTCTGACCCCACTGTCACCCCACAGACAGCCCTTTGGCTTTTCTCCACACACACCTGCTCTTTCACAGGAGATTTTTACAGGTCTGCATGGTTTGTTCCTGCTGAAATCTTCGTGATTTTCCTCAGCCCTTTTTGTTTTGTCTTCCCCCAGGTTTTGTTTGTATGCCCTTTGTAAATCAGTATCTGAGCAAGAATCTGGTGATGACAGGGAATAATCTTTCCTTGTTAAGTGTGTCATCTTGTGCCCAAAATCTTTTGGTTCCCAGTGTCTTCTTGACTGGATGTGTCCTGTGTGGCATGAGAACACATTACATAGGTTTATGTCTCACTTTTCTGTTCAAGACTGAAATGAAGAATTGTCAGATGATGATGATGGCTTTGGTACTTTGCCAGCTGCTTTGTTCCACTGGTTATGTTCACAGTCCAACTCTGAAATTATTAGCATGGCTAATTGTGTGACTATAGAGGTAAATTTGTTAAAAGAAACTTGTTAAAGAAGAACTAAGCTACTGGACAATCTGAAAATGCTCAGCTTTGTTTTGCTACTTGGGGAATGAAATTACACACTGCTGAAGATTTGCCAGAGTCTAGAGACATTTCGTGTCATGCACCTGCTCCTGTCAAAAACGGTGTTGAATTTCTTATGTGATTTACTAACATGTCATGACTAATGGACTGCTGCTGATCCAGCATGAACTCTGCTGCAGAGCATGAACTGTGCTGCTAAGAACCAGTGTTTGCAGGAAGTTCTTCTCCAGTGCACTCTGATGCATACACTTTAAATGTGCATGTATTACTCCTTCTCTGCAGGGTCTTTTTTGTGTACTTTCATTTCCTAACTATTTGATCTAGATGGATAATTTTAATTCTTTTCTCTTGTGAATGTGCAAAAAATAGAAAAAATATTTAGGGGCACACTGCTACACACTATAATGTAGCACTGTGTGTGCAAAGGAACAGGCTGGGACCCTCAGCTGTGGCAGAGAATCTCATGGCCAAAGAAAGAACTGTGTACAGAAAAACATGGCAGGGACTTGATGTTTTCCTATGGATTGTTGCTGAGATTTACAATTTCCATTGCCACAGAATGGACAAAGGTTTTTCCCCCATCTATGTGGAACCTTGCACAGGGGTAAGGACTGCTGTGCCAGGAAACCAGCCTGTTCATAGTGACTCTTCTGGTGTATTGATCATTACAGAATGATTTTCACCATGCTGGGCTCAAAAACAACAACAACAACAACAAATCCTAAAAGGAAATTTTTGTTACAATGTTGAAATGATCTGACTCTGGAAGTTTGAAGAACAGTTTAAATACTTACTCATGCAGAGAGAGAGTGAAGGGCTGGGATTTGTATGCTGGTCTGCTTCCAGGGCAGGGGTCCCCTACCCTGAAACGCAGTGCTATTCTTGAATATCTTGCCAGTCATGATAGCCAGCAATTTATAATTGTAGCTAAAAGACAAGGCATACAGCTTGTGTGAGCCTGGGAATTGGTTATCAAGCACCCTTTCTTGAGGACAGTGTTCTGTGGTTGTCAAATAAGGAACGAGGAGGCTGTCCTTCCTGCAACCTAGAATACATTCCCAAGGTGTCAGATTGAGCCTTAAACCCTTCAGATAAAAATCCAGTTTTAATTGTTTATATTAGTCTTTCTGCAGGAAAACCATGAATTGTGCAAGGGCATGCAGTTCCTGACAAGAGCAAAAGCTAACATGTCATTTTGCCTTCCTGAACTCAGCATCTGACAGCTTAAAATTTCTGAAACAACAGTTTGTTGCACTTTTGTGGTCCCTCACAGGTGATTTGCATTAATGTTCTTCATGTTTTGACTTTCTTGTTGGGAAAAAATGTTTAACAGAGAAACGGTGTTGTGTTCCAGTGATCAAAACAAATGCCCACATGCTTTTAACATCTTCATTAGCATTCTAGATGCTGGAACAGAGTGCACACAGAGCAAATATGCTAATGATACAGAACTGGGAGGTGTGGTTGATACACAGCTGTGCTGTTATTCAGAGGGATCTTGACAAGCTGGAGAAACAGGTTGACATAAGTTCGGTGAATGAAAATGGACAGTTCCACAGCTGGGGAGCAATAACCCCATGTGCCAGCACAGGTTTGGGGATGACTGGCTGGAAAGCAGAAAAAGACATGGCAGACACAAGGCCAGCAGCATCCTGGGTTTCACGATGAAAAGTGTTCCAAAGTTTTGCATAAGAGTATAGAAACAACAGGTTCAACCCACTAAAGGGTTATTGGGCACTAGTGATAATATTTGGTACCTGGATACCAGTCTGGTGTCCACCAGAGGGACTGAAAGTGATTGGGGCCATCCCACAGTCTTTCATAACACTGTAAAAGAAAGGACAGAATGTGAATCCTTTCATTTACATGCTGCTCTTGTGAATTGCCTTTAAAAACTGCATTTAAAGTGTAGAGAAGTTTGAAGTCTATATCTATTTGCTGAATGGCAAATAGACTTTGTAACTAGCCGTAATCCATTCTCTTTCCTTTGGATTATGTCACAAAAGATATGGACTGGATGGCATATATTTATTTTAAAAGAATCACAACATGTTTTAAATAATATTTTTTATTTCTTTTTTCTCAATAAATTATTATCTTACAATGCTTTGCACAAACTACTGATATTGTGGAATTCTTTTAATATAAAAAATCTGCAAATTTTTAAAATTAAAAATATCAGTTGGCTTTTCTGTTATAAATGGTTCATTTGGGCAACACAAAATTCCCACACATTGCACTGTGCAGAACTTCACTACACACCCTGTAACTTACAGAGGATTATCGGGATCAAAATGGAGTATTAATAGAGGTGAAATGGAAAATTAATTTCTCCTCACTTTGTGATTTGTTGCCATACATGGAGGACAGGCATCATTTTGCAGTGACACACTATTCCTGGAGTCAGGCTGCCTGTCAGCTGGTAAGTGCTGATGTAAAGGTAACTGATCTTGGGAAAAACATGGATCCATAATAGGCATAAATATACACCTCTGAGAGAAAGCTTAAAATAGATGCATCTGATACCTTGTTTTTATTGCAGAGACTTCCAAGTCCATAATAATCTTGATGTGAAAGAGTGACGGGTATTTCTTAGAACATAAGAGCTCCATTCCCTTTCCTGTCGTCAGAGATGGATGAACACATCCCTGTTCCACAGAAACTATTTTTCCTGAGAGGCTTTATTTCCTTAAGACTAACTAGTGAAAGTGCTTTACCCTGAATAATCTAATGGCCAAAAAACCCCAGTATCTGATTTGTGACATGTAATTTAAGGCTTGATAGTGGCAATTTTTTTCACTGTGGGGAATGTTCACCATTTGCACCATGCTGCTGGGCTCTTTCAAAATAAAGAGGAATTATGAATAAATATTATTTATGCAGTGATAAGCAGAGGTTTGCAGTCTTTAAAGGCAAATGTATAATTTCAAAAGAAAGAGCAAAGATGAATCTCTGGGAAATGTCTGAAGAAAAGGTCTACCAGCTTTGGGTATATTCTGTGTTTTTCCACCCCATTTCATGCCCATTGCCCGGTACCTCGATGACTATCTCTTTGGGCCATGGGTGCCATGGGAAACAGATAAATTTTCCAAATCTCTGCTTTTCCTTGCATTGCAGGAGGGGCAGGCAGGTTATGTCTGTTGCCTTCTCACACCAGAAGTGCTTGTGAGCAGGGGCGCTCAAAGAAACAGCTGAAAACATCAAAGGAAGGGGAAAAAGAGGTACTGGGGGTGACTGGGAGGACAGAAAGTATTTAGGACACTCCTGAGAGAGTATGTGCTCACTGGGCACTGCAGGGTGAGCTATTTTACAAGCAGGTGACTCTTGTAAATACAGATTGAGTGTGACCTTCATGCAAGCAACTGTAAAGCATAGAGCAGTGAGATCATGGTCCTTCTCGTGAGGCCAGCCTGACCCCTGAGGTGGCACATCCCATGCAGAAACACTGTGAGTCTTGGGTGGCTTGGAAAACACTTCCAGTCAGTTTCTGGCAAGTTGAAACTTGACAGAAGTCAACTGAATCACAAACTGAAAGGATTCATGTGAGAAGAAAGAAATATTTCTTTGTGAACAAGGTGGTCATTAGAGTTAGTACTGAGCAGTAAACGCCTTCTCCCACTGCTTGAAAACAGCTTTCCCTTTACCCTTTACCTCTCTACTGCTTTTTGTTTTCTCCTCCCTCCTGGTCCATACTGCACATCTCTCTCTCCCTCTCTCTCTTGTTCCACCCCATCAGAATTATTAAAATGTTCATGAGAATGGATGAACTCCTTTATGATGAGAGACTTGAAAAGATTGGTGTGAATGACTGATGATGGGTCACACTTGCTGAGTGATTGAAAAGATAGTCTAGGGTGATGAAACTGATACAAGATGGATTTATTTATATAACTCCACTGACGAGAAAAAAAAAAGGCTGAAGAAAAATATTGGGAGCAAAATGAATGAATGCAAAGAGTCCATTTGCAAATTCATTTTGAAAATTAGAGGTACGTTTCTGATCCTCAAACACCTATATATCTATATTTTGAGAACTTTAGAGGTAAAAAAAATTTACAGAAATTAGGATCTGGAAGATGCAATAAAATTCTGGTCACTGCAGTGGTGAGCTCTATATCAGAAATTTTTCTCCATCCCACTTTCAATTTTCACTATAACTTGGCAGTAATTTGTGACCTGACGAGATTACAGAATTGACTGTAAGTTAGGTTGATTGTTACAGGCAGACTGGGGAGGTGACTGTTTCTGTGTTTCTATCCTCATTTCCAAATGACAGCAGGCTTGCTTTTAATGTAAGGCTCAATCTTCTTTTTTGTTCCAGATGGGCTTCCAGGAGTTCCAATGTTCTTCTGCTCAAGAAGTTTTGGCTTTGTCATGGATAGCAAACGAATGACAGGGATATTTATCAAGCTTCTCTATCCAGACAGATGTGTAAAGCACAAACTATAGTCTTAGATAGACAAATGATATACCAAAATGCCCACTCATGAGTAGCAATCTGCAAATCACAAAAATCATTTAACAAAAGCCTTCATGACATGCCAAACATTTCTCACCATTGGGGAGAGAGTTGTCTGGGGGAGAACCATGTGCCTTGTAAACACTGAATTTATAACAAGGGGTGGGAATTTTTGCACTGACTGTTGTGACTCTATATCTGTTCTTCTAAAATGACTGATGGGATGGCCTCTTTCCAGAGTTACTGTTCATCATTATATTACATCACATCTTTTTTTTTCACTTTGCTTCTCTTTGTCTATGTTATTAGCAGGAGATTAGCTCTCCTTGTGCTCTCTGGCACACACCTGCCTTCTCCTCTGGATGAGCTGCTCACTGGAGGTTATACAATACCATGCTAGGAAAGGGTTCATTCATGCCACATTGTACTCCTGACACTAGGAGGGAATCACATTCTTCCTGCACATGCCACTTTGCTGGCCTGCATCAGAACAGCCCTGAATGCTCTGCATAAAACGAAATCCAAACTTCCTTGTTATGCAGATAATCCACTGTCTACTAGATGCCATGCCATGGGCTCTTCCCAAACAATCCAAGAAGCCATTGCATGTGTGGATTGTTTCCTGGGCATGTTAACAAGTCTTTTGCCAGGACTGCTCTGTCAGGACTGCCACATGGACTTCTCAGCTGAGCACAAGGGAACTGCTGCTCTGGCAAGAACTGCATGAAGCCCAGCACCTTCCTCTGAGCTAAATGCAAGTCACCATCAAGAGCCCTGTTTCCCTACAGCTTTGAGGAGACCCACACCAGGTGGTTGTTCTGTCATGCCAGGGGACCGGAAATTTTCTCTGAGGGGGAAAACTGTCAGATTGACACAGGGTCAGTGATTCTTTAATAGTTTGGAGGGGGTGAGTTACTTCAGCTGCACTGCACCAGATGACTTCTAAGACTCCTCTCTGGCTCAGTTTTCCCTTCCTTCCATCCCTGTCCCTCAGGAGAGGATGATGTTCTGACCCAGGGCTGACTGAGCCATGCTGACTGTGGTAGGCTCCACAGGCTCTCCCACTCCTCCCTGTTCAGTGGGTCTCAGATGACAGAAGAGGATGACAGAACCCCTACTCACTAACCCCTACTCCCAGAATTTCTGGGAAAATTCTTGGTTGAGCAGCAATCAAGGGAAGGCAGGATGCATCTAAGCACAGAGGATATTGTTGTGTGAAATCTCCCACAGGAAAACTCAGGAAATTCCCTGACAACTTTGCTACATTAGTGCCTACTACAATTTTTGATACTGAAGATGGGGTTGGGGGCAGTGGGGGGATAGCACAGAGAAGCTCATGCAGACATTTCTTAGGGTACCTGTGATGTGCTCAACACATTCCCTAAGGAGCCCTGATGCCACACAGGAGATGTCTGTCCAGGTGAATTCTATGGAAACTAGATAAGGGGGACATTTCTATTACCCTGACATTTCTATCTCCTCATTCCTCCTGCCAAAAAAGAAAAGGTGTCCTCCCCACCTACATGGAAAATCAGCATTGGAAAAATCTGTTTTCCAGGGATTTTTTCAGTACAACAGCCTAGGAAGGTTTTCAGCCCTTGTGTGCATTCATGCAGAAATTCCTTCTCAAGAAGAGTTTGAGCTCTGCACAGCCACTGCAGGATTGACACAAAAAGAAAACATGGAGCAACATAAACAGTGTGCAAGCAAATGTAGGTGTACTTCCATTTTTTCATTAATTTACATTTCAGTTTCCTGAAGACCCCCCATATTTTAGCATAATTTATGACGTCCTGAATTGTATAAATCCTGGTGTTCTTTTTATAGAAACAGATTATATACTCTGTGCAGCTGACAGAGACAAATGCCACACTTACTCCCTGGAGAATTCTAATCTCCCCCTCAAATTTTAAGATGTCAGTGAAAAACAATCTCCCTGTTTCTGAAACCCAACCCCAAGGAGCAATGATACTACCATCCATAAAAATAACCGGTCTGGGATCCTTAGGGATGTATCACTGACAGAATTGTTCAGGCCAAGACAGTGCAGATGTCCACATCATAAATCTGAAAAGGTTATGGTTCATGTGTGGCAGAAAATAGAGGAGAGAGCGTTCATGGCCCAAAGAGAGCCTCCCCTGTGAGAAGAACCATGCTTTGGAGACCATTTAGTGTCACATATTCCTCAAAACACTTGTAAATTAATCTACTCAGATCATCACCACCAATGCAGCAGCTACTGAAGGTTTCCATTCATTCAAAAATCTGCCAGACAAATCCATGAGAGGAAAACCAGGTGCAGACTCCTGATCCCACACAGAACAAAGACACCAGGATTGGGATGTGCCCGAGCCAGGAGCACTTGAAGAATGGGGAAGTGTTAAGGAAAAGCCTCAGCACATCTGCCTGTCTCATATTCCTGTGCTTTTCAGTCTCAGATGTTATCGAGGCTGAGCCACTGCCAGGACAATGCTCTGGGCTGGCCTTTGTGTCCTGACATGTCTGTCACAAGAAGCCAACAGGCAGCAGCAGGGCAGGGATGTCCCCCTTGCCAAGAGGCCATGGAGAGCCTGGAGCCCAGGTGCTGCTGCTCTGGAGCCAGGACAGCCCTCTGTTTGCACAGGCAGTGCCAGGCACAGCCACTGCTTGTGCCTCTGGGCAGAGCACACACCTGGCAGGCAGGCAAAGCTCTCCGTGTGTTCATGGAGTGCACAGAAGGCTGCTGGAGCCAGGGCCAGCTGGGGCCTCTTCTTGCCTGGGCAAAGCGGCTTGTGCCATGCCTGGTGATACTGGCTCCAGGCTGATGTGGGTTTGAAACTTGGCAAGTCAAGTTTGCAAAGTGCATGAGACAGAGCCTGGGGAGGCAATGTGCTGTAGGATGGATTTGTAAGGATCTGAAGCACATAAAAAAGAGTGGGTGGCTCACTAGTGCCCCTTGGGTGATGGCCAAGGCCCAAGAGCTTTAAGTTGAACTCTTCCAAGCTCCTCCCTCAAGAGAGTTTCTTTACTCCCCTGTGGTCCCACAAACTCCCCTTTTCCCCTTGAGTCAGTAATTGCTGAATGTGTAATGCTGGGACAGCACAGAATATTTCAGCAGAGGTGCCACCAGAACTTTACACAGAGCCACCTGAGTGCTCCCTAACAGATTCCAAAGTACCACACTGGTACACTCCACATCACTGGGCCTGTTTGGGAAACCCACAGAACACGTGATTTTTGCTAATGCTCTCAGCTCTTATTTTCAGTCACTCGCTGCTGCTGTGCTCTCATCTTACCTCTGAACTAATGGGGGATTGTTTTATTTACTGCAGTGTTACACAGCTCATGTGGATCAAATATTAAGTTACCATCTCAGTTGCAAAGA
The DNA here is from genome assembly GCA_013398275.1 of Promerops cafer. Classification (NCBI taxonomy): domain Eukaryota; kingdom Metazoa; phylum Chordata; class Aves; order Passeriformes; family Nectariniidae; genus Promerops; species Promerops cafer. The sequence goes on from VZSE01013434.1 coordinate 16,746, forward strand.
CAGCAACAAACAATCCAGATTTTCATGTTATAATGCAGATTTTCCAGCAGTCACAGCTAACTTGGTACACCTGTGACTGGCTTTAGATGCAAGGTATTTAATGAGTAGTACAGGTTTCTCCCACGAGGCTTGTGGTGTTCCCTATTTCTCAGAAGAGTTATTGTAAGAACTCTGCCAATTAAAAAAGTGACATCATACCTCCTGTTGCTCTTTCACCCTGGGATTTCCTATTAGTTTCTTTAATTAGAGCTTTTTGCTACCTTTGAGCTGATTGAATACTGATGCCCAAGATATGTTTCAAGGCTGAAGGACTGGCAAGTTGCTAGTCCAGTAAAAAGCACAGGTATTATCTTCTGTTCTCCCTCCCCACTGCCTTTTTCATCCTCCTACATTGCAGATCAGGAAAAATATCTTGACCTGACATTTTCTCAGCAGGACAGGACTACACTACAACAAACCTTCACCACCTATAGTCAAGACAACCAACTGAGCCAGCAACAGGCAGCAGAGCCACTCACACCCACACGCTGGGGGATCCCTCAGGGACCCTTTATGCACCTGCAGAGAGTTTGCAAACTCTGTCTGCTCTTCTTCAGTGTGACTTGTCTCCCTTGGGAGAGCAGCAGCTGGTTAAAGCCAGGACCCTGATAACTCTGGCAGCTTTGGAAGCCCTGTGCTCATGGATGTGAAGGGAGGGCCAGCCCATGACGTGGGGAAAAATAAACTTCTCCTTGGATCCTGACATCCCTGCTGACTTTTTCCTGCCATCCCCATGAGGTAAGTCTGTGGTTTGTAGCTCTGGCCTGCAGTCCACATGCCCTACTGATGGCTTCATCAAAAACTTTACCTTTCTGTGTGTGATTTTCATTCGCTTAAGGTAACAAGCAGCCAGCAGCTGACAGGAAAGGCTCCAGCTGGCAACCCAGTGCCCCCATTTTCAAACCAAAATGCATCTATTACTTAGCTTTTTAATGCCCTTTGGATGATGGAGGTGCATGATTCCCTTATGCTGAGACAATCTTCCCCAAATATTCACAGTATCTCCTATCCAATTTTCATGGCTTCAGGGTACAGGAGCCCAGCTGAGAGATTTCTTGTCTGTGACACATCTGCTTTCATACTGTGCCTCTCTTTAAAGGCTTCGTTTTATTAATACTTACAGGAAATAGTGACATATGTAAAGACAGGTTTTTGCTCTCTACTTGTTAGAGCTTGAATTCCCAACTGAGAAAGGCTTTGGGCTTGTTTGCCACCATGAATAATCCCTGCCTCGTCTACCTGGGACTACAGTAGCTCAAGAACACTATTGGGCATGGCTATCCATGGAGCCTGTTTTCTTATCCCTGGGCTCCAACTTCCATTAGACAGGTAAGAGTGTCACTGGCATGTTAAACACAGACTCTCCATGTTCACTGAGGCACAGGATTGCTACCACAGCTATAAGCAGAAGAAATCTGAATGCAAGGGCAACAAAAAGGAAGTCTGAATGAACTGGGAGTTATACATTCCTGCACAAAAGATTGTATTTGCAATGGCTGAGAACAGTCTGAACAATCTGAATCACCAAACTGGCCTTAGGAAGGAGAAAAACTCAGTTAACTGCAATAAGCTTTATCTGACAAGCCTATTCGTTCTAAATTGCAGACAGATTAAATCTGTCATTTGAATCCCTTAACGTTATTGGCAAATTTGCCAAAGGTTCAATCTGTGACTCACTCACAGGGCTTTGATGGAGATTTTGAAAGATAAGAGTCTTGTTGTGAGCCACAGGGGTATTGTTCTCCTTAACAACTGCCAACCAGCTACTAATTAGCTGCTGATTGAACAGTTGAGACAGTTCAAAGTTTACAACCACCCATTTGTCCAGCCCATCCTCAGCTTCCAAATGAGACACCTACAAGATATACTGTGAAAACACTTTACATAGCCTCAGGATGTTCAGCAAGGTATTTCATATCATGTGTTATTTCCACCTAAATCTCCTCATCCACACACTCAAGTTTCTAGCTCGTGAGCTGAATGGTACCAAGATAAAAACATGGATGGGGGCTCAGGATGGTGTGCTAATGGGATACAGACTAGTAATGCTCAGATGCCTCCACTTTCCCTCTTGACCCTGCTGCCTTGCTGTAATTCCTGCTCCTGAATTCACAGCCAGTGTCAGAACACGGGGGAGGGGAAGCCATGGTTAAGAGGCAGAGGCAGCTGCCTCTGAGGCAAAGTCTGAGGCAAAGTCTGAGGCAGCTGCCTGGTCTCCATCTCAAGAAGAATCTATTTTCAGCACAATAAAATCCTCCCTCTCCCATGGGAATGTCAGCACTGCAGATCCTTGCCCCTTCCTCTCCCCTGTGCAGGACAGCCTGTAGCTGGACTCTACCCTCAGTCTACCTCTTCTCTTTTGACTCCCCTGTGTTTTGCATCCAGCTGCAGTGGAGCCCAGCCCCGAAGAGATGGAAACACTGGCAGAAAGTTAATTGAGGCACAATCAAGTTTAATTCCCTTTTTTCATCAAGGTGGTTTTGCTTCTTCCAGCAGGTCCTTCCTTTCCCAAGGACAGATAACGCTGTCGCTCCTCCAAAACTTTCTAGAGTAACACTGCAGCTACCCTAGTAAATTAAACATGTCCAGGAACTTAGGCCAGTTGGCATGGAACTGTTTGTGCTTATAGAAGTAAACTATTTCTGTATCAAGCATGGTGAAGCTGGATGCAGGCTGTATTGGGAAGGGTCCCAGAAACTGCCAGCTGTCCAGTTATGCCTTTAAATCTGTTTAGGAGATGTGTTGCTGGCACAGGTCAAAAGCTTGACAAGAAATGTGCTAATGATTTATCAGTATAAGTGATTGGCTTCCCCTGTCTGCAAACGTTCCCTGCCAGGAGGCAGTGTTCTAGGAGAGGCAGCATGAAATGGACTTTTCTCCAGTGTAATTCACTGTCTGTGAATTTAAAGCAGATAACCAATAGGATTGAGGACTTTGGATTCTTTACAAGAAGCTTATAGGCCAACATGCCAGTAAATTGAATTAATCATCAGTGGAAGAAGGATCAGCTTTGTGAAAGAAGATAAAGCTGCCACAAAGGATAAATACCTCAGATTCATCAGGGTAAGCTCTTGTGAGAGGGCAAGAATCTGGACATGAGTCTTTCAATTTTGGCTTCTTACAGAAGAAGAACATTGGAGAATATGCTGCTTACAAACTTTCTTTGATTTCACCATGCCAAGTTGTAGGATAAGGGGTAATGGATTTAAACTGAAAGAGAAGAGTTAGATATTAGAGAGAAATTCTTCCCTGTGAAAGTGGAGAGGCGCTGGCACAGGTACCCAGAACAGCTGTGGCTGACCCTGGATCCCTGTAAGTGTCCAAGGCCAGGCTGGAGGGGGCTTGGAGCAACCTGGGACAGTGGAAGGTGTTCCTGCCCATGGCTCTTTCAGGCTCCTTCCAACTGAATCCATTCTATAATTGATTCTCTGATTTCACTGCAGGAAATTAAAGAAGTGCTATCAGTACTGGTAGTTTCAATGACACAAAAACCTTGGGTATCCACTGATTTTCCATGATGTTCTTCTCACATTTATCTCCATCTTTGACCTCTATAAACACAGTCCAAATTACTTTTTCTTCCCCACTTTGCCTTGAAACTTGAATGTAATGTTTAGTTTATTTGCCTTGATATTATTCATTGAAATTACTTCCTGAAATTCCTAGCCTGTGAACAAGGAGCCAAGATGGAAAAAACCCAACACACCAGTATTTTGTCAAAGATTACTAAAGAGTTTTTCAGGTTATTGTTTCCATTTGTTTTAGTTTAAGTTTTTTAGCTAAATTACTCTTCAATATTTCTTATTGCTTCCATTGTTTTTGTGTGTTTTCCTAGTTCAAAGCACTATTGACAATACTGATTAAGTCCCTGCAAAGCCTTTGCTAATATATAAATCTTCTCTTGGAAGACTTATGCAACACTGTGCTGATATCATTGGTTTTATCATCTGCCAAACTTCTGACATGCATCCAAGTCATTCAGGGCACCGTGCTGTTTTGGAATGATTTTATCAATACATTTTCAAGCAAGATGTGTAAATCACCTACATTTTTCATCTAGATTCTCTTCCTTTATACTTGCTGCTTTTTTAGTCAAAATGTCAAAAACTGTCAACATTTTTCAGTTGGCCTGTAGATCTTTCTTCCAATTAACAAGGTGTTTTACAGCAGTGTACTAAAATATCAGCTAAAGAAGTGTCCCTTTTGTATATTATTATTTAAATGAAGGTAGAAGACAACAGTCAAATTAACATATTAATTTTTATTTTTACAGCACACCAAATTTAATGTCAGCAAGGGACCTCCTCTGGAACAGAAAATATACTGTGAGATGTCACCAGGAGCTGTCAGCTGGGATTTGTTAGACCAAGAGGACCAGGTTTGCAAGTACTAATGACAATCCACCAAAACAGCTAAGACACTGAAATGTCTTTTTATACTGAAAGTTTTTCTAGTAGTTTGAAATGCAATTATGTGGTAGTTAGAAACACTTTTCCCTCTGCTATGCCTAGAGTGAACAGATATTTATGCTGCCTGCCCATACCTTTTGTCTTCCTGGTCTGTTGAAGCTTATAGGGAACTGATGATGACTTAGCATCTCTCTGTCACACAGTGTCAAATAAGATTAATCTGGACACATGAATTCAGCTTTTCATTCCAGCTATTTAATTAAGCTGTTACTGTGTTCTGATATTGAAACCATCATTATTTAAATCTCATTCCATAATGAAATACATCTAGTTATAGATTGTTGGAGTTTGATCAGTCCTTGGGTTCATCAGATAGTTGAATGTTTCCTACAAGACACGAGGCTGTTAGTTAAGCTGTCTCTAAATTATCACCTGCTTTTGGAAGAAATAGAACTTCCCATTCCTGGGGAGAGGCTGGCATTGCAGGAGCATGTTTGTGGCACTGCCTACTGAGATGGCACGGTTTCTGTCATATGATACATCTTTGGGAACTGTGACTCTCCTTGCTACTCAGGTGAACGGAGCATGCTGTCACCAGAACACCAGTAAGATACTTCTAATTCTCCACTGAACTCTGAATTTTCTGAATTAACTCAAATGTAAGACCACATTCTTCAATGCACATGGTACTGCCTCAGCTATGCTTGTTAAAAGTTACCTGGTGTTGAGTAGGACCAGAACTAGACCAGGAATAAATATACTGAAGAATTTCAGTTTTATTAACGTATCCTGTTGAGATCATCTCCACTACCTTGATCCTGGATCTTGTGAAGCAAATACTGCAGCACTGCAAACTTTTGCTGTGCTAGTTCAGCATGATGTTATTTCCCTCTGTGCTTGTACACGGAAAGAGGCTTGAGAGGGACAAGGAAAAGGTTTCAGGTATATATCACCCTGCAAATGGTGGGCAAAGAGCAGCAGACATTAATATCAAAGAGAACACATAAGAAGAAATTAATTTCTCCAGCCATCCCCTGCTGAGTTTCCATTAGGTCCTGGCAGCAGTGGGAATCAGCGACTTCTTTTCTCAGCTGTTGCTGTAACCTAAAAAAGCCCTGAAAGGCTCCCTTGAAGGTCACATTGAGAAGACAGGTCAGTGCTGCACTAGATTTGTGTGGCTTTGGAACCACTCTAACTGGTCCAGGACTTTCTTGTGATGACAAGTTCCTTCTTCAAGTGGTAGAGGAGCCAATATGGAGAAGGGTTGTGTTGGACCTTGCTCTCACCAGCAAGGAGAGGCTGATGGAGAATGTGAAGCTCAAGGTCAGCTTTGACTGCAGTGACCATGAAATGGTGGAGTTAGAGATCCTTGGGGCAGCGAGGAGGGGACACAACTCTGGACTCCAGGAGAGCAGACTTTGGACTTTTCAGGGATAACTCAGGAGTGATGCATCTCAGCAAAGAGGAAGTCAGTCAAAAATGCCAGGAGTTATGCATGGATGAACAAGGAGCTCCTGTATGAACTCAAATGCAAAAAGAACTCCTACAGAGGGTGGGAGCAGGAACACATAGCCTGGGAAGAATATAGAGAAATTGTCCAAGCAGCCAAGAAGCAGAGGAAAGCTAAGGTGGTGATAGAATTAAACTTGGCCAGGGATGTCAAAAGCAACANACTTTTCAGGGATAACTCAGGAGTGATGCATCTCAGCAAAGAGGAAGTCAGTCAAAAATGCCAGGAGTTATGCATGGATGAACAAGGAGCTCCTGTATGAACTCAAATGCAAAAAGAACTCCTACAGAGGGTGGGAGCAGGAACACATAGCCTGGGAAGAATATAGAGAAATTGTCCAAGCAGCCAAGAAGCAGAGGAAAGCTAAGGTGGTGATAGAATTAAACTTGGCCAGGGATGTCAAAAGCAACAAGAAAAGCTTCTATAGGAATGTTGGTGATAAAAGGAAGATAGGAAAATTTGGGCCCTCTCTGGAAGAAATTGGGTCACCTTGTTACCTGGGATCTAGAGAAAGCTGAGGTACTCGATGATGTTTTTGCCTCTGTGTTAACCAGCAAGTGCTTAAGCCACATCATTCAAGCTGTAGAAGGAAAAGTCAGGAACTGGGAGAATGAAGAACCACCCACTGTAGGAGAAGATCAGGTCTGACACCATTTAAGGAACTTAGAGGTGCACAAGTCCATGGGACTTGACAAGATCCGTTCACAGGTCCTGAGGGAACTGGCAGAGGAAATGGCTAAGCCACTATCCATTCTACTTTAGAAGTCATGGCTGCCTGGTGGAGTTGCCACTGTAAAAGGGGAAACATAAGCAGAGGTGTTTAATATCTCTTTAGCCAACAGGAGCAGTTGGTTCAGGGGCATCCTCAGCAAGCTTGCCAGTGACACCAAACCACATGGTACAGGTGCCATGCTGAAGGGAAGGGATGTCACCCAGAGGGATCTGGAGAGGTAAAAGAGGTGGGCCCATGTTAACCTCATGAAGCCCAGTATGGCCAAGTGTAAGGTCCTGCAGATTTTTCTGGGCAATCCCAAGGCCAAGTACAGGTTGGGTGGAAAATGGACTGAGAACAGCCCTGAGGAGAAGGACTTGGGGGTGTTAGTAGATGAGAACCCCAGTGTGTCCCAGCCATGTGTCCCGGCAACTGGGCTGATCCCCCAGTGTGGGCAGCAGGGGAGGGAGGGTTTCTGTCCTTCTGCCTCACTCAGATGAGACCCACCTGGAACACTGTATTCAGCTTTGAGGCTCCCAACATAAGAACAACGTGGACCTGAGGGAGTGAATCCAGAGGAGGGCATGAGGGTGCTCCAAGAGCATCCTCTACTCTGGAGACAGGCTGAGACAGCTGGAGGTGTTCAGCCTGGTGAAGAGAAGGCTCCAGGGAGACCTTCTAGCAACCTTCCAGCACTTAAAAGGAGCTGGAAGTAAGCTGGAGAGAGACTTTTGACAAGGACAAGAGGGAATGGCTTCCCACTGATGGGGAGCAGGTTTAAATTGAATATTAGGAAGACATTCTTCCCTGTGAGGGTGCTGAGGCCCCAGCACAGGTTGCCCAGAACAGCTGTGGCTGCCCCATCCCTGGAAGTGTTCAAGACCAGACTGGATCGAGCTTGGGATACCTGGATATGTGTCCCTGTGGGTGGGAAGGGCTGAAGGAGTCTTTGTTTTTTTCCTGGTTGGTGAGTTTGACAGTGGAAGCACATAGATGGGAGACAGGCTTTCAGCTGAGTCCATGGTTTATGTTAGCAGAAATGGAAACAAGGATAAACTGAGGACTGCAAGTCTCTTTACTGAGGTTGTCTTTTGATGTCTGAGCTGAACTTTGTGTTGGTGAAGGGCTCTTAAATTCTGCAGGAGCAGAAATTTCTGCAGGAATTAAATGTAGACTCTGTAATTACCCATAATCATTCCTTGTTGAAAGGGGTATGAGTATTTAAATGGCATAGATTTCTACAAGCCCAAATCTTTACCTCAAGGATTTCTTTTATTTATGGTACAGATTGACAGGTCAGACTTGGAAAAAAAGACATAAGAAACAACTGAGGTCCTGTCCTGAACTGCCAATATGGGTACTTTCTGATTAATTAAAACATCATCAAGAAAAGAAAAAAAACATCTGTTGTTAAGCTGCACTGATCTACATAGCAGCAATCACAGCCCATCGCCTTAGCACAAATTCATGGACAGGCTTGTAATAACCTTTTTTGGAGAATCTCCCACTTCTTTTGCAGTTTCAAGTGTACAGATTGGTATATCTGCACTAATGTACGTATGCTTCTCTTCATGTATCAGAAGTGACCTCACATCTCTCTCTGAGACCCACCCCAGTAGTTCAGCTACACCGCAGTCTCTTATTTCTGTGACAAAATTTTTGTCCCTTATACTATCTTGCCCTATGACTGACAGGCACCAGCACAATCACACTATCACAGAGATTGTTCCTCTGCTTTCAGAATCTTACCAGCACATCCGCCAAATGCTTTTTGTAATACTTACTTCCCTCTTCGTGGCTTGCCCGACATATTCCTCTTAGGCATTTCTTACAAGATTCACACCATCACAAGGGAAAGATAAAAGCTGACATTCCCATTGTACAGCTGGGATAGCTGCAGCACAGACATACAAAGCAATCCATCCCAGGTCGTGCAGTGAGTCGGTGGGAAAGCCAGCAATAAAATCCATAAGTCCTGAATCCAAGTTCTTTAAGTGCTTTGACTAGTCCAGATTCTCTCCTTAACACCCTTGTCACATTATTTATAGGAGATGTATTCATATAGCCACTAAGACATCAAAATTTTCTAATTATATCTAGTCATGTCAAATGACAATTATGCCCTTAGTTCAGTTTGCCAGACAATGCTTAGCCAAAGAGGGTTTGCCAAAATATTTTTGACCGAAGAAAGAGTAGGCATCTGTAGCATCTGCAGGCGAGATCGTATAAAATGTCCCTGCAACACGTCTGCCCTGGCTCCACAGAAAGCTCCAAGGTAAGAGGATGGGGTCTGCAGGCTGGCAGCAAGGGGATGGCAGCCTGATGTGCCACCACGTTCCTGCTGCCTCCGGTGCTCCTGTCCAGGAGGGGACTCCATTATAAATCTGTTATAAATCTGTTTTCAAGGCACCTGCATATTTTCACTCTTGATTTCTGTGCAGCAGCAATTTGGGAACTGCCTTTTCTGTTTTACAGTACTGACCAGCTGCCAGCCCACAAGCCACACATCTGGTGTCACGAGAGGTAAGAAGCTGATTTACTAATTCTTAGGGGCAGAGACAGATCCTTTTGGGTGGGGTGTGTGTATGACTGAGTGAATGGTCATTGTTTCACTGTATATTCTTAAGTCCACCGTAGTCACAGTATAAGGTGGTGGGGTGCTGAAGATTTTCAAGTGAATTACTGAGTCACAGAACAGTCCAGGTTGTAAGAGATCTCATAAGGTCATCTGGTCCACTTTTTAAGGAGCTGTGTTTGAAGTCTCTGACTACTCATGGCAGGCCAGAAAATCCCCATGGGGACATTCTTCACTTCTGCTTAACTCACCTAACAGGGAGCGGGGTGTACTGCCTTCCCATCATTGCTGTTGCAGCTGTGAAACTGAACTAAGAATACAGTAGGAAAACTGCAAAATTCAGCATTTTGTCTCTGAATATGTAAAGTAATGTGATATTTTGTCTGAAATTTGCCATGGAATCACTAAAGCAGTAAGAGTAGACAGAGCTGTAATATAAGAAACCAAGCTCTGATTGTCACCTCTGTAAAAGGCAATGCTGCCCTTTGTTCCCTGCTCTGCTTGTTCTCTACCTCACAAGAAATGGAAGATGCAGATGCCCTCCTCTGGAAGCCACTACCTGTTCCTCCAGGGACAAATAAAGAAATATCATGTTATGTTTTCTCATTGTAGTACAAATAGACACAAGGCTAAATGTTGTGTAAATATCAGGTACCTAACTCTATACAGAAAGAGATATTTAAATGTTTTCCTAAGCTGCCCACTGTTTGTTGTTTTTTTTTCCTCAGGGCAGGGGGAAGAAAAATATATTTCAGGTAAATTAATATAGGCTTTAAAATTCCTTATTTTTAACTACTTCATTAGAGCTTTAAATCTTTGAACTTTGTTTTTGTCTAAAATTCTAATAATTTTTAAAAAACAAAAGAAGGTACTAGAAAAGGAGCTATCTCAGTGTGGTTTGAACAGCATTAATCTATTAACAGTCATGTTGCAATTTATGCCTGGATTCAAGCAGTTAATAAAATTAGAGAAAATTGTATTATTAATACAATTATAAAAAAGTTCAAATACTGAAACAGAGCCATTAAGAAGCTAGAGTTTTCAGTTTGAAGTTCAGACAGTGGAGTATGAGCATTCTGAGTTTTGTGAAAAACTATCAATTGTGAGGAGAGAGCATTATAATAATTCCAAATGAATTTTAAGAGTACTTAAGTAGTTGAAAGGATTTTTGAGATTCTTAATTCCACAGTACAGTGCCTGAATAGTTGAATTCTAAGTGTCTATAGATTATTAAAAATGTGATTTCAGTATAAGCCAAATAATCTCCCAAAATATAATTTTGTCGTTTTGCATAAATATTGAATTGCACCAATGCAAAAATTCACAATTCCTTACAAAAGGCTACAAGCAGTACTAATATAGTTTCTTTTTTCTCCACAATTTCTCTTTTCTTCTCCAAACAAGTGCTTACTTTTTGGCAAATTTGATCAACATATCTGCTCTTCCACAGTGTTCTCTGCTGACAAGCCCCTCCATAAAGTGCAGCCATGTCTTCGGATTCCGAGATGGCCGTCTTTGGGGAGGCGGCTCCTTACCTCCGAAAGTCAGAGAAGGAGAGAATTGAGGCCCAGAACAAACCTTTTGATGCCAAGTCATCTGTCTTTGTGGTTCATCCCAAAGAATCCTTTGTGAAAGGGACAATCACAAGCAGGGAATCAGGCAAAGTCACTGTCAAGACTGAAGGGGGAGAGGTGAGTCAAAAACAAGGCTCAAGGAAAACATATGATCTCCACTCAGGATTCTTAGCTGACATGCGTAGCCTTCTTCCTCTGACAGACCCTGACTGTGAAGGATGACCAGATCTACTCCATGAACCCTCCCAAGTATGACAAAATCGAGGACATGGCCATGATGACCCACCTCCACGAACCCGCCGTGCTGTACAACCTCAAAGAGCGTTACGCAGCCTGGATGATCTACGTAAGTGGCAGCAGCAGCTTCCTTTGGGCAGCCTCAGCAACTGCTGGGCCAGGCTCAGGGGAAGCCAACGTGCTGTGTCCCTTCCTGCCAGACCTACTCGGGTCTCTTCTGCGTCACTGTCAACCCCTACAAGTGGCTGCCGGTGTACAACCCCGAGGTGGTGTTGGCCTACCGAGGCAAGAAGCGCCAGGAGGCCCCTCCACACATCTTCTCCATCTCTGACAACGCCTATCAGTTCATGCTGACTGGTGAGTGGCTCTGTCTGCCTCACAGGCATTGGACCATTCAATTCTCTGAAGGGATACTCTGTCTCAGCAAAGTGAAGAGACTTTTTCAAAGCTCTCTTGCTTCTGACACACCCATCTGTTGGAGTTTACTATCTTCATAGCATTGTTTCTACTGTTTTAAATGAAAGACACCTCTGCACTCAGTGATGTGCTTTGGAGGTTGGTTTGTTTAAGTCAAGCTGACATCAGGCAAAACATTAAACTTACCTGACTATGTTTCATTCTTTCTCTGTTGTTCATTGAGTTTTAAGTACTGTATTTCTGCCTCGTTCACAGATCGGGAGAACCAGTCCATCCTGATCACGTACGTACACCCCCTGCGCGGGTCCCTGCGGGGCTGCCCGGTGCCAGGGACCTCCTGCCTGACCACGCACCCTCTGCTTCTCTCTTGGCTTTGGCAGCGGAGAATCCGGTGCCGGGAAGACTGTGAACACAAAGCGTGTCATCCAGTACTTTGCAACAATTGCAGCCAGTGGGGACAAGAAGAAGGAGGAGCAGACCTCGGGCAAAATGCAGGTGAGGTCCCAGGGCTAGAAACCTGCAACTACTCAATTTCTTGATGAGCTAGATCATGACAAGACGACTTCTGTTTTAGGGGACACTTGAGGATCAAATCATCAGCGCCAACCCACTGCTGGAGGCCTTTGGAAACGCCAAGACCGTGAGGAACGACAACTCCTCACGCTTTGTGAGTTGTTACTTGGAACAACTGTCAACACCAGCTTGGACATTCTTGCTGTCCAGATTGGTCAGATAAGTCTTGATTTACTTTCCTGCTGCTTTCAGGGTAAATTCATTAGAATCCACTTTGGTGCCACAGGCAAACTGGCTTCTGCTGACATTGAAACATGTAAGACAGCGTGGTGGCCTGATCCCCTTCCCTCCAGCATTTCCCACTTCTTGTGCTTGACTGTGTCCTACCATCCTTGCCAGATCTGCTGGAGAAGTCCAGAGTCACTTTCCAGCTCAAGGCGGAAAGGAGCTACCACATCTTTTATCAGATCATGTCCAACAAGAAGCCAGAGCTAATTGGTAGGAAGAACTAACTTGGAGGAAGATTGCTGAATATCAGCTCACACGATTACTTGCTTGACTAAACTAATCCTACATGACCCATCTTCCTATTTTCAGACATGCTCCTCATCACCACCAACCCATATGACTACCAATTTGTGAGTCAAGGTGAGATCACAGTCCCCAGCATTAACGACCAGGAGGAGCTGATGGCTACAGATGTAAGTAGCAATTCAGAGTATTGTAACTATTATCATCTCCCAGGCAAGGCTTTTATTTTACTGTCCCTATTGCAGAGTGCCATTGACATCCTGGGCTTCAGTGCTGATGAGAAAACAGCCATCTACAAGCTGACAGGGGCTGTCATGCACTACGGGAACCTGAAGTTCAAGCAGAAGCAGCGTGAGGAGCAGGCAGAGCCTGATGGCACAGAAGGTATCAGCAAAATCTTTGGCTGACCTGTTAGAAATAGAAGTGGCAATAATAATTCAGTATTTGGAAGATGGAGTAGAAATGTGTTTAGGTAAGATGGTACATAGGTATGAAACTGCCATCCAAAATACACTCTTTCTTCAATTACTGCTCATCATTATCTGAACTACCAACTGCATATATGTCCAAAAATCTCTCCTGAGCTACTACTCTGAATCAGCATTACTTGGTCAGTGTTATTAGACCCATTGAGAAAGAAAAGATTTTAAAAAAAAAATTGTTTCTGCTTGATAGTTAAAGAAAATAGGCATTATATTTAGTTATAGAACTTCTAGTTCATAAATCACTTTCTAGGGCGAAATTACTCATGAATTCCAGGATTAATTTTTAATAAATACATTGTTTCTAGATGTTTTTGTGAAGATTTTTAAAGACACATATAGCCTTTAGATGTAAAACATTCAATGCAAAGATGATTTCAATCAAATAATTATGTCATGGTTCCTCTGAGATCCAGCAAGCAAAATTTGATCACAAGAACATTAAATATTGCAGCTCTTTTGGAAAGGGTTCATCACTCAAAGTGCTGCATGTCTTGCTAGCCTTAATTTTTCTATCTCCTTGTCCTTGTACTTAGTTGCTGACAAGGCTGCCTACCTGATGGGTCTGAACTCAGCAGACCTGCTCAAGGCCCTCTGCTACCCCCGAGTCAAGGTGGGGAATGAATACGTGACCAAGGGCCAAACTGTGCAGCAGGTAACAACAACCAGTTGGTGACTGGGAACCTCTGACTTGAATCACTTACTATTTGCTCTGGAAATTGTATTTCTCCTGCTCCATTCTTCTTCGGTTTAGGTGTACAATTCAGTGGGTGCCCTGGCAAAGGCTGTCTATGAGAAGATGTTCCTGTGGATGGTTGTTCGCATCAACGAACAGCTGGACACGAAGCAGCCCAGGCAGTACTTCATTGGTGTCCTGGACATTGCTGGCTTTGAGATCTTTGATGTAAGGATTTCAGGTTTGAGGGGTGCTCTTGAAGGGAAGGATTGTTATATCAGAGGACTTGCAAGTAATATTCCTCTGAAGGTTTAACATGCTAGTCATTTGCGATTTTATGCAGAAAAAAACCCAGTCATTTTCTTTTCTAGCAGAAAACAAAATCCTTAAAAGCTCCATCAATACAAGCACAGAGTCATGGTGTTTGCAGAAGCAGCAAATGGAATTTTATATGTTGTAATATTACAATTTTTTGAGCTTAATATTAAGGATTAAATAACCCAAAATAATTCCAATAAATTTATAAAAGAGCATCTGGAGCAGTACTAGGAGATGCATTGGCAAATATATAATGGGTTAAAGATGTTCAAATTGTTTAAAGAACCAAGGAATTAATAGTTATGTGTTTAATCAGAGATATCAAGGATTTTCAATTTGGAGACAAGAGCATGCACTCATCTTTTTTGCTGAATAAAAAAAATGCCGAAGTATTTTATTAATTTTAGGAGATGAAAAAAATCTGCTCCGAAAAATATCCCTCATTTTCCATTGCATAGGTATTTCTTTCTGGAGCTGCATAAAGGTTCTGTTATGGTGTGGTCATGATAATACAGTTGTGATTTAACTGGGAAGATTTATAAAGGCTGGAGGAGAAAGATGAAGAACTGGGCATATTGATGAGGGTTGGTTTTTGTGGTTTTTTTCCACTGAGCAGTTCAACAGCCTGGAGCAGCTCTGCATCAACTTCACCAATGAGAAACTGCAACAGTTCTTCAACCACCACATGTTCGTGCTGGAGCAGGAGGAGTACAAGAAGGAGGGAATTGAATGGACATTCATTGATTTTGGGATGGACCTGGCTGCCTGCATTGAGCTCATTGAGAAGGTATGTTTTTAATTCAAGATGTCTTCCATTTTAAAGAACCCATTGTTTTAAATTTCCCATGGTTAGATTCTTGTATTCAGTTTTAATTGCAGAAATAATTGACCTGTACTATTGCTAATTTTGCATTATAGATAGTATGAAGTCCACAGAAAGCTATAGAAGTAATTCTCACACATTCTCTGCATGGAAGGTATCTCCATTTGCTTGGCTAAAGGATATTATCTTCAAAAACACGGGGCAGTTCCTAAATTAAAATGAAAACATTTTCTTAGGGTTCTGGAATAAAGTTATCTGGAAAACACATTTTTCCTGTATGGTTCACAGCAAAGCGAGTACATTGCCTGACCTCTGAGAGGAAGAAACAGAGATTTCTTGTAGCTCCATATAATTTAGGGCACTGATTGAAAATTCAAAAACACAAGTAAATATGCAATGGACACATTTGTGAAAAATACTTTTAAATATATTGTTCCTCCTCATGAACTTTAACATGGTCTTTCACATAGAAAACATACCTGAATTATGATGCCAAAGTGTAAGTCAAGAGGGTGAATCTTTTAAACTCACTTTTTAGAAATAAATTTTCTACATGGCAAAGTTCTTCAGCTTCCTGTCCCTTCCTGTATTCTCTTTGAGACCAAGCTATAATCATATATTCTACAGGCATTCTCTCTTGTTTATTGAACTATCTTCCAGCCCATGGGCATCTTCTCCATCCTGGAAGAGGAGTGCATGTTCCCCAAGGCAACTGACACCTCTTTCAAGAACAAGCTCTATGACCAGCACCTGGGCAAGTCCAGCAATTTCCAGAAGCCCAAGCCTGCCAAAGGCAAGGCTGAGGCCCACTTCTCCCTGGTGCACTATGCTGGCACAGTGGATTACAACATCACTGGCTGGCTGGAGAAGAACAAGGACCCTCTGAATGAAACTGTCATTGGGTTATACCAGAAATCATCTGTGAAGACCCTGGCTTTACTTTTTGCTTCTTATGGCGGAGCAGAAGCAGGTTATTTTTCTAAATTTTCATTTTAAACATCTGGGATATGTAAAGATGCAACAAAAAAGGTTATATTGAATTTTTTTTTTTTTTTTTTAAGAGGCTAGTGGTGGTGGTGGTGGCGGCAAGAAGGGAGGCAAGAAGAAGGGTTCTTCTTTCCAGACTGTCTCAGCTCTTTTCCGGGTAAAATATGGATTCATTTTCTATAAAGTGACATAAACATAGTGTCAAAACTGAGCTAAATACACTCAGGTTTGTATTTTAGCATTGGTTTTCTAAAGAAGCAATATTAAGTATGAAGTGCCTTTCATATTGATTTTCCATTTAAATTTAGGATTCAGTCTTCATTTGGGTCTCAGAATTTCTTATAAAAGTGCACACTCATTTTTTGTGAAAAATATTTTTCAGAATCTGTCATGTAATATAAATATTTATCCCAAAAAGGCTTGTGTTAAAATATTTATAGAGGAGTGTTTTAGTTCCTCCAAAATAAGTTGAAGAATTTTAAACTTTTTTTAATGAGAATAGTTTTCAATAAAAAGTATATATAAGGTTTGATTAAATCTAAGCTTTGAATTTGAAAGCTTCCTTCTCCTAAGATTTACTATATTAGTTCCTTGGCATCTAGATACAAAGTATGCAAAAGTAAATTGCTTTCATCTAAGCCACTATGCATGATCCCACAGGAGAATCTCAACAAGCTGATGACCAATCTGCGGAGCACTCACCCCCATTTTGTGCGCTGTATCATCCCCAATGAGACTAAAACTCCTGGTAAGATGCTCAAGCAGAAAGATCCTTGCTCTGATACATCCATTCCCCTCTGCACTGCAATCTGTGCCATTCATTTGTGCTCTGCATTGCCAGGTGCCATGGAGCACGAGCTGGTGCTGCACCAGCTGCGCTGTAACGGCGTGCTGGAAGGGATCAGGATTTGCAGGAAAGGGTTCCCCAGCAGAGTCCTCTATGCTGACTTCAAACAGAGGTGAGAGCTCTGCGCTCGTCAGCATCATTAAAAGCAATGTTGGTTCATTCATGAGTCCATTTAGGCTGTGCTCTGTTTTCAAAAGTGGTTGGTGAGGTTTAGTGGCTACTGTGTGTTGCTTGGACAAAAATAGCCTCATCTTCCTCTGCTTCCACAGATACAAGGTGCTTAATGCCAGTGCCATCCCTGAGGGACAGTTCATCGACAGCAAGAAGGCTTCTGAGAAGCTCCTTGGGTCAATCGATGTGGACCACACCCAGTACAAATTTGGACACACCAAGGTACAAACCCCCCCATTCACTGTGTGCCTGGGCTTTGCTCTACCTGACAGTGATGTGCTGCAACATTCCCTCTCTCAAGGTGTTCTTCAAAGCTGGGCTGCTGGGACTCCTGGAGGAGATGAGGGATGAGAAGCTGGCACAGCTCATCACCCGCACCCAGGCCAGGTGCAGGGGCTTCCTGATGAGAGTGGAGTACCAGAGAATGGTGGAGAGGAGGTACACATTCCTCTTCTTCAGTTAAAGTCACTCTGCTTGGGGGGAAATGTTGACACTCATCAGACTGAGAATATTCCTTGTACGTTTTAATTATGCCTCAGGGAGTCCATCTTCTGCATCCAGTACAACATCCGTGCATTCATGAATGTCAAACACTGGCCATGGATGAAGCTGTTCTTCAAGATCAAGCCCTTGCTGAAGAGTGCAGAGTCTGAGAAGGAGATGGCCAACATGAAAGAAGAGTTTGAGAAAACCAAGGAAGAGCTTGCAAAGTCTGAGGCAAAGAGGAAGGAGCTGGAGGAGAAAATGGTGAAACTTGTGCAGGAGAAAAATGACCTGCAGCTCCAAGTGCAGGCTGTATGTAACATTTTTCTATACTTTTATGAGTACTAAGATCTAACTCTTCTTTCCTAATACAGGACTCTCAAATTACATACTAAGCTTTCAAAAATACTTTAAGCCTAATACCATGTATTTAAAGGTAAAATTAAGGCCATATTCTTTCTCCACTCCATCTCACTATTGCGAGCTGGACTTTAAAAAGTATGAGTTTCTAGTCTTCATACCTACATGTGTCCATGTGAGGTCATAAAGCCATATGAGGGACATTATGTGAGACATACAAGCTTATTGTAGTCACTGTAGGGTATCTAGTGGAAAAGAGACAGTAGTTTGATTGACCTACTACTCTGCCTTAACCCAGTTGTCAAAATGAAAAGCTGATTACCATTTCTTGTAGTAGATCTCACCTCACCTCCTGTCCCTACTACTCCCAGAAGACACAGACGCCCATTACAACTTACAACACCAGCACTGTCTCCATATGTCTGTCTCCAATGTCTTTTGGCCTCCCAGAACCATAAAAAACATTTCTGGCAATACCCTTGCATTGAAATGTCTATTTCAGGGACAGATGAATCTTATTCTATTGTCCACAGACAGCATTGGCTGAGTATAAAGCTACTAATAGGAGTTTCAAAGAATTCCTTGGTGGTAGAGTTATTTACATTTCTCAACACTTCCACATATATTTGAATTTAGTTCATAATAATACACAATCACTTTGTAAAGGAGAAAAGGAAAATATCAATTAAATCTAAGTGACTTTCTGATATACTGAAAATAAATAGGGTGAAATGAAATATAGCTAAACAGAGCTGTATTAATGATGCAAAAGGTCCAACAAGAAGAAAACTAACTAAAAACATGCTCTACATTTGTAGTTTGTAAGGTAATTGCACAGCATGTTTTTTCCCCAGAAGTTATTCTGAAAGTCTTTCCAATTCACATTGGTTCCTTCAGTAATAAATAATGTTTTCTGTATTTTCCCACTAGGAAGCTGATGCTTTGGCTGATGCTGAGGAAAGGTGTGACCAGCTCATCAAAACCAAAATACAGCTGGAAGCCAAAATTAAGGAGGTGACTGAAAGGGCTGAGGATGAAGAGGAAATTAATGCTGAACTGACAGCCAAGAAGAGGAAACTGGAGGATGAATGTTCAGAGTTGAAGAAAGATATTGATGACCTTGAGCTAACACTGGCCAAGGTGGAGAAGGAAAAACATGCCACTGAAAACAAGGTACACACATTGGCAGTCTCATAAAGGGTCAGGAAATTACAGACTCTCACAGTAAGAGGAAACTTACCAAAAGACATGCTGGCTTTGGAAAATCTTCAGAAGGGCTTCTCTGAGCATCCAAGAGATAAATGAAACACACAACCAGTGAACATGTTTTCTTCCAAATTTTAAAACAAGTTTATATTTGTAGGTGAAAAACCTGACCGAGGAGATGGCAGCCCTGGATGAGACCATTGCCAAGCTGACAAAAGAGAAGAAAGCCCTCCAAGAGGCCCATCAGCAGACCCTGGATGACCTGCAGGCAGAAGAGGACAAAGTCAATACTCTGACCAAAGCCAAGATCAAGCTGGAACAGCAAGTGGATGATGTAAGCACACAGACATAGAGCAGGAACAGGACAGGTATGAAGTCTGACCTGGCTGGTAGAGCCCTGATGGTCTTGTTGTGTTTAGCTGGAAGGGTCCCTGGAGCAAGAGAAGAAACTGCGCATGGACCTGGAGAGAGCTAAGAGGAAACTGGAAGGAGACCTGAAGCTGGCCCAGGACAGCATCATGGATTTGGAGAATGATAAGCAGCAGCTGGATGAGAAACTGAAGAAGTAAGTGTGGCTCTGGGGCACCTGAGTGATGGGCTGCAGCACTTGTCTTTTTTCTCTGAGCTCTAACACGGTTCACTTGGCCCAAAGGAAAGACTTTGAAATCAGCCAGATCCAGAGCAAGATCGAGGATGAACAAGCCCTGGGCATGCAACTTCAGAAGAAGATCAAGGAGCTGCAGGCAAGTGTCTGTTCCTTCCCCTCCCTTGCTGAGGCTCAGCTCAGGCAGGAGGAGGGCACGGGTGTGAAGGCTCCGTCCTGTTCTGCAGGCCCGTATTGAGGAGCTGGAGGAGGAAATTGAGGCAGAGCGAACCTCTCGCGCTAAAGCAGAGAAGCATCGGGCTGACCTGTCGAGGGAGCTGGAGGAGATCAGCGAGCGCCTGGAAGAAGCAGGAGGGGCGACAGCAGCTCAGGTTGAGATGAACAAGAAGCGCGAGGCAGAATTCCAGAAGATGCGGCGTGACCTGGAAGAGGCCACGCTGCAGCACGAGGCCACGGCTGCCGCCCTGCGCAAGAAGCACGCGGACAGCACAGCTGAGCTGGGGGAGCAGATCGACAACCTGCAACGCGTGAAGCAGAAGCTGGAGAAGGAGAAGAGTGAGATGAAGATGGAGATTGATGACTTGGCCAGCAACATGGAATCTGTCTCCAAAGCCAAGGTATGGAAAAATATGAGAAAAACATTAAAATAAATAATTGTTAAAATTATGGCCAGGTTACCATCTAACTTGTATCTCTGTATGGAACTTGTTTCTCACCTTCTAACTCCAAGGAACAGTCTATAACTTGCAAGTCTGTTCACGTTTTTTTCTGGTTAGAATCCTGCTTTTCAGAATAAGTAGGCATCCAGATACTAATCTTCTTTCATCCTTTTTGATCACCACAGGCAAACCTGGAGAAGATGTGCCGCACACTGGAAGATCAGCTGAGTGAGATTAAGACCAAGGAAGAAGAACATCAGCGCATGATCAATGACCTCAATGCTCAAAGAGCTCGTCTGCAGACAGAAGCAGGTGAGAGAGCCTCCCATATGTTCTGGCATGACTCCTAAATCAACTTGTTTAGGTCATAAATGGCAATAAGAATGTCTTCATATTTGTGTACTTCCCCAGGTGAATTTTCACGCCAGGTAGAGGAGAAAGATGCTCTGATTTCTCAGCTGTCAAGAGGCAAACAGGCTTTCACCCAACAGATTGAGGAACTCAAGAGGCATCTAGAGGAAGAAATTAAGGTTATTCCTAATTTCTTACTACTGGCTGCTAAGAAGACTTGTAGCTTCTCACTGCCTAGCAGGGATTGGATGTGCTTAGCACAAGCCATCTAGGGGGAAGGCTTTTGTTTCTGCAACAGGTTTCATTAATGGATTTTGTCCTCCAGGCTTAGATCTGTCCTTCATTGCAAACACTCTTCCAGCAGTCATGTTTGTAGTGTGAAATTAATTAATTGAAAAAGATTTCCTGGGATATTGCCATTCCTTGATCCAACCCCACTCTCCATCTAGGCCAAGAATGCCCTGGCCCACGCCCTGCAGTCCGCTCGCCACGACTGTGACTTGCTCCGGGAACAATATGAGGAGGAGCAGGAGGCCAAGGGGGAGCTGCAGCGAGCCCTGTCCAAGGCCAACAGTGAAGTGGCCCAGTGGAGAACCAAATACGAGACGGACGCGATTCAGCGCACGGAGGAGCTCGAGGAGGCCAAGTATGTGGGAAGTAGGATGGCAAATGACTGGAGAAGACTGAAACTGGTTAAGGGAAATTGGAATCTCTGAGAGTGGGTTAAGACAAGAATGGGATGAAGGCAAGGATATACTGTCCTTGTAAAAAAAGGAGAGAGAGGAAGTGAGAGAAAAAGTGTAGATTAGAACGGAAAATACAGGCTTTAGGGCTTAGAAGTGCTAAGACAGGCCTAATAGGTGATAGGACACAGCAAAGGACAGATCCTTTTGTATCTGTGAACAGTGCTTGACTCAAAACCTTCAAAACGACAAACCTGCCCTCTTATGACCTTCTAGAACTGATGCCCTTCCAAGCTCTAATGTGCAACTGTGCTTCTCTCCTCCCAGGAAGAAGCTGGCCCAGCGCCTGCAGGATGCAGAGGAACATGTTGAGGCTGTCAATGCCAAATGTGCNGAGAGAAAAAGTGTAGATTAGAAGGGAAAAACAGGCTTTAGGGCTTAGAAGTGCTAAGACAGGCCTAATAGGTGATAGGACACAGCAAAGGACAGATCCTTTTGTATCTGTGAACAGTGCTTGACTCAAAACCTTCAAAACGACAAACCTGCCCTCTTATGACCTTCTAGAACTGATGCCCTTCCAAGCTCTAATGTGCAACTGTGCTTCTCTCCTCCCAGGAAGAAGCTGGCCCAGCGCCTGCAGGATGCAGAGGAACATGTTGAGGCTGTCAATGCCAAATGTGCCTCCCTGGAGAAGACAAAGCAGAGGCTGCAGAATGAAGTGGAGGACCTGATGATTGACGTGGAGAGATCCAACGCTGCCTGTGCTGCTCTGGATAAGAAGCAGAAGAACTTTGATAAGGTCTTTTGGCCTCCAGCACCAGCACTCCTGGTCAGAGCATGCCCCTGTGATGGCCACATGCCTACTCACACCCCGTTTCTCTTCAGATCCTGGCAGAATGGAAGCAGAAGTATGAGGAAACGCAGGCTGAGCTGGAGGCCTCCCAGAAGGAGTCGCGCTCTCTCAGCACGGAGCTGTTCAAGATGAAGAATGCCTATGAGGAGTCCTTGGACCACCTGGAAACAATGAAGCGGGAGAACAAGAACCTGCAGCGTAAGTCCCTGGCCCTCTGCTCCTCACTGGCCTTTCTCACAAGCTTGCCTATCTGCCACACTTAATGGCTCTGGGCCTGCAGGGATAAGAACTTGCCTGGCACCTTGATGCACCTGAGCCTTTCTCTGTTCTGCTCCGTGCCTGACCATGCCGCTTTTCACCCTTCCTTGCAGAGGAGATTTCCGACCTCACGGAGCAGATTGCGGAGGGAGGAAAGGCGATTCATGAGCTGGAGAAAGTCAAGAAGCAGATTGAGCAGGAGAAATCTGAAATCCAGGCTGCTCTGGAGGAAGCTGAGGTATGTGATCACAACCACTGGCATCTGCTGTAAATAAGTGAGGAAATAGGGCTAAAAAGGCCTGGATTGTCCTCTCTTCTGGATGAGGAGTACAGCTGAGATTTCCGAAAATATTTTTGATTTTATCAATGTTTGTTTCCACTTGTCCAGGCTTCCCTAGAACATGAGGAGGGGAAGATCCTGCGCCTGCAGCTTGAACTCAACCAAGTGAAATCTGAGATCGACAGGAAGATAGCAGAGAAAGATGAGGAGATTGACCAGATGAAGAGAAACCACCTCAGAATTGTGGACTCCATGCAGAGCAGCTTGGATGCTGAGATCAGGAGCAGGAATGAAGCCCTGAGGCTGAAGAAGAAGATGGAGGGAGACCTGAATGAAATGGAGATCCAGCTGAGCCATGCCAACCGTGTGGCTGCAGAGGCACAGAAGAACCTGAGAAACACCCAGGCAGTGCTCAAGGTATGTTAAACTAAGAATGTGCACTTAAGGGTTTACTTTGTCCAATACTGGCTTTGCTGCGGTCCTCTAGATACATTCCAGTCCCTTAATAACTCTCCTTAATTGAAGAGCCCAGAACTGGATGCAATACGCAATGTGAGGCCACGCAAAAATTTAATTAAACAGGAATTCAGCTCCTGCCCTGCCTTGGCTTCTGTAATCCTAGCCCCACACATCCTGGCATCATCTCTATATCCTTCTGAGGACATTTGGCACTTTTTCTACCACCTATGCATTTCCTTCTTACACTTCAGTTTGACCTGAACGTCCTTGCTCAGCCATGCTGATCTCCTGCCTCTCTTGTCTGATTGCTTACACATGTGAATTGAGAGCTCCTTCACTCTAGAAAAAACATTCTTAACTCTTTTTTGCTTCTTTATTCTTGAGGGGAGTTTCTCAAGGGGGTTCCATCCAGGAGTTCCTTGAACAAATCAAGTCTACTCTCCTAAAATTCAGAGAGTTGACGTTACTCTTCAGCTGTCCCAGCTTCCCATGGATCAACCTCCAACTGACTTTCCTAAGATACTGTACATAGACGGACAATAAGTCCACATATAAATATATACCTATAATTATATATATTATACTGCCATAACAATTATTGGACTGATGGCAATTACCATTGTGCGACAGTGTTGTGTCATCTTATAATTTCTCTTTATTCTCTTAAAGGACACCCAGATACACTTGGATGATGCTCTCAGGACTCAGGAGGACCTGAAGGAGCAGGTGGCCATGGTGGAGCGCAGAGCAAACCTGCTGCAGGCTGAAGTTGAGGAGCTCCGGGCAGCCCTGGAGCAGACGGAGCGGTCGAGGAAATTGGCTGAGCAGGAGCTTCTGGATGCAAGTGAGAGAGTTCAGCTCCTCCACACTCAGGTTAGATTCAAAATCTCATGGGCCTTTTTCTTCCTTTACACATTTCCTTCTGTGTAAATTCCTAAATCAACTCTTGTAATAAAATACTTTATCTGAACCAGAATTATTACACTTGTACAAAGAAATGGATTATGGCCAAATAAGTAGAATTGCATTAGCAGTCAGAAGAGCTGCTTCAAATTTCAATAATTCTCTGCTATCTAGCTGTGTATGACATGGCAAGATACATCAGGAAGATGCTGAGATTAGATATTTAGAGGATAACTTTTTATTGAAACAGTAAATTTCTTAAATAATTGTTCTCTTTTGGAAATAACTGCACAAGATTTTATTGTTCAACAGAACACCAGCCTGATCAACACCAAGAAGAAGCTGGAAACAGACATTGCCCAGATCCAGAGTGAAATGGAGGATACCATCCAGGAAGCTCGCAATGCTGAGGAGAAGGCCAAGAAGGCCATCACAGATGTGAGTTGGGTGCTCCTGGCATTGCTGATGATGAATGTACTCTCCCCCAAAATATCTCCAGTCCTAAAATGGCTTTGACCCTTTGCTCTGATCAGGCGGCCATGATGGCAGAAGAGCTGAAGAAGGAGCAGGACACCAGTGCTCACCTGGAGAGGATGAAGAAGAACCTGGACCAGACGGTGAAGGACCTGCAGCACCGTCTGGAAGAGGCCGAGCAGCTGGCACTGAAGGGAGGGAAGAAGCAGATCCAGAAGCTGGAGGCCAGGGTGTGTAGGGCTGGGGCTGTGGCTGAGTGAGCGTGTCCTTGGAGAGGCATTGCCAGGGAAGCTGCTGGGATGGGCTTGTCCTTGCAGGTGCGGGAGCTGGAAGGGGAGGTTGATGCTGAGCAGAAGCGCAGCGCTGAAGCCGTGAAGGGTGTGCGCAAGTACGAGCGGAGGGTGAAGGAACTGACCTACCAGGTAAGGCAGGAGGGCTCCTGCTCTGACAGGCTTTTCTCTCAGCAAGTCACATTTTGCACACACCATCCTCAAGGGGAATTGTTAACCTTGTGTGATTCAGAACCAAGAATTGACTCTCTTTCCTGTTTGCCAACCTCCCTAGTCTGAGGAAGACAGGAAGAATATTCTCAGGCTGCAGGATCTGGTGGACAAGCTGCAAACGAAAGTGAAATCCTACAAGAGACAAGCTGAGGAAGCTGTAAGTATTGCTTGAAGAATGGGCAAAAGCCACATTCCATTGGACACACATTGAATGAGGCTGAATACCAGGAGAGGTGTATGAAAGAAACTGCCGAGACACAACTGTCTTGGCCACGCTGTTTTGCTATCGTGTCAGGAGGCCTTGGTGAGCTCTGGGTTGCCTGTGGGCAGGGACATTCATTATGGGAAGTTCTGCAGCCTGTTTCACACAGTAGGCCAGAGTAAACAAACACAGGGGCCACTCCCACTGACTGACAAGTTCCTGAATCTCTGCTAATAATCAGCCACAGAAGGCTTCAGGGTCTTCTCAACCCCATAAGTCACATTGAGAATTGGGCAGGAAGTAGTGTGAGAGTAAGTACAGAAATGGCAAATCCGAGGGGTGAAATTGCTCCTCGTGTGACACAGTCCTGGTGAAGCTTGTCCCAGTAGGGTGCTGAAAAGGGGAGGATGAGGAGCTCTGTGTGAGGCTGATGTGTGAGCAGTGGTGGGAGGGGGATGGAGATTTGCAGCCCCATAAGGCTGACTTGCAGCAGGAGCAAAACCCCTGCCCTGGGCTCCTCACCTCTGACTCCCTTTTCCCCACCCAGGAGGAGCTGTCCAACGTCAACCTGTCCAAGTTCCGTAAGATCCAGCACGAGCTGGAGGAAGCTGAGGAACGGGCTGACATTGCAGAGTCACAGGTCAACAAGCTCCGAGCCAAGAGCCGGGAGTTTCAGGGCAAGAAGATAGGAGAGGAAGAGTGAAGATGTCACGAGGCAGCAGAGTGACCTGAGGGGCTGCACAAAATGTGAACCCTCTGTCACTTCCTTCTTCAAGTGTTCATAACCTTGTCAATATGTAGAGAATAAAGACCATAGATTTCTTCGCATACACAGCAGAATCAGTGATTTTGGTCATTACAATTCAGTTCTGCAGTTACACAAATTTGGGGCATTTTCAAATGAAATATCTATTTCACTTTAAGCCTTGCGTAACAGTAGAGCTTTACTTATCCCATCTCCAGTATTTCTCCACTCTGTCTTACTCCATTACCAAGGAGGGAATATGACTAATTTAATTTCCATACTGGGAGAGGATCAGGACAAAGGCAATACAAGCACCTTTTATCTGTCCTGGCATAGAAAAAATGTTCTTGCCTTTGTGAGTCGTGTTTCTACATGGGTACAGTACTCAGAGGTTCTCATTGATGGTCCCATTACCACTTGGGCAAGTGGTATTTAGAGGCAAGTTTCCCTAAGGGAAAACATCTCTAGTCCCAAAAGCATCTGTGTGTCTCTGAGTCCTTATGGAGGAACTTAGGCAAGGACTGATGTGCTGCCTTAGAACAAGGCAAGTGAAGGCAGTAACTCTAGAGAGTGGCTTGTTACTGAGGAGATTTAAAGATCATACAGCCTTGTTAATAACTTCACGAATAGGTGTTAAGAATCAGTTTCAAAGAAAAACAAATAATATATTATTTGGATAAGAGGGTATTGCAGTGCCTTACTTCCCCTGTGAGGCAGAATAGCCAATATAAATACAATATGTTGTAAATAAAATTGAACTTAATGAACAGCTTAGTAGAAAAGTGAACAAGAGGATAAACCTCAAGCAGTGTAACATGTAAAGCCACCAGAAAAAGCTGGGAACAGTAATCCTACTGTATAGTGTTTCCAGTACTGAAATGTATGAGCTTTTGTGCTAAGGAATAATTAAAAGTAATGTACAAATGCAAAAAGCTAAAAGAGCTGTTTTTCCTCATGCAAGATAAGTCTTCAAGTGGAAATAATACTGAGAACATTACAACTAGAAAGAAATCATAAAATCTAACACTTTACAAAAGTAAAAATCCATAGATAATAATGACAAACTGTGTCCTACCTGTCTGACTCTTGCAGCACTGGACAAGTGGAATGTAGATACCAACTGAATTTCGGCTGAACAGGGAAGAAACAAGACATCTACACAAGGTGTACTGGTCTGGAGTATTAAACAAATGACAGGCTGTTTCCTGCAAGGCAAGAAGCAGTACTTAAAATAGGGAACCCCGTTTGTAGCAGTACTGGACCCAGGCACACCACACAGCTGCCAAGGGCAGATTCTATATGCAGATACCATTTTCCATTTTACCATGGTAAAGGAGACTTGGCTCTATCACACTACAGGAACATTTGTGGGTCCCTCAAGGTTCCTGGCTAGGTCTACACCTCTTTGTTTATGGGGAGTGCTTCAAGGGGCTGTGAAACTGCTGGGGAAGGGAGCTGGAGTTGTGGGAAAGGAGATGGTGAGAAAACAGCAGGAAGGAAGCCTTTTGCACTGCACCACAGTAGTCAGTGTGTTTGCAGCAACAGTGTTCAGGATTGGGAGGTCCTCCTCCTCCCAAACACACTGAGGTTTACACCCAAGGAATCCTCCTGTGTTATAACTAAATATGGAAGTAGTTTTCTAGGCAGCAGTTAAATATATTTAAGGAAAAGATGACGCCCTGTATTGACTCTTGTGTCACTGTAAGTGATGCTCTTCAGAGACATCATCTCTATGTGTGAAGCTGTGAAAACTTCATCAGTGCCAGTGATATCTGGGCAACAAAGAAGGGACTTCTCTCTTTTTCCCTTCCCACAATATGCTCCTAAGAAATAGGTGGTATTCTTTCTTTCCAGACAAATCCTTACCTGCCACACCTTGAAAGAAAGCAGGAGAATTTTGTTTGTTCTAAAGAACATCCTTCTTTAAACAAAGAAACCAACAAACAACCCCAAAAACCTAATTCAAAAATCAGTGTATTGCAACTGTGGCTAAGTGAAAACATGGAGTATTTCCAGCTCCATCTGTACCTCTTTAGACCTGCTGACAGACTAGCAAATACCACAACAACTTTGGGGACCATATTTCAATGCCAAATCTCCCTGTTCCCTTTGGACAATATTTCAATCACCCTCCAAAATTAACAAGCTGCTCTGACTGTGGAAGAATCAGGATGCACTTGAAGCACCTGGAACTTTTGGGACTCCTCTCTCACCTGTAAGGAATTATGGCCTGAGGATTTGTTACTAAATGCTCAACTGATGAAAAGGAGCATTGCAGTTTCCTTAAGAGAACACCTTGGGCCAGAATTCACACTGCACAGGTGGGAGAGGGAGAGAAATCACACACAGTGCAGTGTGCTGACCTGGCCTTGCCACTGGCCACCCTGGAAAGCATGTCTGGAGACTTGTTGGAATCAGAGTGGAATATTAAAGGGATGAGTAAGGAAAACCAATTTCTCCTCACTTTTGATTTGCTGCCTTGGCTGGAGGACAAGAGTTGTTTTGCATCAACACACTATTTCTGGAGTCAGGGTGCTTGTGTTCTGAAATGTGCTGATGCACAGGTAACTGATCTTGGAAAAAACATGGGCCCATAATTGGCCTAAAGAAACAACTCTCAGAGAAGGTTTAAAATAGATGCAGCTGATGAGCTGCACTAGAGCTGCTGCCCCATGTGGACTATGGAGTTCATGTCCAATCATGTGGACTATGGAGTTCTCTGACCTTCAACAGCTCAGGCATGGGTAACTGTGTCTCCTGGGCACAAAAGCATCAGCACTTTAAGAGGCACTAAGACATTATATGTGAGTCATACAGCATCATCCTTTCTTTTTCTTTTCTCCATACAAGCTGGCCTCTTTTTCTTTCTAATACTGAACTTTGAACACTGATTTCTGTCATTTCTGCTTTACTTTCCAACATCTCAGATGTTTCCAAGCACTAATCTTCTTTCCATTGGTTTCTCAGTCTTTTCACCCTACTCATCTTCTATGTAACTGAAGCTCCAGTGTGTGGTGAAAAAAGTATCCTCTACATCACTCTCATATTATTTAGAGCACTGCTCAGATGTCATCCTCTCATGTTTGCTGTACTGGTAGAAGGAGAATGATTAGCTAACTCTGATGCACTTTCAAGAACTGTTTATCCTCACATGCCAGGTCACAGTTTTTACCTTCCTCTGCTCAGTGAAATGACACCTTCCCCTTAACTGCAGATAATCTGCCACTGCAGCTTTTCAGGAAGCCACTTGGAATCCACACTGAAAAAGGATGGCATCACCTTTACAAACATGTAACTCACAACAGTCCATACCAGGAAAAGTAACCACTTTGATTTCCATGAACTGAAGCAAGGTCACAAGCATCACAACCACTAAGACTAGAGGAACAGAACTTGAAGAGAGAAAAGCCACCAATTCCTACAAATTAACAAACAAACAAAAAAAACCAGCCTCGCCCCCCCCTCTCCCCCCAAAAAATCCCCACCCAAACAACTGCCCCTCAAATTTCACCAGCAGCATTATCCAGGGGCTGATGCTCTACTTCCATGGATTTTAGTTCTCATCTCTCATAGCCCGTGCAGTGAACATCCTGAACTGCTTTTCATCCCAGAGGATGCAATCAAGTCTGTCATTACTTATGAAAATTAGCAACTTTCTTCAAGGTCAGTTCATGTTTTTTACTACATTTTTTCATTCCCTGCACCAGCATGGATTAGGGATGCCTAGTAGATCTCCAAACCATGTTTCTTTGCTGGGCAACTCATCACACCAGCCACAGTATGGCACACAAACAGCCTGCAAAAAATTCACTTTACTTTAGTCTGATCTGATTCTTACTGGTTTTTATATACAAAGTATGTCCTTACCATTGCAATGGTCCAGTACTCAGCTACGTCTTAGCAGAAGGGTAGGGATGAGAAGTTTTGCTGTAGCAGATCAGAGCATCAGCATTTGTTTTCAGCATGTGCTGACATTCCTGAGAGCTCTCGTTTTACACAGAGGCAGCAGAAATGCTGCTGCAGCAGAGTGTGAATATTCCCTGCCAGACAGCTAATCAGTGTCCACAGGGTGCACTGATGCCTCCAGCACCCTGTTCATATGACAGCATGGCTGACAACAGCACTAGCAAGCTGCAGATCCCATGGGGAAGGTTTTTGAATAAAATATCTGGTGTAGCAGATAATTCGAAGTAGTATAAAACTGAAATGGAAATAGTGGTAGGTGTGTCTGTGTTATCTGTGGGTTTTTTTGAAAGCTCAGGAAAAAAAGGAGAAACCAGTGAATTCCTGGAAGAAAAGTCCATCAAGGGCCATGAGGCTCCTGCAGCTCCTCCTCACAAAGCATGGGCTGTGGGAGAGCAAGGTGGGGGAACATTTTCATCTTCCTTCAGGACACATCCACATAAACACCTTAATCCTTCCACCACACAAGACAACAGCCCCTCACTTATACATACAGGGATGGTCCTCCCTCTGGCAAGGCAAAGCATCTGCCCACCATCAAAACAGAACATTTCTGTTCACCAATCCCTGACAACCTTTAAGATTAATCACATTCTACTTTGTGGAGTTTCCTCAGGACTGGGAATTACATTTAGGAAGTCCAAGGCTCAGGCACATGTAGGGAAAGCCCTCTATCAAAAATATAAGTAAACTTTCATGATAACAAAGGCAGTTCCTTTCTGCTGCCTGCCTGTAGGCAAAAAAGCTGAAGTTTACCTATATCTCTTATTCTATCTGGACCCCATTCTGGTTCAAATTTATAACAGACTGACTAAATGATCCAGAATGGTGAGGAATTCTCAGTGAGGCTGGAGAAGAGTCTCCCACCAGTCATGCCAGCCCAGAATGCCTCTGTGAATCATGAGATTCCAGTGTTCTGCCCACTGAAATCTCGTTCTGGAGTGGCTGCCCTGGAGTGCTCGTGTGGCCATTACAGACAACAGACCATAGTTCAGCATTTGGTGGGACCAGATGACAAGCTGGGGAGAAATTCTGTTCTACTGGGACCATACCTGCTCAGTTCCCCTTCAGGAGGGATTTCCAGACCTGCCTTCATACACCACGCACACACCATGTATGGACTAGAGTGAGGACTGGGAAGGACAAAGGCTGGGGAAGGAATGAGTGTCCAGAAGTGCCTTCAGCAAGACCTGCAACAGAGTCCACACTACGAGGAAAAGTGGATGAAAGGCAGTTTGTCAAAAGCAGGCCAAGAGATTAACCTGTCATCTTCAGATGAGACTGTCCAGGCAAAGGAGTTGTGACATTCCTGATCCAGTTGGATCAGAACAGCCAGGATGTGGAAAAAAACAGCAGGAAAACTGCTGTTAAAGTGGAAAAGAGGCAGGCACTGAGCACTGGGAGATAAGGAATGGGGCATTTCCCACCAGACAGCCAAGCTGCCAGCTGATGCCCTTCAGCTGCAGGGCTGCAGGGCCTTTGCTGCTCAAAATATTCTGGCAGTGTCTGAGACAACAAGTGAATGACAAGCATATTTAGCAAGTTCCTCTGGCTGACCTGGCTGGGAAGGCACCAACCTCCCTATTTCTTTTCTGTATTAGCCACACACGTTACGTGCTCAGTGCTGACAGGGAGGAAGCTTAATGGAAAGCAAATAGACCAAAATAAAAGGGAGAGAAACCAACCAGAATGGTGGGTTTGCAATCAAAGCTTCCAGCTCAGTATGTCCTCAGAGAAATATTGGTAAAATCTTTGGCACAGGGGAGCCAAATTCGTTTATCTGGGACATTTCCCAGGTCCAAATGAAGAGAACAGGCTGTCAAAGGGCAAACCACAGAGAAGTGTTCTTACCTTAGTGAAATGAAGATGTGTTTGCACACAGAGCTCACCCTCAGGTGGCAGTGCAGGTGGCAGGAGGGGTGGGAGGGCATTTGGTTCAAGGTAGCAGAAGGTGTGTGCAGACACTGCTGCCACACAGCCTCAGACACCACTGAGGCTGGGCCACTGCCAGGACAATGCTCTGGGCTGGCCTTTAGGTCCTGACTTGCCTGTCCCACCTAAAAGCCACCTAAATGGGTGGCTCATTAGTGCCCCTTGGGTGCTGGCCAAGGCCAGAGGGAGGAGGAGTTCTGAAGGAAGAACATTAGGCTGGCACATTTTGGAGAGGGGGGAAGCTGAATGACTGGGACTGGTGGCAACAGCATCAGCTGCCTTTGGGGTTTTGGAGGGGCCAGCAAAGTGCCACACCAGAAAAAGGAGCAAATAGGGTGGCAGAAATGTGTGGCAGACGTGGTGACCCTGCAGCACATTGTCTCAGGTCTGGAGCAGAGCAAAGGTTTGCTGTATTGGGTGAGTTGAAGCTCAAGAATGTCTTGCCCCTACAGCAGACTTGGCTGAGATTGTACAGGGTATTTCTGTGTCATCAGGGTCTTACCCCATGCCAGTACTGTGTTAGCTCGTGAATTCAGCATTATCTTGCCTCTTGGTGAAGCCTTACAGCACTCCTGTGACTTCCTCTGATGTTCTGAACTCTCTCTCAAGCATTCTTTCTAGCAAGTTCTCATCTTACCTCAGAATTTATATAGGAGAGTAGTATTTACCCCATTGTCACACAGCTTGTATGGATCAAACATAAAGTTATCATCTCCACTCTCATTTTAGCCTTCAGTACACACATCAGAAAAATCAGAATTTTGTTTCTAGGAAGTGATTTGTGCCTTATTTATGCCAGCAAAATTTACAAGCATGGTGATTGTTAACATTCCACTTCCTGGGAAATGTAAAAATTGCCTACTTTCTTACCCCAGAGACTGCAGTCACATTTACATCCAATTGACACAGTTTTAACATGTCCTCATTTCAAGCTGGAGGCAATGTGCCACTGCCTGGGAGTCTGAATTTCCTAACATTAACTTTTGCCAGTTTTTTTGCAAATACAACCTCAGTGTTGAATTCTCTGAATCAGTAATGTTTATATTTATGACAAATTCCATTCATTTTGCACTAAAATAATTACTATTTTTCATCTCATCTGCAACCTTGTTCTCTGTGGAATTTTCTGCCTTTGAGAGCAGGAAGCTCACTTACAGCTCTTCAACAGCAATACCTGCTCTCTTCTAATTTTTTTTTTTTAATTTAAGACATGTCTGTAGGCCTCAGACTTGCATAAATAACTTTGTGAATTGGGTTTAAGCAAGTGTAGTGACAATTCCATTACATGACCTCCAAGGCACTATGGATCTGATCAGATCTCAATTTCCAGGGGTGGCTGAAGACCTTCTGGCATACACTGGCCCATCACTGTCCCTGTAGTGACAGACCCTTTTTTAAGTGTTGGCAGCTACTGGGGCTTCTGGGACCTTTAGAACAATCAAGATGATGGATATAACCCTATGTCTACATCTCAGTCAAATCTCTCTGTTCTTTACCATGCTGAAGCTGTAGAATTGTGTTCTCCTTCTCCTTCTCCTTCTCCTTCTCCTTCTCCTTCTCCTTCTCCTTCTCCTTCTCCTTCTCCTTCTCCTTCTCCTTCTCCTTCTCCTTCTCCTTCTCCTTCTCCTAACCAGGTCACAAAACAAAAATTTTGCTATGGAATACTTTAGGTTTTGCACCAAAGTGATGTGCATGTCCCTCTGGTGTACAACTACTTGATGCCAGGTAATGGACAAATTCATAGGATAAATATTAGGTTTAGATGTAAAATACATCAAAGGCATTGTCACTGACTCAGAAAATCTCTAAGCAACACATCAGAGAGGCTGTGGAAGCATTCTCAGCAAGATCACTACATGCATGGTATGTTTACATATCCAAACTGAGAACCCTCACTTGGCAAGTGTCAGAGGAAGGAGCTACGAAGATCTTGATACAGATATTCTTATCTTCATTTATTAAAGAAACTCCCCTGTGCAACCATCCAGGAGCCACTCTCCCAGTCACTGTCCCCCCACCTGAGCTGGGACTGAGGCCCCTTCACAACTGCACCCTCACACTCTCACAGTCACACCAGGTTTCCCCACCAGCTGCATCCCAGGCTTGCCATCGTTGAGTCTCAGATGTCCAGATCCTTAAAATAATGTAATCATGGTGCAGTAACTATCTTGAGCTAGTGTCTCCAAGGAGGGACCCCAAACAAAGGAACCCCTGGGTTTTATCCCCTCACAGTCTAAGGGTGGAAAAATCTGGAGTCATCACCTCCTGCCATGGTGCTGAGTGTCCCTCACCTGGCTGGGCCACAGGTCCCCTGGCCCTTGGTTGTGCAAAGGGTCTGCAGTTCACAGCCTCTTGCCTTGGGCTCGAGCTCCTGCTCCTCCAGAGCTCAGCCTGCAGCTCTGCTCCAGCTACACCCCAAGAAACACGCACCAAATGTATCCCCCAACACATCCCTGTACTACAGACAACCACGAGGACTCCAGTGTGCCAGGGGGAGTGTCACAGGGTCAGAGACAAGCACTCTTGAGACATTTCCACAGTTCAGTCTGCTCTAAAATGTGGCCTCTTGCTTTCAGACTCTTTCAATAATCACAGAACACGGCTGGATCACGAGCTGTGGCTGAAAGTGGGGCAGGTGCTGGAGTGGCTCTAGGTGGCAGCTGGCTCTAGCTGGTCCTGCTCATGGAGAGGAGTTGGACCAGGTTCTGTCATTCCATGATCTTCTCATCAAGAGCCTGTCTTCAGGGTGCCTGAATTCCCTTTCATCCGTGGAGCATATCAGCACTCCAGTGCTTTGCCCAAGCTGCATTTCTGTGCAGAACAGACTGTTTCCATACACATCCTTCAACTCTGCCCTGTCTCGTTCAGCTGGGCTGTGTTTTGCTTCCAGCATTGATGGAATCCAGCCCTGCAGAGATATATGGATACAGGAATGGCAGAAAAATAGCGTTAGGCAGAAGCCACTTATTTTTCTTTTTGCTTCAAAATTTGTGTCATTCATTATATATTTTCCATAAGGAAGGACTGATGCACTATTTAGGCACCCTTTTCCTGGGTGCATTTTATGGTAAGTCAGTGCTGCCCCAGCACTATCCCTCTGTACACAATTGCATTATTCAACTGTGGAAACAGGAAGAAGCAGTGGTAATTACATTTCAATAGAGTAACAGTGCAGAGTCCTCTTAAACATTTAATTTAACTCCTCCACTTAACAGAACTGTAAGCACAAAGTAATATATATAGGAAAAGCAACCCTAACTATCAAATATAGCAATGGGCACTGTCCAGATCTCTGTTGGTGCAGTATTAACACTATATGGTGTCAGATCTTGGGAGAAGGAAGGTAGCACTAGAAATTATGGGGGATAATGTCAAAGCTAATTAGAACTAAATAATGATTTCCATGCGTGAGTTAAGATAGGTTAGTACTATTTGCCGTGTTATTTAGAAAAGTATTGTTGACTTTTTTCTATTTGGGGAAGAAATAAGGATTTACAAGGAAATGAGTACCACCAAAGTAAAGAATTTTTTCAATTAATTAATTTAAACTATAAATATCATTGTCAGAGAGCTCTTTGGATGCCAAAAATGAAAACTGGTCTTCAGTTGATTACATTACATTACAAAGGAACAACAATCCAGCAGACTGTTGAACCCACTCATGGATCCTTGTATGAATCCCTAAACTCAGGATTTCGAGAATATCAGAAGATATGCAAATAAATGTTATTTTATATTTCTATCCAGAGATGGAATACAACTTAAAGAGCAATTAGAATGGTTCAAGGTGGCTATTTTCCCCGATATATTGCGCTATATTATGTTACAACTGACAGAAGTGAAACAGAGTAATATGTAATAATCTGACTAAGGTAAGCAATGCAGACAACAGTGAAATCCACATATCATATCCACGATCTGTAAGTAGAGAGCTCTGTGAAAGGACAACTGTCATCAGACATATGATGTCCTCAGAAAAAGTTGAAGTATGCATCCAAATGTCACTGTGCTTGCCTGGGGAATGGTTGTCCCTTGCTTCCTTAGCTCAGATTCATGGAGCATCCATGGCCTTACAGTTATTAGTGGTTACCCTCATTCCTCTGGTCATCATTAGCTGTATTTCCCTCCTGAGGAATCTTCTCATATTATTTATAGGCGATTTATTCACATAGCTAGGAAGAGACCAAAATTTTCTAATTATATCTAGTAACATCACTTTCCAGTTTTCAGTACATTCAGTTTGCCAGACAATGCTTTGCCAAAAACAAGGTTTGCCAAAAATGCTTTGCCCAAAGACAGAGGAGGCATCTGCAGCATGCGCTGACCAGACCCTATAAAAGAGTCCTTGAATCTGGGCAGTTCTGTCTGCAGAGGAAACTTCATGGTAAGTGCACGTCTGTGCTTGGCAGAAGGGGACAGTGTCCCTGCAGTCCCACTTCAGCCCTGCTGTCCTGATGTGTGTACATGTACCTGGAAGGACTCGATACCTGTACGATAAAGCACGCTGGTATTTTCACTTTGAGACCTGTCTGTGGAATTCTGTGCAGCAATAATGAGAGATCTGCTGTTTCTGCTTTACAGCACCGATCACCTCCCAGCCTGCAAGGCATCTTCTCATAGCATAAGAGGTAAGAGCCACGTTTGCTTGCATATAAGGGACAGAAAAATGTGGAAGATTTCTGTAGAACAGATTGCTTCATGGTGACAAATTACTGTAAAATTTTGTAGGCGATTGCTGTATGCCCATGTGTTCCTGGCCACTGCTCTGCTATGATAAATAAAGCATGCTGATGGTTGGGCAGGCTGCTCACAGCTAGCAAGATTTCCTAAGTGGCTGTGCTTGAAGACACTAGCCACTATGTAATGCAGGAAATGCTTCTTGGGGATTCCTTATGTTTAATTATGGAGCAGTGAGGTAAATGATCTGTTCTGGCATGAAGTCCAGACAGACAGAGCTAGCCAACAGAACAGAACGTTGCAGAACCTTACAGACTTGTAAATTGTAATTATTACTGCATATGGAACTGGCTAAAAAATGTTATGAAAATACTTTCCAAATGATACTCCAGGGTTATAATCTGCATGTAGGCCTCCTACTAGTAAACTTGATAAAAATGCAAAAATACTTATCCAACTAACCAAACAATGAAAAGGGTGAGGTACTGCTCCTATTCCTCTGAAAGAGGACTGAGGGTCTGCATGCTACTAGAAGTAGATGCAAATGTTTGTTAACATTTTGGTTATTTACCTAACTAAAAGTTATGATGTGACATCAAGCTGCCTCTTTGTCTAACTTCCTTGGAATTCAGATACTTCAGATACTTTCTATTACTGGCCACGTGGTATTTCTTTGGAAATCCAGTACTGTGTTTAAATATCTGGCTTTGATTTATAAATTCTTCAACTGAGCTTTGCCTATAGTTATTTCCGTAAACAATTAACATAAGAAGAAACAATTGGTTGTGCAGTATTTTACCTGATTAATTATGAGTCCTTACATGCCAGTTGCTCACATACCACTTAAATCATTTGGGATGAGGAGCAAACAACTCTAGTGAATGATTCAGAGCATCAGCAAAAGACATTATGCCCTAGATAATCCTCAGAACATCTTCTGGACCATTAGCCACCCAAATGATGCATGGAATGCATCCTCAGGAACTGTAGATGACAACAAACAGAGACTTGCAATTATGCTACAGAGCAATGTTACCCTGGAGAAGATCCTCATAACACTTCATCCTGAAGCTGATAAGAACCTCACAGATTTTTGAAAAGGCAATGTAAAATCCTGCATGTGAGAAAAAATAGTCTCATGCAACGGAGTGTGTTGTACTTCATTTTGGCTGGAAAACAACTTTGCAGAAAAGGGTCATGACTTCTGGTGCAAGTGTCACAGTGTGCCTTTGGGGGCAGCAAATTGTCAGACACTCATAAAAACATGGTCAGCAGGTAAAGACAAGTGATTCTTTCCCTGCATTCAGCTCCCATATCTGGAGCACTGTGTTCAGTTTTGTGCTTTCTGATGACCAGACAGTGACATTCTGGAATGAATCCAGTGGAGATCTTTTAAGATAAGTAGGAGAAAATTATATATGAGAAGAGGCTGCAATGGTGAGGTTTGTCTATACTGGGAATGAAATTAAAAAGTGGTGATTTTACTGTTATCATCAACAAAAGGAAGATGGTTATATCAGAGAAAGAGTCAGACTCCAGTCAAATAGGCAGCGTGAAAGGCTGAGGGATAAAAAACACAGGTTTCAGCTGCAGAAATTTTGATTAGGTAGTAAATAGGGGGAAAAATCAGCAACAGGGTCATCATTCATTAAACTGGGATGCAAAGGGACTGAGAAATATCCCTTATTTGACATAGAAAAAAGTTCTCTGGAAAAAGCTGTGGGAACCTGCATCCAATATTTGCCTTGCTTGCACAGGAAAGTGAACCAAAGAACTACTGAAGATTCTTCCCAAATCACACTTTCTATTACAATGTTAGGGTCTATCAATAAAGTGTGTGAGAACAAAAAAATATTGACTCATTTGGGTAGCATATCTGCTGTTTGACAGTGTTCTCTGCTGACAAGGCCCTCCATAAAGTGCAGCCATGTCGTCAGACGCCGAGATGGCCATCTTTGGGGAGGCGGCTCCTTACCTCCGAAAGTCAGAGAAGGAGAGAATTGAGGCCCAGAACAAACCTTTTGATGCCAAGTCATCTGTCTTCGTGGTACATGCAAAGGAATCCTTTGTGAAAGGGACAGTCACAAGCAGGGAATCAGGAAAAGTCACTGTCAAGACTGAAGGGGGAGAGGTGAGTCAAAAACAAGAGTGAAGGAAAATGTCTAATCCCAACTCTGAGCTTTTCAGAGACACATGTGGATCTTTCTGTTTCCTTGGCAGACCCTGACCGTGAAGGAAGATCAAATCTTCTCCATGAACCCTCCCAAGTATGACAAAATCGAGGACATGGCCATGATGACCCACCTCCACGAACCCGCCGTGCTGTACAACCTCAAAGAGCGTTACGCAGCCTGGATGATCTACGTAAGTGGCAGCAGCAGCTTCCTTTGGGCAGCCTCAGCAACTGCTGGGCCAGGCTCAGGGGAAGCCAACGTGCTGTGTCCTTTCCTGCCAGACCTACTCGGGTCTCTTCTGCGTCACTGTCAACCCCTACAAGTGGCTGCCGGTGTACAACCCCGAGGTGGTGTTGGCCTACCGAGGCAAGAAGCGCCAGGAGGCCCCTCCACACATCTTCTCCATCTCTGACAACGCCTATCAGTTCATGCTGACTGGTGAGTGGCTCTGTCTGCCTCACAGGCATTGGACCATTCAATTCTCTGAAGGGATACTCTGTCTCAGCAAAGTGAAGAGACTTTTTCAAAGCTCTCTTGCTTCTGACACACCCATCTGTTGGAGTTTACTATCTTCATAGCATTGTTTCTACTGTTTTAAATGAAAGACACCTCTGCACTCAGTGATGTGCTTTGGAGGTTGGTTTGTTTAAGTCAAGCTGACATCAGGCAAAACATTAAACTTACCTGACTATGTTTCATTCTTTCTCTGTTGTTCATTGAGTTTTAAGTACTGTATTTCTGCCTCGTTCACAGATCGGGAGAACCAGTCCATCCTGATCACGTACGTACACCCCCTGCGCGGGTCCCTGCGGGGCTGCCCGGTGCCAGGGACCTCCTGCCTGACCACGCACCCTCTGCTTCTCTCTTGGCTTTGGCAGCGGAGAATCCGGTGCCGGGAAGACTGTGAACACAAAGCGTGTCATCCAGTACTTTGCAACAATTGCAGCCAGTGGAGAGAAGAAGAAGGAGGAGAAGACATCAGGCAAAATGCAGGTGAGTCAGGAAGTACAGACGGAATGCTTGGCCTGTCATTGCCCTGTCAACTAAACACAGTCACTGAATAATTATGTCTCTGCAGGGAACGCTTGAGGATCAAATCATCAGCGCCAACCCACTGCTGGAGGCCTTTGGAAACGCCAAGACTGTGAGGAACGACAACTCCTCACGCTTTGTGAGTTCTTGATTAGAGAAGTTGTCATTTATTTGGGAACAAGGATGTCAGAACATGCTGTCACTTCTGAATTGTCCAACTCAGATGACTGTATTCATTAAACTATTTTCCGCGTGTTTTTGCCAATTAAAGTAGACTGTCTAATTAAAAATACATCCCTAGAAATACAGTACAGCACACAAAGGGGGATAATTTAAATATATCTTAATATCTATATAATAACATATCTATAAATATGTATACACGTATCTTTAGTCTTTGTCATATGGACTGAAGATACAATTTTGTGGAAATTGATGTAATATAGAAGAAAGGAAAGATGGAGCATACAGGACAGAAATTGCTGGGTGGAAATTTTGCCGGCCTTCATCAGACCAGCAAAAAAATGAGTCTCTGGGTTTTAGGCACAGAACTGGGCAGGTCTATTAATCTGACTGTTCAGACCTTGCTATAAGTTGTTTAGAAAGGGGTAGGGACAGGGTCCCTTCAATACATCCTACCAGGAAACAAACTACTCTATGGCATGTTCTTTTGATAATTTTAATGAAAAAAGTTATTCATAAATTCTATTAGATTAACTGTGACTTTCCTTGAAAAATCATAATACCAATCCACAGTCTCAGCCTAAAGCTCCTTGTTTTGGGTGTGTTGCCTCTATCTGTACAACTAAGACAGTAACAGCTGACTTCTGTTTTCCACAAAATCAAAAACCCTCATTTAAATTTTACACCACCAAAATCTGCCTTCACAGTATGGTTTCTGATTAGAAAACTTCCACTATATCCATGTGTTTGAATTGCAACATAAGTGACCCAATAAAATGCTTTATTAGTGGTCATCTCATTCAGGTGCATTCATGGTTATCCATTAAATAGTAGTGGAATATAAAGCTCAGATTTATCCACTAGTATTGGCAGTATAGAGAAGTTCCTGAATTTGTTTTTGTCCTGTTTTGCTTTGTTAAAGAAAAAATAAAAGTGCAACAACTTCTACATTTGAAGCCTGTCCTCTGCGTAAAATGTAAGGTCACATGCTTACAGTCATGGTGAAATTTCAAAATGTCTTTTTTTCTTTCCCCTCTAAAAGGGCAAATTCATCAGAATCCACTTTGGGGCCACAGGCAAACTGGCTTCTGCTGACATTGAAACTTGTAAGAGATTCCCCTGGACTGCTCACATCCCTTCCCAAATTCCCACATCCATGTACATTCCCAGGAGTGTCTGATTCTTTATACCTCCCTTTGCAGATCTTCTGGAGAAGTCCAGAGTCACTTTCCAGCTCAAGGCGGAAAGGAGCTACCACATCTTTTATCAGATCATGTCCAACAAGAAGCCAGAGCTAATCGGTACAAAGTATTATGAATTGTTTGATAAAACCTGAATGTGTTTAACATTTATCTTCATTCTCACACCCAGATACATCCTATTCCTCTTTACAGACATGCTCCTCATCACCACCAATCCATATGACTACCAATTTGTGAGTCAAGGTGAGATCACTGTTGCCAGCATTAACGACCAGGAGGAGCTGATGGCTACAGATGTAAGTGTCACAGAGCATATTGGTGTGGTGAAATTTCCTTGTAATGGCCCAGAGGTTTATTTGACTGACTCTGTTGCCAGAGTGCCATTGACATCCTGGGTTTCACTGCTGATGAGAGAACAGCCATCTACAAGCTGACAGGGGCTGTCATGCACTACGGGAACCTGAAGTTCAAGCAGAAACAACGAGAGGAGCAGGCAGAGCCTGATGGCACAGAAGGTATTAAAACCTTATAGAACTCCTAATAGCAGAAACAGTTACATAGCTGGAAGTTGGCAATCATGTATTTTCCTTCCGTTTACTATCACAAACAGATAAATCTCAGCTTCCAGACTATTCATGCTTCTGAATTTCCCTTTAAGATATCACAAAATTTCAGTGCTGAGACCAACAGCTACATCCTAGAGGATATCCACTTTCAATTATCACTTCTCCTCTGTTACTTCCTCCCTCTCTCTTTGTGATCAGTTGCTGACAAGGCTGCCTACCTGATGGGTCTGAACTCAGCAGACCTGCTCAAGGCCCTCTGCTACCCCCGAGTCAAGGTGGGGAATGAATACGTGACCAAGGGCCAAACTGTGCAGCAGGTAACAACAACGAGTTGGTCACTGGGAACCTCTGACTTGAATCACTTACTATTTGCTGTGGAAATTGTATTTCTCCTGCTCCATTCTTCTTCGGTTTAGGTGTACAATTCAGTGGGTGCCCTGGCAAAGGCTGTCTATGAGAAGATGTTCCTGTGGATGGTTGTTCGCATCAACGAACAGCTGGACACGAAGCAGCCCAGGCAGTACTTCATTGGTGTCCTGGACATTGCTGGCTTTGAGATCTTTGATGTAAGTACCACAGAAATCATAGTCAAATCTTATAAAAGCAATTAGGTGTCAAGAGAAATTGGAGATTTATGGTGGCTTGGTTTTTTTTCTTAAACATTACACTCACTTGTAATTTCAAATTAGTGGTGCATTTTTTAAAAAATATTTTTTTGTTATTTTCTGGAAATATTTTCTTTCCTTCTGCGTGTCAGTACTTTTTCCTCAGGCCAATCCATGAGCTTCAATGTATCTTTATATAATATCTTCATATCACACACAAGGAAGAAACATCTGCCTTTTACATAATTAGGACAAATGTCACAGTTTTTCAATAATTTGAACTTAATATTTTAAAAAGTCCACAGACAAATAGCATATAAATACCCAAGATACAATATTACAGAGTGTAGGAAGAGAAAGGTAAACTTAAGTCTCACACAAAAGTTAACCAAGGCTTTGGAAAAAGAGACCAGTATATATATACTTTTCTTCTTAAGAGCCAAAGGGTGATTCCAACAGGAAGAATACATTGGCTATTCCAATTCAGACTGAGAAGTTCTTTAGATATTTATGGAGGGTATCTGAGTCCAGTCCAGGGCTGTCAAACACTGAGAATGTTTAACATTTTTATAAGGTTAATGGGAAAATTTACATAAATTAAGAGAAAGGAGTGACGTAAATTGTACCTTGATGAGACTAAAAAAAAAAAAAAACCAGGAAATTCAATTTAAAAATAAATCATATATTTAAGCATCATCAAAGTAGCAAAGAATTTTTTTAAAAAAGCAAAAAAAAGTCCCCCACAATCGAGTAAAAAAAACCTCTTTAAAAATAGTTGATTGGATGCTTTAACATTAAAAAAACATTGTCTGAAGTTGGCATCCCTGTGTAGGATTCTGAGATGGGATTCTGACTGTGAAGGAGAAAGCTATACAGGCAGCTCTTTATCCTGAAAATGAGTAAATCTTGTCTTTGCACTGAGCAGTTCAACAGCCTGGAGCAGCTGTGCATCAACTTCACCAATGAGAAACTGCAACAGTTCTTCAACCACCACATGTTCGTGCTGGAGCAGGAGGAGTACAAGAAGGAGGGAATTGAATGGGAGTTCATTGACTTTGGCATGGACCTGGCTGCCTGCATTGAGCTCATCGAGAAGGTGTGTTGATTACATTTAAGATTTTGTTATCAGTTTCATGACAGAATTTCAAGATTTTTCTTTGGGCTTACTTTTTCTTGCACTAATGTTTCACACACCTACCTATTACTATCCATTTTTGTTCCTCTCTATTCAAAAAGTGCCATTTCAGTATGGTATGTATTATGAAAGTAAGTTCTAAGAACCTTTGTGATCAGGCTACAAATAAAACACTTTTTGGTTATCCATTAACTACACTACTATTCACATTTTAAAAAATTAAATGTAATTTTTCATGTATGGCAATAGAAGCATTAATGTAATCACACATAATTGCATGAAAACGATTCCCTGGCTGTGAGTTTTCTGGTCTATAAAGATGAAAGATCTCTTTTCAGGAATCCAGACACAATTTCAATATTATTATTTCAATATTAACACTGGGATTTCTGAAGCATAATTTCTAACAAAAATAATAGGTGCATATAGAAAAAAGTACTGGATGAACTGCGGTCAACAAAAGCACTATGAGCTGACACTGTTTTGTGTAACATCCTCTTGTATAGGAATGGAAAGACAGATATATCTTCAAAAAATAAGATTTCAGCGAGTAGCTGAAACATCTGTTCATCTCTTGAACTAGATCAATTTTAGTTAGACGCCTTTAACTGTACAAATTACTTTGTGAAAGCAATAATGTAAAAAGCAGATCACCTTTCAACTCATTGGTTTCAAAAGCATTTAGAAAATTTTGTGTGATTAATGTCGCAGTATCTGTCATTAAATGCATTAGTTTCAGATGCAAATTTGTATTTTGTCTACAAAGATTTAATCCATTTTTAATCCAAAAACTCCACCAATTTCTCAATTTCCTGTACCTTACTGCAGTCCCCTTCTGATGGCAGATCTGTAGTTTATCACTGCTATTTTTTACTGCTTCTCCCAGCCCATGGGCATCTTCTCCATCCTGGAAGAGGAGTGCATGTTCCCCAAGGCAACTGACACCTCTTTCAAGAACAAGCTCTATGACCAGCACCTGGGCAAGTCCAACAACTTCCAGAAGCCAAAACCTGGCAAAGGCAAGGCTGAGGCTCACTTCTCCCTGGT
Organism: Promerops cafer; assembly: GCA_013398275.1. NCBI lineage: Eukaryota > Metazoa > Chordata > Aves > Passeriformes > Nectariniidae > Promerops > Promerops cafer. The sequence continues at coordinate 61,106 of VZSE01013434.1, forward strand.
GCACTATGCTGGCACAGTGGATTACAACATTGCTGGCTGGCTGGAGAAGAACAAGGACCCTCTGAATGAAACTGTCATTGGGCTGTACCAGAAATCATCTGTGAAGACCCTGGCTTTACTCTTCGCCTCTGCTGGGGGAGAGGCAGGTCAGTTCTCTGAAATGTCATCTCTTTGACGCACAGTGGTTGGTCCCCAAAGCAACAGATGTTTCATTATCTTTACTATATCAGAGGCTAGTGGTGGTGGTGGCGGCGGCGGCAAGAAGGGAGGCAAGAAGAAGGGTTCTTCCTTCCAGACTGTCTCAGCTCTTTTCCGGGTACGTAAACACCTTTTCATATATGCGGAAAATTATTCTGCATTTTTAGCTGGCTCAGACACAGAAAAAAAACAAAAAAAACCTCAACAACCAACCAAACAACCAACCAACCAATATTCTAAGTATAACTACTCTTTAGACCACCATTGGAAACAAAAAAATTATGGAAGGAAAAACAGCACTGTCAAAACCTAAACTTACACTTAATATAAACATAAATTTTGTCATAAAACGCGCCCACTTTCTCTCTTTCAATGGGCTGATGGTAAGTCTTTTCTTATCCTGCAAGGTGAGGTTTAATGCTGGGAATCAGAAGGAATTGAGCAATAGATTGAGGCATTCTCAGCTGATAATTTTCAGCCAAGTGTATCTCTACTGATGGGTCTTTCCTGTTAAATTCAAAGAATGCAAAGGGCTATTTTTTCTGTGTTTCTTATAAATGCACACTAAATCACAATCCCACAGGAGAATCTCAACAA
>VZSE01013446.1:0-10476 GCA_013398275.1 Promerops cafer
AGGGGCTTAGCCCGGCCCTTCTCTTTCAGGGAGATGCTGGAGAGCGAGGAGCTGCGCCTGGGCGGCCTGGCCCCGCCGTGACCGGACCCCCGGAGCCCCGGTCCCGCCACCGGACCCCGGCCCTGCCGTTACCACTGGACCCACGGTCCTGGGACCGGATCCTCAGCCCCACCACCGGACCCCGGTTCCTCTGCCGGACCCCAGACCCCCGACTCCTGCACCCCGGGCCACGGTTCCCTGGGACCCTCTGGACCTCTCTGGACTCACGGAGCCCCGGTCCTTCTGCCCCCCCGTTCCACCGGTCCCCCGGACTTCTGCGTGCCCGCCTGCCCCGGGACCCCCGGGAGGGCAACGCCCGTGGGGACACACACTCACCAGCCTCTCCGGGGTGGGGGTCCCGGCCCAGACCCGTGTGGAAGCACCTCAATAAAGCCCCGTGGCATCACCCGGAGCTGGCCCGTCTGGAGTGGGGGTGGGCAGCACCCCGGGCTGTGCTCCAGGGGTCNNNCGCCCCGGGGGGGGTGGGGGGGGGGGGGGGGGGGGGGCGCGGGGGTGGGCTCGTGGAGGGGTGTGGGTTCCCTCCTGCCTGGTGCAGCCCCTCACCGCCGAGCTGGGCACCGCACAGAGACACTGAGGGGGCACATTGTGGGGCCACAGCTTCGGTAGAAACTGAGCCTCCCCAGTGGTGACGGGTGGTCCCTGACCCCCCCACCGTCACGGGCACTTTGGGAGTCAGGATGGGATCCTGCTTCTCGGGATGTGGGGACGGGGTGTTGCCCCCAGGACTTGCTGGCTGGGTGCTGTGCCTGTGTCTGGGGACACTGTCCCACCGCAGTCCCCAGAAAGGAAGCAGAGCTGGGAGGGCTTTTTGAGGGTTGGGGGAGTTCATGGAGCCCATGTGTAGCTGGGCAGGGCTGTGGGGACCCTCTATCCCAGCTGTCCCCAAGCTGGGCTGGAGCACGGGTGGAGCCTGTCCCAGCCATGCAGATGGAGCCCAGGGCTGAGTTTTGTGCCAGCTCGGGGAGCTGTGGGTGCCCAGCACCTCCCTTCCCACACAGACACCGACCAGGATTTGTGGTGGCAAAGCCAATCCCAGAGTTTTAATAGGGGGAAAATCCTTTTCCGAGCTGTAAAGGGATGGGGGTTCTAGGTAAAGGAGGTGCCTGTCTGTGGGGTCAGCGCCCTCAAAGCCACTGTTATTGGGGTGCATCGAGGCCCATCCAGGCGCTCCAGGGGCTCCAGGCCGGGGGGGTGTAGGGGTCCCGGCAGCTGATGCGCACCCGCCCCGCGCCCGCCGGCACCGGCGTCTCCTCCGCACCCTCCACGAACTGCTCAACCTGCAAAGGGGCAGGGCATGGTCTAGGGAGACCCTCGGGGAGGGGGGCACCAGCATCCCCTGACCCTGGCAGCGCTGGGGGGAGCAGGGGTGACAGCCAGGGGTGACAATTCATCACCCCAAGGAGAGAAGCAGCAGAGTGAGGAGGGGACATGGCTGAGCATCTTCCCAGGCACAGGGAAGAGTCAGGGATGAGGCAGGGTGGGGACATGGGGTAGCCTGTGCAGGGTCCCCCTGGGCAGAGACCCCGCCCTGTTACCTGGGTGCCGTTGTGGAGCTCATACTGTAGATGGTAGAGCAGTGCAAAGTAGGACCTGGGGAGCGGCCAGGAGGCTGGGGGGGCCCAGGCCAGATGGAGCTGCTCCCCCCGCTGCTGCAGGATCAGCTCCTGGGGTGGATCAGGACGCACTGTGGACAGAGGGGGCTCAGAACAGAGGCTGAGACCCCCCCCGGAGCCTCCAGTATCTCTTGGACAGCCCCACCCCGCCGCTCCTGCCCTGAGCTCACCAATGTCACGGAGGAAGAAGTGCCTGGAGAGGTTGAGGTAGGAGGAGTCCGAGAGCCCCTCCAGGTGCAGCTGGAGCGGGTGCAGCTCCTCTCCGAAGGGGCAGAACAAGGGGTCTGCCAGACTGGTGTTGAACCGGCCGTGGTCACTGGTCACCGGTACCCACGGTCCCACGGAGCCATCGCTGTGGGGAGGGAGCTGTGAGCAGGTCTTAGGGCTGGGTGGCCATGATGCTGGTCTGGGTTTGGGGGGTCCCGGGGCACCCACCTGCGTGTGAGGCGGGCACGGAAGATGGCAGAGGGGGGCCCGGGCCAGGAGCAGTGGAAGGAGCCGTTGTAGGACTCAGCCTGGCAGGACACGTTGATCTCCTCCTCATCTGAGGGGGTTGAGGAGTGACTGGTCAGGGGCTGCATGAGGCCAGGAACGGTGCCCCCTCCCCCCTGGTGGGGCTCCCCCCGGCCCCACAGCCCTGCCCAGTGCAGCCCCATGGGCTGGGCACAAGAATCTCCTGGTCCTCAGCCCTCCACCCCCTGCTCCCCATCACCCCTGGCTGCCCAGCCATGCCCCTCCGTACGGGTGCTGCTGACCACCACGTAGGTGGTGTCCAGCAGGACGGGGCCAGCCCAGCAGCTGTAGTTGCCAGTGGCTGGCAGGTCCAAGCCGAGGATGGTGAGGCTCTGGCCCTCAGGCACCAGTTCGGCCATGGGGTCCTCCTCCCCGTTCAGGGTCCAGTAGATGTGCTGCTCTGAAGTGTCACATCGAACCACCACGTCCTGGTTGAGCTTCCCCACCTGGACTGGAGGTGAGAAGCAGAGCCTGCGCTCAGAGATGGGCTGTGGTGGGGGCAGATTGTCCCCCAAACCACCATGGGGCCGGGTACCCCTTGGCCTAACAACCACGCTGTCCCACGGTCCTCACTCTGCTCCTGCACTCCACATCTGTCCCCCCACTCCCTCACACCATACCCACCCCACGTCACCCTCATGCCCATCCTCAGCAGAGCTGTCCCAACCCCTATCAGAGGGATGTGGCTTTGGGATGCCCCCCACTCCCTCTGCTTCCTCTGCAGTCCCTGCAGCTGCCCCAACCAGAAGATCCCCCCTCCACGGCCTCCCCTGTGCCCCGGGAGCAGTACTCACACTTCGGGGGGAAGGCAGTCAGGGGCTCTGCAGGCACAAGGAACAGCACCAGTCCCACCAGCAAGAACATCTGGGAAGGGAAAGGGAGGGGAAGGGCAGCCACAGCTGGACATAACCCAGGACAGGGGCACAGCCAGGGCAGAGCCCCTAGCCCTGGGAGCAGCATCCCCAAAGCAGGATCCCCCTGAGACCCCCCAACCCTCCTGGTCTGTGCCTACCTCTGCGTGTGTCTCTCTGGTGGGCTCGGCAGGGCCGGGGGCTGTGGTCTTATACTGGGCTGGACTCCATGGGGCTGCCCCAAGGTGCAGCCACAGCAGCATCACAGTTCTCAGAACTGGAGAATGGGAGCCACGCTCAGCCCCCCACCTCCCACCCAGCCAGCCCTGGGACTCACCGCTGGTACTTCCCAGGGCAGAGGGCACTGGACACCCCCTGCCCTGCCCCCAAATGCCAGAGGATGGGTCCCCCCGGGAACAACCAGGCAAGGGGCAGCGCTGGGCACCTGGGACCGTGTTGGGGTTCTGGGTGGTCCCGGCTCTCTCAGAGGGGTCCTGAGCCTCTGCACCACCTGAGGGTCTGCGCATCACCGTGTGCTGCACAGAACCCCTGCAGTGCCCTGCTATGGGGCAGGGGGGACCAGCGAGCTCTACCAGCACCTGTGCCGGGGGTCTGGAGAGGGGCAGCTCAGCGCTGGGCCCCTCTGGGTGGGCTGTGGTGGGTCCCTGAGCAGAGGTGAGGCTTTCCACAGAGGCTCAGGGTGATGGCCCCAGCCTGGCACAGGTTGTCTCACCCCTTCCCTCCCCTCCATGGGCCACTGCGTGTCCCATGGGATGCAGAGATGAGGACGCAGGGACAGAGATCATCATCATGGTCACCAGCTGCCCCTTTGCCACCCCACTGATGCCAGCCCACGTAGGGGGCATCGAGGGCATGTAGCAGACCCCACCCTGCAGAGGGGAGCGCTGTAGCCTTTTACATTCTTTCTGGAGTTCCTAGAAAGCAATGGGGAAGTGGGGGCTGTAGGAGGCTGGGGGAGCCCAGTTCTCACCTTCTGAGGCACTGCGGCCAGGACGGGGTGGAGGGACCCCCTGGCCCCTCCCTGAGCAGAGCCAAGCCCCTCTGCGTGGGCTGCAGGGCGGGGAGGGGGAGCCAGGACCCCCAGGTGCCATGCAGCAGCTCAGCCCTTGGCTGTAGCACTGCAGGGTATCCCGACACGGGAGGGAGGGAGGGACGGGGCGCCTTGCCTGGGGGTGCACCCGTGCCCTGCCCTGTGTGGGGGAAGCAGGCGCTGGCGGCAGGTTCGCGGCGCCGCTCGCCCCCACCTCACCAACCACAGCTTCCCCTTGGCTTCTGCAGAAGAACCACAACCACGGAGGGGAAGTCCTGATGCAAAGGCCAGGGATGCCCTCAGCGTCTCGGTGTGGTTGGGACCCCAGCCTGGCACCCGAAACAAGGGTGGGAGGAGAGCGAGGCCTCACAGACACAAACCATTGCTGGGAGATGGGAGGAGCAGGGACAGAGCTCACCCCGGCCAGACCCCTCTGTGGTGATGTCCCTTGGCAGGACAGAACCCATCCTGGCTGGTCCCCTCTGTGGTGATGTCCCTGGGCAGGATGGACACCACCTTGGCTGGACCCCTCATTGCAGACATGGACACGAAGCCAGGAGCAAAGGTCACAAAACTTTATACAGGAGGAGACACCCGTGCGCGGCCCCTCGGCCCCGGGCGCAGGGGGAGCGGGACAGGCGATGCCTCCGGCCCTGCAGCACCCCCGGGAAACACGGGGTGAAGGAGCCCAGTGGGGAGGGCCCACACCACTCCCCCGGCCGGGGCCAGCACTCCCCAATCCACGCTCTGAGGTGCCGGGGTGGTCCCACGGCCGCTGGCCCACGACCGACCGCGGCGCAGCGCTGAGGCAGTGCCAGGCAGTGCCCGCGCCTCCCTGGGACCTGGGACAGCCCCTGCAGCCACACAGCCCCCCTGGGGCCTCCCCGGGGCTCCCATGTCCCCAGGGTCACGGCCAAGCCCAGGCAGCCCCGCCGCGGGGCTCCGGTGCTCCGGCTCACTGCAGGACGCAGACGTCCCCCTGCTCATCCTCGCGTCCGGCCGCCTCTGCCAGCCCCGGCTCTGCCGGCGTGTCCTCTGCTGCCACCACCTTCTCTCGCAGCTCCATCAGCAGGTCCCGGCCCTCGCTGGGCGGCAGGTTGCTCAGGTAGTACTGCGGGGCCAACTCCACCAGCCTGCGAGGACAGGGTGGGGTCAGCCAGCTACAGGGACCCCCTGTAAGGACCTGTCCCTCCCCGTCCCCTCACATTTGGGGCTGGATCTCCGAGACCACGCGCAGGCAGTTGTCCTGAGAGATGGTGAACTCGTGGTAGAGCACCCAGGGGGGCAGGCGGCGCGGGGGTGGCCGCAGCAGGTACCCACAGGCGGGGGCCAGGTGGGCCACGTGCTTGTGCGTCAGCATCACGTAGTTGCCGGAGCCGTCGATGTCTCGGGCGACCTGAGAGGGACCAGGAGGGAGTGGGGTGGCTGGCACATCCCCACAGCTCCCCCGTAACTCCCCGCAGCCCCCCGGGGCCCACCTTGAGGAAGTACCCGGAGATGAGGGCCCGCTGGATGTTGAGGGTGTTGGCGTCGGAGCCGAAGGCGGGTGGCGAGACCGGGAGCTCGATGCGGCGCATGACCTCGAGCAGCTCCGCGCGCACGGTGCCCGCCAGGCGCAGCGCCTCGGCGCACACCCCGTGCTTCCGGCACCAGCCCTCGTCGCCCGCGCCTGCGGGAGGGACGGCGGGCTCAGTGACATGGGGACGGGGATGGCACAGTGGGGGCTGTGATGTGGGGACAGGACGGTGGTGCCACGGGGATGGGGAGAGGTGAGCAGAGAGCACGCTGGGCTGGGGGCTTGGGGAACACAGAAGCACTGCTGCTCCCCCTGTCTGCGACCCCTTCACACAGTGGTGACAGGGACTGAGTAGAGGGCACAGCCCCCAGGCTAGAGCTGGGACCCCCCAGATCCTCCCCCAGCCAGGCTGGGCACTGGGATGGGGTCAGGAATGTAGCTCCAAGGCAGGGGACACATAAGGGGGTGCAGGACACCAGGAGGAGCAGGGGTTACAGGGGACAGAAAGGGGTCTGTGGTATGCCCACGGGGGTGCAAGCCCCCCACCCCCAGCCCCTGCCCACACTCACGCTGCTGGAAGGCATTGAAGATGTTGATGAGGGTGAAGTGGTCCCCGCTGGGGTGCAGCAGCGCCCGCCGGCGCAGGGCCACGGCCTCCTCCAGGTGCGTGGACAGGGGCACGAAGCAGGGGGATGCTGGGGGTGGGCAGGGGGGTCACTGTGTGCCCCCAGCACCTCCCCAGCAGTGCTGGCTCCTCAGGGCCACCCCATGCCCCCCACACGGTACCTGTGAGCATGGCGGCCAGGCTGACCATCTCCTCCACGCAGTCGAACTCGCAGGAGGCAATGAGGGCCTTGGCCAGCTGTGGGTCCAGTGGGAACTCCGACATGATGATCCCCACCTCTGACAGATTGCCGTCATCATCCAGGGCTGCCAGGTAGTCCAGGTCCTCCAGCGCTTGCATCAGCGACTCGGGGGCTGGGGTGGGACATCAGGCAGCTTTGCCCACTCTGTCCTGCACCTGCCAGGCCCCCAGTCCCTCTCCAGAGACGATCCAGGTCGCAGTGATGGCCACAGCCACGGCTGCCCCATCGTGCCCCTCTGCTCCAGCCCCCCACGCCATGCCTGGCCCCTGTGGGTTCTACCTGGGCGGTCAAGGAAGTCACACTGGCCCATGTCGGCGATGTCCAGGCGCTTCAGCAGCAGCACGAGGCGGCTCAGGCTGGTCTCGCTGACGTGGGGCGCGGGGCTGGCGGGCAGGCGCTGCTCGAAGGCCTCCGAGTACAGGCGCAGGCAGGTGCCTGCAGGAGAGAGGCCATGAGGTGGGACAGGGACAGCGCAGTGGCACAAGCAGGTGCGGAGAGGCGCTGGGCCAGGGGCTGCCAGCAGTCCTGACGGGGGGACACTGGAGCAGGGGTCTCACCTGGGGGGCTGCCAGCGGCTCGCTGCATGCGTGACTCGGCCTGGCTCCGGCTGATGGGCCGCAGCACCTGGGACTCGGCGCGGATGCGGGGGTTGTACACCTGCGGGAGGCTGTGAGTGGGACACTGCAGGGGACCCCTGCCATCCCCCAAGGCCCCTCACCTGCTAGTGCAGGGCCACCGCTGCCACCTCCCCGGGGCAAACCCCTCCTCCCAGCCTGGAACATCACGGCAGGGAGGATCCCAGAGCCCACTGCGCCCCAGGGCAGACCCAGACCCCCACCCGTCCCCTGTCCCGCTCACGCTGCGCAGCTCCAGCCCCGAGTCGATGACGAAGCGCACGGTGCCCAGCGAGAAGGACGAGTCCCCGAGCCAGTGGGTGACAATGACACGCCGCTCCCGGCTCTCCTCGGGTGTCTCGTAGAGTCGCTGTGCGGCCCGGCCCACACCGGGGTGCAGGGGCAGCACCAGCAGCGGGCCCAGTGCCAGGCTCAGCGCCACAGCCTCAGTCTGGATGGCAGCGCAGCACTCGGAGATCTCCTGGGCAAGGACAAGGAGGCACAGGTGACACCTGCTGACACCCGCAGTGTCCCCACTCCCAGCTCAGGGCGCTGTGCCATGCCCTGTGCCCACCTCCCACTGCACAGGAGCTGCAGCTCCCCCACTTTAACCCCAGCTGCCCCTGCCATCCTTTGGGCTCCCCACCGAGAGGAAAACCCCAAACCTCCCCTGCCCTGTTCCCCTGTCAGCCCACCTGCTCGCTGGCCAGGAAGACGAGGACGTGGCCGGGTTCCTGGCGCCGGTGGATGTCCAGCACGGCCTGACAGGCAGCGGCCACGCTCCCGTGGGCTGGCGGCTCCCGGTAGAGCAGCTGTGGCAGGGAGCTGTGCCCCGGGACCCGCACCACGGGGGGGTCCTCGCAGAAGGCGCGCAGCCGCGGCTCCAGGGCGGGCGAGGTGACCACCACGAGCCGCAGGGCCGGGCGCTGGCGCAGCACGTCCTTGAGCAGCCCCAGCAGCGCGTCCGTGGGCACCGTGCGCTCCTGCACCTCGTCCAGCACCACCACCCCGTACTGGCGCAGCAGCGGGTCCGACGTCATCTCCCGCAGCAGCATCTCGTCCGAGCAGAACCTGCCACGGCCCCCCGCCATCAGCGTGGAGCCCTGGCTGGGGGGAACGCCTCAACCCCTCCCCACAGCAGCCCCCTCCCCACAGCAGCCCGCGCGGCTTTCCAGCGAGGCCGGGCTGGATTAAGGGATTATGTGGAGCTCAGCGGGATTAGGGCGCTGCGCTCGCAGCGCGGGCCCCGCCGTCCCTCCCGTACCTGAGGATGGTGTCGGCGGTGCAGCAGTCCTCATGTGGCACGCAGTAGCCCACCTCGTGGCCCAGGTTCAGGTCCATCTCGTCGGCCACGCGCAGCGAGAGGCTGAGGGCGGCCAGGCTGTGGGGCTGGGTGCAGGCCACCAGCCCGTGGGCAAACCGCAGGGACAGGGCGTACTCGGCGCACCACTGAGGGATCTGTGGGGACAGAGCATGGGGCAGTGTGGCTCCAGGACCGTCCCCTCCCTGCCGTGCCCCTCCAAAGGGCACAAGGACCCTCCCCATGGATCCGGCTGCAGGATCTCCAGGGCCAAGGGCTGTCTAGAGGCACTGATAGCTCAGGCAGAATTGTCCCTCCCCACTCCTGTCACCTGGGAGCTCCACAGCCTTTAACAGGAGCCCCATGGCCCCACACCTGCAGCTTCCTGCCCAGGTGTGGGACACCATGACCCTGCTCTCACATTAAAGACATGGGACAATGGCCTGGGAAACCACCCAGAGAGACAGGGAAGGGATCACCAGGGAGCAGCTGCTGGCCAAGTGCCTGGCCTGACAGTGTGGGACAGTGCCAAGGCCACATGGATGTCCCTTTGACACCAGGAACCTGAGTCCTGCTTCCTCCTGTCACCTGTGAGCCCCCCACGAGCAGTGCCTGTGCCTCAGTGTCCCCGGGGCCCTGCAGGGACTGCAGGCAGCGTGCTGTACCCAAAACCACCAGCCCTGGGGCCAGCACAGGGGCTTTGTTCCCCAAATCCAGCAGTGCCAGCCCAGCTCAGAAACTCAGCAGGTCACACCCCAGAGAGGTGATTTGGTTGAGCACCTCCAGCCCAGGGCCAACACCCCGATAACCTGTGGTGACCCAGCCCATTCCGGCCCCGCAGCAGCCACAGCTGCGCCATCGCTCCCCACAATCCCTTCCCCGGTCAAAGTCTGCCAGGTGCTGTCACCGAGTGTCACCAGCAGCTGGGACCGGTTCCCGGGGCAGCCGGGAGGGATTTGGCACCCCAGCCCTGCCGCTGCCCCTGCACCAGGCCCCGCTCCGGGAGGGGCCGTTCCCCGCTCCCGCTGCCACCTCCCGTGCCAGCCGCTCCCGGGGCAGTGCTTCCTGGCTCGTGCTGCGGGTTTGCCCGGAGCCCAGGGCCGGCCCCAGCACATCACGGCGCCCGCCCACCCCGCGGGGCTCAGAGCAGCGTTCCCGGGGGCCCGGCACCCTCTCCGTGTGTCCCACGGGAGGATCCACACGCAGCCCCCGGGCACCCCAGCTGTCCGTGCCCTCACCTGTGTGCTCTTGCCGGTGCCGGGGGGTCCGGACACCAGCACGATGCCGCTGTTGCCCTCCAGGTGTTCCATGAAGCTGTACTTGGTGGTCCAGACCGGCAGCTCCCGGCGCTGCCGCAGCAGCTCGTAGTAACGGGAGGAGAAGGGCAGCCCATCGTAGGGGTTCACCTCCAGGTCGCCGTCGCAGCCCAGGGACGGGTCTTCATCCTCCTCCTCCTCCTCCAGCGCGGAGCCGGGGCCGCTCGGCCCGGGCAGGGGACCGGGGGCCCCGGAGCCGGCCATGGCGGGGACAGCGGAGCTGCGAGGGCGGGCGGGGGTGGAGCGGGACCAGCGCTGACCCACCCTCGCCTACGTCCCGGGAAGGAGCCCGGTGCAGCCCAGTGCCACGTCCCGTCCCGCGGGGAGGGGGGACCCACGGACACCGGGGACGGGCTGGGGGTGCGGGCACAGGGGCACGGACAGGTGCGGAGGGGTGACACGGCCGCGGAGACCAGGAACTGAACCGGAGTGTGGGGGACCGGGAGAACGGGCAGGGAACCGGGAAAGGGGATGGGGCACCGGGAGAGCCCCGCAGGATCGAGCAGAGTGCGGAGACCGGACAGGGCTGTGCGTGGCGACCGGACCGAGGCAGGGTACAGGGGTTGCGGGACAGGGAGGACACCTTGGGAGGGCCGGTCCCGAACGGCACGGGCCGAACCGGGTCGGCGGAGCACCTGTACGGGACGGTCCGGACCGGGCACCTGAGCACCGACACCGGGCCGGACCTCAGCGGAGCGGAGCGGGCGGGCGGGTCGGGGGCGGGTCAGAGGCGGGTCCCCCGCACCCCCCCGGGCCGCTGCCCCGGTTCCGGCCCC
>VZSE01013446.1:20043-32177 GCA_013398275.1 Promerops cafer
GGGCTGTGGGCCAGCAGCACTTCTGGGGCCAGGATCCCAGTCCCTGCCTGAGCCACCGCACTGGTGGCACGTCCCCAAAGTCCCCGAGGGTTTGCAGTGCCTCCCTGCCGTCCTCGCTGTCCTTGGTGGCAGGGGCTCCCTGCACACAGTGTCTCCAATCCCTGTGCTGCTCCTTTGGAATGACAGGTTTGGTTTGGGAAAAGGTGATTTAAGCGTTTGTGACGGGGAGGGAACGTCCCCATAGTGTGGCTGCGCTTCGCCTGATTTCACCAGCCCTGGCCCTGCTCGGGTTTGCTCTGAGAGAGTGGAGGGGAGGGAAAATCGCCGTTCATTTGGGAAAAACGCTGTCAGCTTTAATGTGAAGGGCCCCTGAAGGCACTGCCTCCTTACCTGCTCTCCCCTCCGTGGACTGGGACCTCTGTGACCCGAGGAGTGGGAGGCACGGGCTGGTCCCCGCTGCCAGGGCGAGCTCAGGGCTCTTCCCTGTGTCTTGACACCTTCCAGGCTCCCTGCCCGGCCATGGAGCTCCAGTGTCCCTGGGGAGTCACCTGCTCCCCCACCCCTGGCCTGCTGCATGGGAGTGTTCTCTGATTTTGGCAACGTGACCACAGTTTCTCCAGGCAGAGCCATGTCCCTCCCTGAGTCCTGCCTTTTTTTGGGATGAGCCGACCTGCTCCTGCCTGCTGTGGCAGCCCAGGACAGGGACAGACCACGCTGTTCCTCCCTGAGGCTCCTGCACATTTGAAATCTCTATTATGTCCCTCCTCTCTGCTTTATTTTTGGGCAAAAGACCCAAATTCTTTAACTGCTGCCGTGGCCCTCGGCGCTGGCTCTGGTCCCTGGCTCTCTGGGGACTGTCCCCTCCACAGCAGGAGCACTGGGCACCTTTGGGACGTGCCAGTGCTGGCTGTGGCAGTGAGATCAAACCTCCCACACCTCCCTGCGAGGAGAACAAATCCCCCACACCTCCTTTCTGGGTCCCTGTTCCCCTCAGAGCTGTCCCTGCCCTCCTGAACCACCACGTCCTGAGCTGCTCCATCCTCTCCCTGCCTGACTCCGGCTCTTCCCGGCAGACGCCGGGGACTGGATCCTGGGAGTCAGAAGCTATTTCATCTTTTTATCTCTGCTTGCCAGAGGAATGTGAGTGAAGGGCTTTTAGCTGCTCAGACCTCATGATCTCCAGCTGCTCTGAGCTCCAGCCAGTTTTCCCTGTGCAGGCTCAGCCCTGGGAAGGAGCCCAGGGCTCCTGTGCGTTGGCTGCTTGTAGCAGGTGTCCTGGAGGGGAAAAGCCAACAGCAAACAGCTCTGTCACCTCCACCTGACCTTCAGCTGGAGGGGTTTCACCCTGCGAGGCTGCAGGCAGTGAAGGATGGATGTCTGTGAGCTGCAGCCTGGCTGGCTGGCTCTGGTCATCCCCCACGTCCCAGGCTGACCAGCGAGCAGGGAAGGTCATTCAGAGTCCTCCTGGGTGGAACGTTTTCAGCTTAGAGTAGGGGACACGGAAATAGGCTGGTTTGTGGCTGTGGAGGCCCTGGCATGCCCATACAGGTGGGGGATGTAGGGTGACAGCGATGTGGGACTGTCCTGGACACAGGGGTGGTGTCCTGCTCCATGTCAGTGTCCCGGTGCGTGCCGGTGTCCCACTGCGTGTCCATCCCTGCAGCAGTGCCCAGGTGTGTTTAATTTCCAGCCTCAGACTCCTCTTTGTCACTCTGCTGCTCCTGCCTGTTGTCCTGTCCCCACTGTGTGACACGGGCTGGGTTTTGGTGTCCCCCAGCCGATTGTCCCAGCTGAGCAGGGTCCCTGTGGGATCCCTGTGGGATCCCGTTTGTGGGATCAATGTGGGGGAGCCAGAGGGTACCCAGGGGTGGGACGAGGGTGCTGTGTGGTGGGAGCCACCAGCCATGGGGTCAGAATGAGCCCCTGGGCACGCAGGGGGCCAACCCTGTCCCCTGGGGCTCCAGCTGTGACCTGTGCTGTGCCCTGCAGGGTGACAGCAAGAAGCTGGAGGACGCCAGCGCGTACCTGTCCCTGCCCTCGGAGCGGAGCCTGTCGGAGTCGAAGCTCCTCTCTGGCTCCTCCTTCCGTGTGAGCGGGACCACGCCGGGTTTAGCCGTGTCCACCCGGGACAGCTTCCAAATCTCCACGCTCGTCTGCTCCACCAAGCTGACCCAGAATGGTGAGTCCTGGCTCCCCACGGCGGGGGAGGTGGGGCGGTGTCCCCTGCCTGGTGGTGTTCCCACCTGCTGGATCTTTGGCTCCCCAGTGTCCATCACGCTGGTACAGTGAGATGAGAACAGTGGGAACAGTGAGTGCTCAGTTACTGTTTGGCCGTGGTCAGAATGGCCAAGGCTGTTCCTGGGGAGATCAGCTCCATCTGGGCATTTTGGGGGGGCTGCCATCCTCTGGAGAGGAGCAGCAGCGAGTGGAATTCCCACTTGAATGTGCCTGCTGGAGGCTCCGTGGCCTTCCTTCCAAACTGAGGTGGGAACTGGAGCTCTGTGGTTTAACCCCTGTTCCTGGGTTAGCTCAGGGGAGTTTCCAGCCCTGGGCTGCTCTACACAGGTCAGGGCAGCTGGGAACATTCAGGGCCCCCTTGGCCCTGACAGATCCCCCCTTGGCCAGGGGAATGCTGGGCTCTCCTCCCACCTGCTGCAAGGCTGAAAGATGGGAATGGCTCATCCTGCTCTGGCTGAAGTGCAGGGGGCTCGGGGGACACGGCCTCGTGGTGTGGGGATGTGACACACGGTGACACGTGGCTGCAGGGTCCAGGGCACTGTGGTTCAGTGTGGAGGGGTCAGGGATGAGGCTGCCCCATTAATTCCCTTCCTACAGTTTTGTCTCCCACAGCCACGACCTATTTAAAGTTTGTGCTCTATGGGGATCTCAGCACTGAGCAATGGTTGTGTAGGGGGGTTCTGGCTGTTCCTGGCACGGTCCTGGCTGCTCCTGGGCAGCCAGGATGGGATGGGGGAGCTGGGGGTTGCTAACATTGGGGTCTGACAGTGAGTGGTCAGTGCTGACTGCCCCATTCCTCCTGCCCAGTGAACCTGCTGGGGCTGCTGAAGTGGCGCTCCAAGCCCAGCCTGCTCTGTGGGAACCTCCAGAAGCTGATGAATGTGGATGGAGGGGAGGTCATCAAGGTACAGCCAGGATTTGCTCCCCCACCTCCCTCCCTGGTTCTTGCACCCACGGGCCCCCCATGCCCAGAATCTGGGTCTGGGGCAATGCTGGGGTCAGCACTCGAGCCCTCACAGCCCTCGTGTCCCCCCAGTTCCTGCAGGACACACTGGATGCCCTGTTCTCCATCATGATGGAGCACTCGGAGACAGATGTCTATGACACCCTTGTGTTTGACGCCCTGGTGAGCAGAACCTGTGTGGGTCTGAGCCCCCCCCGGTGCAGGGTGGGCACTGCTTGGACTGGGGCAATGGGGTTTGCTGGTCTGAGTGACCCAGCACAGGGCAGGGCTGCGTTCTGAGGGACACTGTCCCTCTGGGGGACAATCCCAAAGGTGTTTCTCCCACGCCAAGACGAGAGTGATCCCGCTGATGGGACCAGGGCAGAGTGGGGTCAGGGTGGCTTGTTGCTCCGCTCAGCCATCCCCCTGCCCACGCCGAGCTGTGCCCCTGCCTGCTGCCCTCAGGTTTTCATTGTGACGCTGGTGGCCGACAGAAAGTTCCAGCATTTCAACACGGTCCTGGAGGCCTACATCCGCCAGCACTTCAGTGCCACGCTCGCCTACAAGTGCGTTCCTGGGGGCTGTGGCACGGGGAGGGACGGGCTGGGCCAGCTGGAATGGGGCTGAGACAGTGGGTGCAGGGAGGGACAGGGCTGGAATGCCCACGGATACCCCACCCCGCAGGAAGCTGCTGTCGGTGCTGACGCAGTACGTGGAGCAGGCAGGCCGGGGGGAGCCCTGCGAGCCCCTCCCGCGCACCTTCAAGGCCCTGGAGTACATCTTCAAGTTCATCGTCCGCTCCCGGCGCCTCTTCTCCCAGTAAGTGCTGGATGTGGCTCCCGGTGCTCCCGGTGCTCCCAGTGCTCCCGGTGCTCCCAGTGCTCCCAGTGCCACGCTCCCAGTGCCAGCACCCTGCTGGTCCCTGGCCGTGGGGTCTGTGGGAGGGAGGTCCTGTGAGGGTCCCTGTGCTGTGGGAGTGGTGTCAGTGCCATCATCAGTCCCAGGGTTGTGGCAGTGGCAGCTCAACCCCCCTGGTGCCGGCTGCTGTGGCACTCAGGTTGGCACCCACCACTCCTGGCCATGCTGCTGTGTTGGCTGGTCCCCAGGCAGGCTCCTCCTTTGCTGTGAACCCTCTCCTTGAGGGTTCTGGCAGTTTTCAGCTTCATGCCATCCTCTGGATGCTGCTGGACAATGGTGGTCCACTGTGGGGGTGGGCAGTGCTGTCCACCTCAGGGTGGGAGAGCTCTCTGGCCACCCCAAATGCCCAGCAATGACCCTGCCCCACACTGACCCCGTACCACAGTGTCCTCTGCCCCAGCCACCCCTGACAGGGGGTTTCCAGTGAGCTCTTAAAATCCTCCCACAATGGAGATGGCAGAATGTCCTGGGCAGTCTTGTGCCTCTGCATGGCTGGTACTGTGCTGGGAAGGTTTCCTGGAGCCCAGTTAGGGTCAGTGGGAGGTGTCCCTGCCCACGGCAGGGCGGTGGAGCTGGAGGGTCTGTGAGGTGCCTTCCAAGGCAAACCCTGCTGTGATCCTGTGATGAGCAGAGGAATGGGCTGGGCTCAAAGGTCAAGGTACCCCCAGGCACCTCCAGAGCCCCCGCAGGCCTGGTTTCACTTGTTCCCTGGGGGCATGGGGTTCACATCCCAGGCTGGCTGATGGGACAAACACCCCTCCTCCGGGCGTGGGAGAGGAGGAAATCAGAGAATCTGGCATTACCAGAAATAGCCGGTGACGTTCCTCTTTCATTCCACGTACACGGCACCGAAAGCTGAAGTGTCCTGAGGGAACAACGGGCGGTGAGGTGGGCAGTGAGGGACCCCCCCCCCGCCCCCACACACACATGGCAAGGGCCCCCTGCACGGGGTGGGCACTGGCTGGCACCGACAGCAGTGGGGTTGCCCCATTCAGCAGGAGGCTGTTTTTGGGGGAATGAGGGCTTTGCCTCCTCCAGCCAAGCCCTGGATGTGTCGGGGTCCCTGTGGGTGCTCCCACTGGCAGTGAGGAGCTGTGCTGGGGTCCTTGTGTCCCCAGGGACTGTCACACCTCACTTTGCCCCACTCTGTTAACCGTGTGGTTTGAGCCCTGTCTGTCCTCGCCACTTCCATCCCTTCTCAGTGTCCCGTCCACGGCTTGGGGTGCTCCAGAACTCTGTGGTGCCCCAGGACATCACACCCAGCACCTGTCTCTCCCTCCTGTGTGAGGACACGGAGCAGATTCCCAGCTCAGAGTGCTCCTGGCAGGAGAAATTAATTACGCAGCGCGTTCGCAAACAGCCCCGTGAATGAATTTGCCTGGAGCAGAGACATCCCCGAGGACATTTAGCCATTTTACATAGCTTCCCTTTATCTCAGCAATCTCAGCATGCAATAACACGGGCTCCTCAGATCCTCTAAGTGCTCTGAACGTGCTGCAATTTGTACGGGCTGTAATCGACAGGAATTGGGTTGTAATTAGAGTCAGTTGCTGCAGATTGCCGGGTCTGGGATTGCCTGTGCTGCTGCTGGAGCTGGACAAGCAGTGCCTGCAGCTCCTGTGAGGAGCCCAGGTAGCTGCAAGGGTGATTGGGGGAGCTGTCCTCCACCTTGAGACACCTCCCTGTGTCCGAGCAACCCCCCCCAGCACCCTGATGGCCCCGTGCTGACATCTCTCCCTCTCTGCTTCCTCCTTGCTGGTTCCTCTGGCTGCTTCTGCTTTTTAGCCAGCACCGAGGGTGGCAAAACTTTCCCTGCCAGTGCTCATTGTCCCCCCAGATTTCGAGGCCAAGTTGGACAGGGCTTGGAGCAACCCATGGCAGGGGGTGGGACTGGATGGGCTTCAAGGGCCCTCCCAGCCCAAACCAGTCCATAATTCCAGGATTTCCTTACATAGCTGGTGGCTGGACAATTTTTCCTGCCACTGCTTGGTGTCAGTGATAGGGGAATTACCTCAAACAGTGCCCGTTGCAGTGGCTTTATTCCTGTGATCACACCTCAGCTTTGCAGTTTTCCTGCAGCTTTGCACATCCCGTGGCTGAAATTCCCTCATTCAGTTCGCTCTGGCCCAGTTGGTGATGGGGGCTGGAGGGCTCAGGACGTTCCTGCTCAAGTGGGACAGTGCTTAACTGTTTTGGAGGGTTTTGGGCTGCGGAATCATGGAAAAGAGGGGTTTTTTAAAAAGAAAAAAATGAGTTTTTGTGAGTGGGTCTGTGGACATAGTGGGGCAGTGGCTGTGCCAGGGCTGTGGTAGTGCCAGGGCTCACCACTGGATCCAAATGTTCATGGATGAGTGTAATTGATTGGGATGCCAGGGAAGGTGTGTGGCATGGTGGCAGTGTGGTGCCAGCACAGTGACTCTGGCCATTGCAGGCTCTACGAGGGGAAGGAGGTGGCCGAGTTCCAGTGCTCCCTGCAGAGGTTCTTCCTCGCCCTGAACCAGCTGATGGAGTCCCCGCTGGAGGGTCCCACGCTGCTCTCCCAGGTCCCACAGTGCTCTCCCTCTCTCCTTGCTGTCCCCAGGGTCCCCCCTCGTGCACCCCGAGACCCCAAGCCCCTCACTGCCCTGGGGCTGTGGCGTGGAGTTGGGCCAGCAGCTCGGTGGCAACTGGGCAGACGCTGTCCTGGCCACCCACGTGCTGAAGGCTGCAGAGGAAAATCTGGGAAGGGTTCCTGGGGATTGTTCCCATCCTGGATCTGGCCTGGCCTCATTCCCTGCATCCAGGACCAGGCTGGCACAGGGGGCTGAGGGAAGCAGAGCTGGGTGGGTCTGGGATGGGGCTCCACTCTGCACCCACGGCCTCCCAGAGGGAGGGAGGCTCCAGAGGGTGCTGGTGGGAACCCTGTCTGAAGGCAGCTCTCCGATGTCTCTGCAGGGAGCAGCTCTGAAGTATCTGCCCTCCATCCTCGAGGACGTGGTTGGGATCTTTGACTCCTCTGCTCTGGGGTAGGGTCCCTGTGCCCCCACCAACCCCAGCCCCGTGTCATGCTCAGCACCTGCTACAGCCACAGCACGGAGCTGAGGGCGAGGGCAGGCAGGGGGGTCTGGAATCACCTCCTGATCCCCTTCCCAGTGCAAAAATGGGAGAGTTCTGCTCAGTTTTAGCAGCTGCCTGTGCTTGGGAAGGGGCTGAGCCCCAGCTGGGTTCATTTTGGGAATTCAGGCAGGGTTTGTCTGCTGGGTGCCTGTGGTGGGCACGGCGGCCCTGTGGGACCATCCTGCCCCACACGGCTCTGCCCCATCGAGGGGCTCCCCCCACCCAGCAGCCCCATCCTGACCAGAACCTGGAGCTCCTGGTTTACCTCCTCTCCTGATGGCAGGGCCGTACTGCGGGACTTTGTGGGGAACCTGCTGCCCCAGCGCCTGCTGAAGCAGAAGCTGCAGTCCCTGACTCACATTGCCAGCAGCAAAGCCTTCCAGTCCCACGGTGAGAGGGCTCCTGGTGGCACTGCCCTTGCTGAACTCACCCAGAGGCCGTGGCACAGGGCGGGGATGAGTTGCTGAGCAGGGACCCCTCCTCTGCCTCATGCACGGGGTGGCTCCACAGATGGGGACAATTCCCTCATGCCTGTGCCCCCCTGTCCCCCCCAGAGTGCCGGGAGCTGGTGCTGCAGGCAGCCCTGCCCATCCTGCAGGAGCTGATCCAGGCAGGTGAGGAGGAGGATGCCTGCATCGAGCTGCTCAGCAGCATCCTGGAAGTGCTGTACCAGGCCCAGAAGGTAAATCAGGAATCAGCTGGGCAGTGACCTGACCAAACCCCTCTGAGTGGGGTTAAGCACCAAGTCCTGGCCAGGATATGTTTGGAGTTCACTGTAGTCAGCCAGGGGACTGTGGGTGTCACCATCCCAGCAGAAACTTGCCCAGGGTGGGGCAAAAACCTTGTGCTTTCCACCTCAGTGGGTTTCTGGTGGGTTGCTCAACGTCCACATGAGTGGGGAAGGGGCTTCCAGGCTCAGGGATGACACTGACCTGAGGGTGGTGGGGACATCACCAGCCCTGCAGAGCTGGGAGGAAGGTGAAGGGAGGGAAGGGAGGAAGGTGAGGGCAGGGAGGAAGACAGCTGGTCAGCGATTGCCAGTCAGCCCCTGGGCAGTATCACACTCCAAAATGAAGAGCGGTGGCTCCAAACATGAGGCAGAGACACGGTGGGCAGCCAGCCAGCCAGATGTGGCCTGTCTGGGGTGGGCTGGGGCCATTCCTGGGGGTCTCAGCCCTGTTTCTGGTGATTGCAGAGCGCAGAGAAGCTGCGAGCGCGGCACAAGGACCGTGGGGACGTGGAGCTGGTGAGTGTCCCTGCAGCAACACCACGTTTTGGGAATGCACAGGGCTCTGTGCTCTGGCTTTTCAGCAGCCTTCCTCTGTTCCTGCCCTTCCTGGCTGCTCTGGGGTCCCTTTTGGGGGCCCTTTGGAGGTTCAGGTGTCACAGCTGCAGAGCAGCGACTGGCACTGTGGGAGCTGAGTTGGACATTGTGTCCTGGGAGGGTGAGGTGGTTCTTTAATCCCCACAGCACCAGGAAGCCCAGGAACGGGATGGAAAGCTCAGAAATTGTGGTGAAATGTCTCATTTTGAGCTTCACTTTTAAACCTGAAATAGCCTTCATGGAGAGTGTGGTGGGACGCTCCTGGGGGAGGATTCTGCTCTTGCCTCAACCCCATGAGAGCTGAACCCACCTTTGCCTGCCCAGCGCCAGTGCAGCCGTCCCCATCATCCTCCCCATCGCCCTCAGCCATCCTCAGCTGTCCCCATTGTCCCCAGCCAGGTGGCCACTGTGCCAAGGAGGCGTAGAGGGCTGAGCAGTACAGAGATCCCAAATCCCATATTTATGCTGGAGCACACTGCCTTGCTCTGACTCCAGCTCCGGATCAGGCTCCATTCCCATCTCACCACCCCGATACCACCAGCCCTTGAATGAGCCATGCTGTGCCACACCATGCTGGGACATGCCCTGCCACGGCCCTGCCACCTCTTACCTTGCAGGCACAGGTGAAGAAGCACATCCAGGCGATCCTGGAGCGGCTGCTCCACACGGTCAATCGCAGGGTGATCGTCCTGGACCGGGAGAACCCGCTGAGGGTGAGTCCCACCGCGCCGTGGCTCCGCCGCTTCCCTCCGGGCCACGCGGGACAGGCACGAGTTTGGGTTTGGGGGTCTGGGTGTGTGTGACTGGCTCTGCTCCTCGCTGGCCCCGCTGCCAGAAGCCAGCAGGATGGGGATGGATGCCAGGGATGTGCCCAGTGGGATGCAGGGGAAAGCAGGAGCCGTGCTGGGAGCAGGGCTGGAGCAGCCGGAGAGTAGGAGGGAGTGGGCGGGGGGCAGAGGTGCAGGAAAAGCTGTTTTGGGAGCAGTGAAGGGTTTGGGCTGCATTATCTGGAAAACAAGCAACTGAACCCGGTGAACCGTCGCAGTTTTACAGGCCAGGAACGTGTGAGGAGCGCGCTGGACACACGGGAAGGGAGGGGGGTCAGAGATCCGCACGGAGCAGCGATGGGAGGGGACAGAGCCAGGGCCAGCGGGGGCTCGGAATCTTCTCTGGGGACGTGGTGGCAAAGCCAGGAGCTGCAGTGCGTCTTAGGGTGGGCGATGAGCTGTGTTGGTGTGTGTTCCGGACGCTCGGAGCAGGGCACTGCCGTGCTGTACCGTGCCACGCTGTGTGCCGTGCCCGGGGCGCTGTGGGCAGCCGGAGCGGCAGCTCTGCCGCCGGGGCCGTGCCGCGATCTCAGCGCCGGGGTGTGATTCAGCCGTGACTCAGGCAGGAGATGCGTGCGGGGTCGCACTGGGCTCCATCCTGCTTCTCGCCCTCGTTCCCAGGCTCTGTGACTCAGGGCTCGGGGCAGCCGGAGCCGAAAGCGCCGGGCAGCGATGGAGGCGGCGGGGGGATGAGGGTGGTGCAGTGCAGCCCACGGCAGCGGGGAGGGATCCTTTGCTGCGCCGCGCTCCTGCTGCTCGCCCGTGGCTCCACAGGTGCCGTCTGGCAGCTCTCCTATGGTTCCCGTGCTGCTGCCGCAGCCCCTGCCCTCAGCCGGGGGTCCCAGACCCTCAGCCCACGCTGCCCCAGCAGCTGGGAAGGGCTGAGAGGACCAAAAATACGTGCGCCCGCACCAGGACAGCGTCCCTCCATCCATCCCGTTGCTGCTGGGCAAGGAGGGAGTTGTGTCCCCGGGCCACTGTCCCGGCTGCAGCCCCCGAGTACCAGGGGTGTCCCTGGCACACGGGATGGGGTTTAACACTGTGTGCACCTCCTGCTGCCGTGTGGGCATCAACCGGAGAGCTGCGGCCAAACCTGCCCACCTTCCGTTCCCCTCTGTGGCTGCAGCGGCCACTCGCCGTGCCCGGGGGTGGCCAGTGAGTGCTTTTGGAGGAGGCTGCGCGATGTCCCCGTTCCTGAGGTCGGTGGCCCTGCTGGGAGAGCTGCGGCTGCTCCCTCCACAGGCACTCCTCAGGGTGTGCTCAGACACCCGCTGCTGCTCTGCGACCCCGGGACCCCGATGCCGAGTTTTCCCTCTGGTAGCAGCCCCACAGAGGCTGGGATATTTGAGCTCCTCATTCCTGTCTCCCTATCATCAGCCAGTGCGTCTTCCCCACCCATGAGACCCCCGCCCAGCCCAGCCCTGTCTCTCCGGGGTTTTGGGGACGGGTCTCCTCTCTCCAGTCTCACAGAGACCATTTTCAACTCTCTCTGATCAGTGGAAATCCTCGGTGTTCCCAGTTAACCTGCAGGAAGCAATGGGAGGGATGGTGAGCAGCCCCCGCTGTGGGGTGCAGGGATGGGCATTGATTTGATTTTTGGGGTGGGCTGGGGCACCTCAGGGAACCCCGAACAGAGGGAAACCCAAGGAAACAGCCGCCGCCCCCTCCTCATTCTCATCCTTCTCCAGAACAGAAGTGCACAGGCGGGAGAGGATGTAACAAAAATAGCGTCTCCGTGGAATTTATTGAATTCTCCTTAAATACAGCCGCTGCTCCCCTCGCCGTTTCCACACCCGAGCTCCCCGCGTTCAACGGAATGGTTAAAAATAGAAAAGCTGGTGCTACCCAAACCCTACCGTGGGAGGGAGGGAGAGAGGAGAGGTGGGCAGGGGGTCAGTGCTGGGACGGTGCCCCCGCGCTCCGGGCTCACCGGGCACCGCGCTCACAGGAACCAGAAGCATTTGCGNGGGAGGTGGGCGCGGTGTCGCCCTCGATGTGGCTCAGCACCCGCTGGAAGCGGCCTTCCTGCTGTCGGAAATCGTGCTCCACGCTGCGGCACGCGGGGCGGGGGGACCGTGTCAGAGGGCAGCATGGCATCCCCTTGTCGCAGCCCCCCGCCTGCCACAGCCCAGCCCCCGGGGAGCTCAGTGTCCCAAACAAGCCCCCGGGGAGCTCATCCACCCAGGGCATGTCCCCCAGAGCTGAGCCCTGCTGTGCTCCCAAGGTGGCACAGGGACATGGCCAGACTTCCTGGGGTCACTGGAAGCAGCCCAGCCTCCCTTCTGCCAGAGGGACAGACCAGTATCAGCCTGACCTCGTGGCCCGGGGTCTTTTGGGGTGGGTCCTTCTCAGCTGCCTCCCCTGCCCCATCCTTTTGCTCCATCCTCTGTCCAGCCCCACTGACAATGCCATGGCTTTGTGTGTGGNGAGAGGATGTAACAAAAATAGCGTCTCCGTGGAATTTATTGAATTCTCCTTAAATACAGCCGCTGCTCCCCTCGCCGTTTCCACACCCGAGCTCCCCGCGTTCAACGGAATGGTTAAAAATAGAAAAGCTGGTGCTACCCAAACCCTACCGTGGGAGGGAGGGAGAGAGGAGAGGTGGGCAGGGGGTCAGTGCTGGGACGGTGCCCCCGCGCTCCGGGCTCACCGGGCACCGCGCTCACAGGAACCAGAAGCATTTGCGCCGGGATTTCTTCACGTCCAGCTTTGCCGGCAGCCTCGACACGGGCGACGGCTCCTGCTTGGGCGGTGAGGTGGTCCCCGCCGCCCCCGCCGCCACCCCCGC
>VZSE01013450.1:0-11001 GCA_013398275.1 Promerops cafer
CCGAGGTGCCCCGGGCTGCCGCCCCTCCTCGGAGCCGGCGCCTCCCCCCGTCCCTCCTCCCCGCTCCAGCCGCACGCCGGCAGCGGGGCAGGGGGCGGAGGGAGGGAAGGAGGGAGGGGGAGCGGGTTTATTCGGTTTGAATTTGCGGTAATTTAATCCGCTCGCACGCGGCGGGAGCAGCTGCGCTCCAGACCCGGCGGCCCGGGGCTCTGCACCCCCGGCTGTCCCCCGCGGCATCCCAGCGCGGGGCTGCGGCGCATCCCTCTCCCGGGAATTGACCCGGCGCTCCCGGGCACGGCCGCCACTCGCTCCGCATGTGGCTCTGCTTCGCTGCTGCCCGGGAGCAGCT
The DNA here is from genome assembly GCA_013398275.1 of Promerops cafer. NCBI lineage: Eukaryota > Metazoa > Chordata > Aves > Passeriformes > Nectariniidae > Promerops > Promerops cafer. The sequence continues at coordinate 350 of VZSE01013450.1, forward strand.
TTTGTGTTGCTTTTCCCCACCTCCCTTCGCCAGCACGTCCGAGTCCTCCTCGCCGCCGTGTCGGAAAGGCGCGATGGCCACCGCCGCTCCGGGAGCGGCTCCCTCCCCGCTTCTTTCACCGCCGCTTGTCCATCGTACCCCTCCCGGCGCTCGGGGTCCCGGCCGAGCTCCCCCCATCCCGCTGCCCGCATCCCCCGGGCGCCCATCGGCTGCAGGCCGAGCCCGTGGCACTGCCACTTCCCGACCGACCCTCCCCACCTCGTGGGGACGGAGCAGGACTGAGGACGCTGCCATTGTCACCGCGCATTTCCCACCCAGCTGGGAAGCGGGAGCGGAGGAGAGCAGGGAGGGATGGAAGGGGAGACAGAGCCGGCAAAGCCACCCCGCTCTGAGTTTCCGATGGTCGGTGATGCCCTGCCCTTCTCTTTGTCTCTGTCGGTCAGTGATGCCGGCCACCTCCCCCTCGTGCTGAGGGACATCTGAGGGAGCAGCTAATTCATTGAAACGCCTCGTAAGGATTCCAACCTCCAGCCCATCTTTAGCTGTGTTAGCCAGAAGGTCATGAAGAGCCCCCATTTGTCTTTAAGCATAATCCACATTTTTGGGGTTTTGCCTGCGTGCTTGTGTTAGGGAAGACTTCGAAATCTGAAAGGACCGGTGCCCCGTGGGAAGGTGTAGGGACACAGGGTCATGCCCCACTGCCCGAACTGATGGCAGCTGCGGTGCACTTCGGCAGGACACGTCCAGGAGGGAGCTCCACGGATGTGTCCTCGATCAAGGCTGGAGCGGGAAGGCGCCGGGATGGCCCCTGTGTTTGCAGGGAAGGTGACAGAGTCCTCGCACAGGTGAGGACGGTGGCGAGGCAGGACGGTTCCGTGGCGAGCCTGGGTGTGTGTCACAGTTTCTCTGGTCAGGGTGACAAATGTGAGGGTTTTAGCAACATTGCTGTGTTGGAACAAAGGGAAAAAAGGGGGGAAAAAAGCTGTACTGCAGTTATGTTGGGAGACTGAAAAGTACAGCTTGCTTTCGAGGTGGGAAGATGCTGCCTCCTGTCTTATTTAAATATATGGCTGTGCTAAGAGGGGCTGGAGCCAGACTCTTTCCCTGCCCAAAGGAATATCCCTTCAGAGAGACAGGCAGGCAGAGCTGGGTGCCTTTGTTCGGGCCCCACTAACACAAACACGGTTTGGCCACTCGGGGGATTACACAGATGTTAATGGGGTGTTTTCCAGTCAAACACCTGAAAATCAGCCTCTTTGAAAAATCAAACTGGCGAGAAATGTCCATTGCAGCAAACGCGAGCAGAGTTCTGAAAGAACCCAGTGAATATTTTTTTTTTAATTGCCTCAACTCCAGGACTTAATGAGTTGACAGTATCCTTTTACCAGGCGAGACCGCTGCCTTCTCAGGATTCCCATCCTGTCCAGCTGTGCCCATCAGGGTGCAGTCTGGATGAAAAGGGGATCAAAGGCTGCATTCATTTCTGTCCATGCTTTAATTTAAATTTAACTCCAGCGTGCTTCAGTGTGAGCTGCAGACTTTCTAGGTAATGACATTTTCTGATTAACTGTTGAAATTACTAATGAATTAAAGGCAGCAGTCTGTCTTCGGGTTGCAAAAGCTGTAATAACAAGCTACCAAAAATAATATAGAGCTTGATTTATACCCACGAAAGCAAAGAAATTCAGAGTTACCCTGACAGTATTGTCCTTTGCCATCTCCAGCCTTCTAAAACACTGCAGTAAATTGGATTATTGGCTTGTGGGCTGGGAGTTTTACAGCCAAGAGGGAGGCTGAGTGCCCTGGGCCCAGTCCCCAGTGTCGAGCTCTCCCTGGGCTGAATCCTTACTGGGAACTCGTAATTGTGCTGCAGGAGGGCACGAGCACAGTCTGTCCTGCTCGAATTAAAGGTGGTAATTCAACATTTGCCTGCCACATCAGCAGGCCTCTTGCAGCCCGTGGTTAACTGCTGACTTCAGCCAGGTCACAGGAGATACCCTGACGTGGTGCTGATAGGCTAAAAAAAGAGAAATTCAGGCTGGTATTGCTTATGCTTTCCTGGGTAGCTCATCCTGCTTTAAAATAGTTGGGGATTTTCTGTCTGAGGTTTTTTGGGGTCTGTTTTGACAGCTGTTTAATATTTGGGGTTCAGATATTAGAGACCGAAAGAGTTCAAATTAATTTAAAGGAGATTTTTTTGAGGTGAGGATATATTTGTTCTTAGATAGTTTTGAAGGGGTTTACAGTGCTTGAATCCCTGAGTTCAGGCAGAGAAGAACCCGTGTTTGCTGGCACTGCCACAATAACAGGAAGGAGCCAAACCAGGGACAGCAGTGGAGAAGAGAACCCTCTCCATATGCCAGGGGTGTCCAGGATCAGCTGAGGGCGTTGTGCCTTCTGTGCCTGGGTCCTGCAGGGGCCACTCAGCTGGCAGGGACAGGGGCCTTCCTAAACCCAGGGTGGAAAATGAATGTATTTCACTTTTCCACAGCTGCAGGATCCTGCACCTGAGCATTCATCAGCCTTTGAACATATGTTGTCCTCAAAAATATTCAGAATATAGTTACATATACGTGTACATACATATATATATATATATATATGTATATGCAAATGTACCTGAGTAAGCATTCGATGACTTTTGCAGAAATGTGTTGGCAGTGGGGTGATCTGGCACTGCCCCTCCAAAAGCTCTGCCAGGCCTGTGCTCCCAGAAGAATCTCCAGTTTGCTCTCTGCAGCTTCTGCCCTGCAGTTCTCCACAGCCAACACATAAACCGAGCACTTGGAGGTATCATAAAGCAAATGGAATTTAATATCAAAGTGACTAGCAGGGGATGGCTGTGCTGGTGCTGTTATTATTTTCCACATGCCATTAATTAAGAAGTTCAATTTCTGAATTTCAATTAAACTGCTGTGAAGCCCTCCTTGCAGTGCACACTGTTGTGTAATTTAGGAGCTTGGATTTAAGTTTCATTCACGTGTAAGAGAACACAAGAGGGTTGTATGGGAAGTGCTCTGTACTTTCAAAAAGCTTTCAGGTATCAGTGATGGATGAGATGTGAAGAACAAGGAGCCCAGACTGCTGTGAATCCCTGGATTTAGTGTGTCCTGCAGGAAAAGGGGTGAGCTGTGGGGAATGCTGACAGAGCCCCTGCAGTGGCCTCCTTGGGCCAGTCCTGCTGTTCCTGTGCTCTGAGAGCCATTGCAGAGCATCGTGAGCACAGAGATGGGGTTGAAATAAAGCTGTACACCCCAGGAGGGACTGCTGCTGGTCCAAACACTCCTGCCAGTGCCACACCACAGTGACAATTCGGAACCAAAATGCCCTCAAAGCTTATGGTTGTATCTCCTTACTCTCCCCCTTTTTCTTGGCAAGGGGTCAGAAAATATCCCAGTGCCTCAGAGCACAGTCCAGGACTGGCTGTGTGCTTGCATCTGTAGTAAGGGGCGTTTTATTTAGTCAAAAAAAGGCAGATATTCAACTGCTTCCTTGCAAGAAATATTCCAAACACCTTGTTAAAATGTGACCAGAGCAGCGATTCCCTCCTGAACAAAGACCCCCATGTTTTGTTTCAGCATGAGAGAATTGTGGATGGCTGGATGAGCTGCTGGAAAGCAGCAAAAGAATCAGATTAAAAACCCTTGAAATGAATGCAGTCTTGTACCAAGCTATGAAAATTCATCTGGGTGCTTTGCAGCTGAAAACATTCATTTTCCAAGCGTTTTCCTTTGTGTCCAGGACAGACCTGCTGCATGATGATTGCAAGGCTCATTTACAAATCACAGTTACCTTGCTGCAGTCAGGTCTCTGGATGCACCTTCCCGAGCTGTGGAAGCCACATCAAAGACTCAGGGCTGGCAAACCCAGTTATGAAGTGTGCAATTATTTACAGGTGAATGCTCTGGCGTATGTTCAGGACCTGGAACATTTCTGCAGTTATATGAGCTTAAAGCTAATAGATTCAGTTTTAAATTATGAACCCCTGGGAGGGTGGGCAGGCCCTGGCACAGGGTGCCCAGAGCAGCTGTGGCTGCCCCTGGATGCCTGGCAGTGCCCAAGGCCAGGCTGGACACTGGGGCTTGGAGTAACCTGGGATGGTGGAAGGTGTCCCTGCCCTTGGCATTATTCCATACATATTCCACTCAACAGGTATTTCAGCTCGAGGCCAGGCTTCCAGGCTTTTTTCCCCTTGGCATGCTTTAAAAGAAGGACTAACAGGGCTGAACCCAAAAAAAGAAATGCATTTCTTTGTTCCATTGGCATCCTTTCTGCCACCTGCACCACTTCCATGTGAAAATCCAGCGCTGGTTTATTCCTGAGCGTGTCACATGTGCCACTCTGCTGTGACAGAGCTACTTGGGATACACCTCCCTTGCAGGATCAAGAAGGGGCAGCCTGGCAGAGGTCACTTGCTCACTCAAGCATGAAGAACCCCCGTGGCACAGCCACCAAAATCTGCGGGGTTTATTTATTTCAGTCAATTTATTTGTTGTAAACCGCCCAGAGGGTGAAATGGTTTTATTTAGTTTAACAGCCTGCACAGATAGCCATGGTTTAAAAACTGTTCATCCCACCCAGACTCCCCTGGGATGAGTGATCCTGAGCCTGGCTGCCAGAGCCCTGGCAAACATCTGAGCACGCAGATGGGCCTTGCACTGTGCCCTGGGGTCAGTGGACGTGGCTGCAGGAGGCCACTGGGACAAGAAAATTCCTGAGCTGAGGATGTTTCACAGGGAAAGCAGAGCTTACGCTCTCCAGATGTTCCAGTTCAGGGCGTGTCAGCAAAAGCTCTCTGGCTGCTCTCAGCTGTCAAGACAGAGCTCTGAGGAGGGCAAGGGCAAATTCCTGCCTCACCGCTCCGAAGCGGGGGCTCGCAGCACCAGAGCCGGCGAGGAGCCCGCAGCTGGAGGCAGACAGGGGATGGGATGCACAGGCTGTGCCCCTCTCAAGGAAACTCTGGCAAGGCTGTGCTTCCCACAGCCTGGCTCCTCTGCATCCCACCGTGTCCCCGCCCAGGAAAGGCTCCCTTTCCACATCCCTGCTCCTGGCTAGGCTGCAGCTCCTCCAGAGGCTGCCCTCCACTCCCTCCCCATGCTCCCCTGGGATCCCCGGCCCAAGCCAGCCTGTCTCAACAGTGCTTGGAACATGCTCAGACAGAGCTTTGCTCCAGTTTAATTCCCGTTTCTCTCCAGGTTATTTTTCCTCCTTTGCTGATTTTTCAGTCTCGGGAGAGTTATCCACAGGCTCAAGCCCCCTGTCAGGTTGGTTCAAGGAACAAAAGCAGGAGGAGCTCTGGGACCCTTTGTCCATGACTCCAACTTCCCCCTTCAACAGAAAAGAAAGGAAAAAATGTTGGTGAAATAATATTTCCCATGAGATTTTGTTGCTCTTTCTCCTACTGGTGCCCTGAGTACAGAGATGGGTTTGTTGCCCCCAGCTTCCACTGTGGCTGCTGCTGCTGCAGACTTGGGCTCTGATCCCAGGGGTCCCAGGGGGGGAATTGCTTCAAACACTCAGGGGGAGAGAGGTTCCAGCCAACACATCCTTGTAAATTCTTCTGTGGAAAACTGGAAGACAGTTCCTGACTGATCCAAATAAAATTTTTGAATATTTTACTGATGGACTTTCTAGAAAGAAGAAGAAGGAAAAAAAAAACCAAACCCAGATGAAAATACAGTTCTGGGTTTGCATATTTACAGGATTACAGAATCACTCACAGACGTGTTTGAGTATCAGGCTGATTATTACAAAACCCAGTGGGTTATTCATTCCTGCACCTGTTTCTGTAGCAAGCACATTCTGCCTTGAATCAGCACTGATCCACCTGGCTGATGAACACTAAGCACCATGAAATATTTGGCAGGGAAGAGGAATTACTCACGAAGATTCTGGCTTTGACAGCACTTTCAGCCCCTGCTACTCCCTGTCTGCTCCGAAGTGGCCAAAAGAGATAACGTGACTCAGGCACTGGGCGGGCCTTCCTGCCCATCAAAAATAACATCTTAGTCCCTGGCCTAGGGGAAGACAAGAAAAAAAAGGATTTTTCGTCTTGTTTTCCCTTATGAGAAGGGAAAGAAGGAAAAAGGCTGCTAAAGGATCCAGGTGTCCTGCACTCCTGCAACCCCAGCTGGAAAACTGCACCTCCACAAGTCCAGGAGTTGGTAAACCGAGGAAAATTCAGGAAAGAGCTCTGAGGGTGAAAAAGGAATTAAATAATAAGCTTTCCAGTGGAGGAACTTGGTCCTTTCAAGCCTAGCAAAGGGAGGGGGCTCCTGCTCCCAGTCTGTGTGCCTGAGTACGAGCACAGGCTCGCAGACAAGGCTATAATGAGATCCAGGGCTGGGGAGCTGAATCCAGACAAATTCAGGCCATAAAATAAGACACATATTTTTAACAGTGAGGGTAATTAACCAGCACAGCAACCCAGCGAGGCATTATGGCAAAGTCTCCTTCTTTGGAAATCTTTAAATCAAACTCAGATGTGTTTTCTGGGAGCCAAGGCAGGAAGGAGCCTGGTGCTGGGTGTCAGGCAGGAGGAAGGTGGCCTAGAGGACCACAGTGGCCCATCTGGCAGGAAGAACCAGCAACTCCAGTTATTCTTCTGGAACCAACCAGATCCTCCAGGGAGGATCAAGACAAAGCTTTGCCATCAGAACTGGGAGTTGCTGGAGCAGAGAGAGTGGGAAGGTCCAGCAAAGCATACAGGGAGAGGCATTGCCTTTTGTTCAGTCAACTGATAGAGCCTGGTCAGCTCTCAGGAGCTGGTCTGGAGCTTTTTCCAGCCCTATCTGCTCATCTGAGAGAGTGTTTCATCTCCTGCCAAAGCCAGCCTCACTCGTGGAAGGTGGTTGAAGGAGCAGTCACAAGCCTGGCATTAGGAAATGCAAAGGGACAGAGGGGCAGACTCACAACGGAGAGGAAGCTGGAAAGCATGGAAGGGTGAAGGACAAACGGGACAAAGTTGATTTATGGGTTGCATTTAAATACCTAGGGATTAGGTATTTATGTGGCTGCGGGATTTGGCCTCACAGTTATGATACAAGCACTCCTGCAGTCTGTCCCCTAATGTACATTAATGCAGGATAAGTTACAGGACAGGGGAGAAAAGTGGATGAGAACCTTAAAACAAATAAAGTAGGTTTTAAGCAGAGCGAAAAAGAAATTTAAACCATAATATTTAAAACCAGCCAATTTTTACAAAAGTTTATTTTCCGAAGTAGCCCTGGTAATATCACAGGATGATTTTTATAGATGAGCATTACTACTGAAATGTTTGGACAATCAATAGCCAAGGTTTTATCCAATCAAGTAACCAATAACAACAGAGATAAATTAGTCATCCCCTTACCAGATTTTTGTTTGCCCAAAACACAAAGATGTGTACAAAAAGCATAATTACATGAGCTTCATCTTCTAAATATTCTAAATAAAATGCTAACAGACCTCAGGGTCACTCCAAGCAGAACACACATCTTCCCAGCCCATGCCAAATGTGCCTCATTGCCAGTTGGTTGCTTTCCAAATAGTTTAATGTCAAAAATACAGAAAAGCTCTAAGAATCTTCCCAAAATGTTGGCAGTAATTACTTCTGAGGTATGTCCCAATCCCTACACTGAGTAAAAGATCTAAATAAAAGATCTTATTTACAAGCATGGGTATTCAACATTAATATATTCCCAGCTGTACTTGTATACTTACAGCAAGGTATTTTTTCTAGAATCCACTCTAGGCTTACCCATATTTTTCTAATATGACCCATATTTGTGGATATAGAGGAATTACAGGAAAACAGAACACAGAAATGCATGTATTGGGAAAAAAAAAAAAAAAACAAACCAAAAAACCTTTGCAATGTGTGTTTCTCATCACACAAAAATCCCCAGGCGTGTAAATGAATGAAAAAAAATCCAACTGAAAACTAAAAAAATCCTTGTGCTGTGAAAGAGGCAGGTACTCAATTGCCACTGACAATTAGTCGTGAGCCTGCAGAGGAGCAGGAGAAGCTGGAGAAACGCTGTAACAGGAAATGGACCATTGAAATCCGGGAAAAGCCAAACGGCTCTTGCAGGAGATGGGGCAATGAGAGGTGGAACTCGAGTCCTTCCAGCACGCCCCTTTCTGCAGAACTCCCGTGTTTTGGAGGAGCACACGAACCAACAAACCCATCCCACAACTTGTTTCCTCTCTTTAAGGAAGAGAAGATCCGCACGCACACAGGAATGTTTATTTTGGCGGGGTTTGCTTTACTAATTGTTTACATTTGAAATGATGGGATTTCTACCTCGCCAAAAGCCAAACAATAAAACGAACAAAAAAAAAAACCAACCCAACCCACAACCAAAATCCAACCAGGGCTGAAGCAGTGAGTTTTGCAAAGGAAGCACACGGTGCCCAGAGCAGCTGTGGCTGCCCCTGGATCCCTGGAAGTGTCCCAGGCCAGGCTGGACAGGGCTTGGAGCAACCTGGGACAGTGGAAGGTGTCCCTGCCATGGCAGGGGTGGCACTGGGTGGGCTTTAAGGTCCCTCCCCACCCAGGCCACTCTACGATTTGGATGGGGTTTGATATGGTTTAATTCAGTGCTGAATCCCAAAAATGATCATCCTCTGCAAGAATGCGTCTGCACACCATGTAGAAAACAATCTGCTTAGTGGCCATGGTGCAGTCTGGGTGTGTGTGGGTGTGTTTATATATATGTGTGTGTATATATATAAAATGATGTTTTTGCTAAGAAAATGAAACAGGTTTTTGTGTTCTCACACTTGGTTTCCTGGCTGAAAAGAGCGCGGGCTGGGGAATTTTGGATGCAAGCAGGGCTGACTGCTTTGGTTGAGAGCAAAGCAGAAGGTCTGAAAGCGAATCCTGAAAATAAACCAGAGATAAAAAGCGGTGCTGGGAAGAGGGCCGCGGGCAGGAGGAAGGGACAGGGGGTCACGAGGGGCAGTGACTGCGGCTCTCGGTGTCGGTCAGAGGTTTATTCAAGGAGCAGCCCGCGCAAACCGCTGCGGTTCCTTCCCTCATTTCCAGGGGCCCTGTGATGTGGCTCCCGCTCCCACAGCCTCCCACGCCACTCCAGAGCTGCATCCCTTCCCCGCGGATCCCGCTACAGCTGGGATCGAGAACGAGCTGCGTTGTGGGGGCAAGACCAGCCCTGGATAACGGCGCTGATGTTGGGCAAAGCTCCACCAGGATGAAAAGCTTCTCAGCGGGCTGGCTCGTCACAGTGGGTAGAGCTGGAGAGCAGAACAACGCCGACTCCGTGAAGGACATAAGCACTATCACTCGGGGAGGAAGGGCAGGTAGAAGTGCGAGAAACCGGCGCGATAAAGCCTTTCTCAGTGGAAAGTTATCTCCAGGCCGGACCTCAGCATCTCGGAGCGCTGGAAACTGCCGGCAGGGTTATTCTGGCTTCAAAAACAAACACCCCCCCCACCAACACCCAGGAATTTCGTTTGATGACCTTCCTCTGAATTCAGGGACGCGTCAGATCCTTCGTACTCAGCAAGGAAACAGAGTTCTGTTGTGAGGCAACAAGTTCCTGGACTTTGTTCTTGAATCTGCGCCCCTCGTGCATTACGAGATCAAAGTGATCTTTTATCCTGTGAATTCACATTGGCCCAAGATCTTTGCTGGCACTCCTCAGACACAGTTTCAGGGAGAGAAAATTGTGTTTCCCTGGTTTACCCCTCTTAGTGCGGACATCAGGGCCATCTCCTGGCTACTGTAGGCACAGGCGGAGCAGCAGTAGACTAAAAAAAAAAGTTTTGAAATCTAAGGTGTGAAGCCTGTCAGGAATTATTTGCTCCCCAATACCCGGAAAGCTTAATAGAAGCTACAGGTTAGGATTCGATCAGTGCTTCTCCAGAGTACCAAGGAAAACTGTTACCAACTTAGACCTAAGAACTGTCTCCTGCTTAGGATTTCTTTCTCCTTCCACAAATACAGTCCAACCAGAATTTTTTTTGTTTTTTAAATCAGTGCATTGCAAACCCAAAAACGCTTACAAGTTAATTAGTCACACATTCTTTCTCAGGCTTAAATACTCCGTGCTTACATCCCATAGAAAAGCACTGATTGGACCCAGGATTTCATTGTACCCTATGGCTCAATTTTATGGTACCCACTGAGCTGCCCGAAACCCCTCCCTCTGAACCGAGCCCGGCCGAACCGAGCCGAGCTCGGCCGAACCGCGCCGAATTCAGCCGGACCGAGCTGTGCTCAACCGAACCGACCCGAGCTCAGACGATGGGAAATTCTGCTGAACTTTTATTTCCGGATGTGTAAAGTGACAAGGACTCTGCTGAATTCCAGCACAAGAGCAAGAACAGTAGCAAAAGCTCCCCCTGAAGTTAATTCGCCCCCTTGGAGCCGGCCAACATCACAAAAGGCAAAGACACTGACAGTAGGTAGGCAATATTATTTATTGTTTTCTTCTGCCGCTCCTTGGTGGCTTTCTTTTAAAAAACATCACCGACACCTTGAACATGTCCCACAGCATTCCCAAACTTCAAAACGCTGGGATCGCACAGTGATTCCAGCGCATTCCGGTGGCAAGCGCTCCGTCCCGGGAGCTGCCCTGGGTGCTCTCGTGACCATTAATTAGCGCGAGTGCAGTCACTGCCTAATGAGCTCCTGCCCCACCCCTCGCTCC
>VZSE01013450.1:11502-40578 GCA_013398275.1 Promerops cafer
GGCGAGCGCGGCCGGGCCGTTCAGCGGCCGCTCCGCGAGGGCCCGCGCGGGCCGGGCCGGGCCTGCGCGGGCGGAGGCGTTGGAGGGATCCTTGGGCCTCCCCGCCAGCCTCCGTTCTCTCGCTGCTCCCCTCGTTTTCCTCCTGGCAGCGCCGGAGAGCGGGATCCCTGTCTGCAGGGGTTCCCGGGCGGGCTGCCTGTCACGCGGCGCCCCCGGCCGTGTGTGTTGTTCGGGAGCTGGGGCAGCCGCGTTTCGGGACTCGCGTTTCCCGGTAGTGGCTTGGCGAGAGAGCCGCGGTGCGAGGCGGCGGCGCGGGCAGAGGCTGCAGAGGGAGGGGGAGCTGGGAGGGGGCTCATCCCTCTATTGGAGTGGTTCCTGGGATGGGACTCGGGGATCGATCCCTGTTTTGCGGACAGGACATGTTGGAAAGCGTTCACTCGCCTTTCCTACCGTACAGAAGGTCCCTTCCTGTCTTCTTCTGTTTTTAGGTTTGTTTGGTTTTTTTTATTTCTTAGCCGAGAGGAGTTGGAAGCAAAGCAGACTGTGGTTGTTTTTTGCATAATATACAGCAACTCGGTTCAGCCTCTGCTGTATAAAGTTTTTGACACGTGACTTCAATATGATTATTAATTACTGTTAGTTATACTTCTGCCTCAGTTGGACAGTGTGGCTTTGCAGCCCCTCCATGGACAGAAAGTCGCTTAAAGCTGAGCCAGAGCCTGTTCCCAGGTTCGTGTTGGAGGCTGGGTGGCTGTGCCTGCCTGTTGAAGAGAAACAGGAGAAATGGCTGCTGCTCCCGTGTGATGGACTCGGGCTGTGTAAGGCTCGCTCTCTTCAAGGGTCTGTCATACACACACCTGAGAATGCCCTCATCTGTACCAAAACTCGGCAAGTGCAAAGGGAAAAGTGGAGGGCATGCACCTCCTCTTAATGGTTTATTTGCCAGTGTTTTGGGGGCTCTTGTGCAGCTCTGAACCAGTGGGATGGCAGGGTGCAAAGCTGCCTTCCCCAAAAACTTCGAACAGCACATGTGTGCCTCTTTCAGTGTTGATGGAAAGAGGGAGCAGCAATATTCTTAATTACCTGCCCCAGGATGAGCAGTGGGCCTGGCAGTGCCCAGTGCCTGTCAAACAGTAACCCCACTGCTTGTGCTGGATGGTGGCTGCAGAGCACAAGTGGTGTTTCTGGGGATCCTGTGACTAATCCGTGCCTTGGAAACGGGCGTGTTTGGATCTGTACCTCTTCCTCTCCCTTTCAGGAATGGTGGGATGCTTTACTTCAGTGCAGTTAGAAATACTGAGTGAAGTCCTGATGTGTGGCTGCTGGAAGAGCAAAGCACTGGGTTTCGGTTGGGTCTCAGTTCTGGGGGAGAGAAGTGTACTTGCTAAAATCCCTGTTCTGCAGTCCTTTGTACGCCTGAGTGCTTCTGTAGAGCTCCTGGTGCGTAAAGCAGCACATGAATAACTTCAGGGGCTCTGTGGTTCCTGCCCTGTTCCCTCTCAGGAGCTGTGTTTGTGGTGGTGTGCAGGGCAGAAGTCTGGCTCTCAGGCTGCTCCCTTCCCTTTTCTGCCCGTGTTGCCTGGAGCTGTGCTCGCAGAGCGACGCAGGCCGCCGTGAACTGTGAGAGGGTCAGATTTACGGGCAGGTATTGTTCATTTCTGGGCTTCCTCAGGGAGACAGCAGTTGTACCAAAGGTCTGGGTGGTGTTGTTCCCAGAGCGGTGGGCATGGCACGGGCTGCTCAGCCTGGGAGGGTGCCTTGGTGAGGCCTTCAGGGGTGCCACTCCCAGGTCACTGAAGAGTCAGTTCTTCTGTTGGGAGGGGAGCAGCTTCAGCAGTGCAGATGCGGCAGCTACAGAATTCCCTACAGGCCGGAATTCCTGCACTTGCTGGCTGTACAGTGCCACTGTAGCCAGGGAATTGCGGTTTTACCATGGCAGCTCCAGCTGCAGTTTGGTGCTGCACTTGCCATGTGTGCTAGAGGTGATTCCCTGCTGGCTTTGCTTCCCTGGAGGTGGCACCTGCCAGCTCTTTGCCTGAAAGAGGAGATGCCACTTGCTCCGTCAGCTGGTCCCGTCATTTGGGGTTTTTGGGTGGGTTTGGTGTTGGCAGCAATTCCTCGCATGGTGGGAGAGTTCAAAGCGTGGCTGTGAACCTGGTGTCCTCTAAGCTGTGGGGTTGGTGTCCCCTCTTGGGCAGAAGGGCTTGGGGAGGGAGAGAAGTGAGTTTGGCTCTGGCAAGGGGTGGAACTCCTGGGTTGCATAATTCCATCGTGTTGGATTGTGGTGCCATTCCCAATCCTGTTCTTTGGACCTGCATTTTGAATGCAACTTTGCCAATAAATGGCCTCTTCCAAGTCCTCATGTTTCTACAGGAGCATGCAGGGGTTTTGTATTGGCTGCTTTTGTTTGATCCAGCTGTAGTTTGAGCAGGTGCTGCCAGCTGAGATTTGACAGGTCTGTAGTGGAGTGTGTTTTCTCTGAGGAGTTTGCTTTCACCAGTAAGAATTCATGTGCTGTTAGGTGTATATGTTGTGTTACTGTAATGATACAGTATAAGTAAATCACAAAAGGTAACTGGATAATGGGGCAGAACTTTTTTTGGTTTTGAGAAAACAAGAAACATTTTTCTTTAAAAAAAAATGTAAAAATCACACCCCAAAACACAAGCAAACAAAAAACCCCTACTGAACCCACACATCTGCCATGTAAATCCTTAGCATGTTTTAGTTTAAGGGATGTCTGTCCTTTTCTTTAATCTGGAAAACTTGAGGCATAGTTTGCTGGTTATAAAAGCTAGGAATAAAGGGGTTTTTTTGCCAATCTTGCTGCTGGAAGTAGAATAAAGTCAACTTTCCTGTTTTGTAATCTTTTATTTGTGTTGAGTAATGCATGTCATTCACTTAGTCCTGTGTCTCAGTCGTTAATGTGTAGCCCTGAAACAATTGATACCCCACCTAAATGTGCCTAGAGACAAAGAGATGAGAGGTCCTGGGGGCTGTTTATTTAAAGCTGGAGCTGCACATTCTTTCACAGCTGTTTGCCCATCCTTAGGGCACTGGGCAGTTGAAGTTTGGATCCAGTGTGGCTGTTTTCTGCCAATGGCAAGACTTAATTTTGCCCGTTGTGTGACAGCCTTCCCCTCCATCCTGAGGAGCTATAAATAGAGGTTAGCAGGATATCCTTCCCAGTGGCTCTCCAGCAGTTACTGGAGCTCAGGATCCCCAGTGAGGCTCCGTGTGCACGGAAAAGGAGAAGGACACCACTACCAGCGTCTGGCTGGAGTCTCTTGCCTCTGTCCTGAACTTGTTTCCAGGAATATTGGAAGCTGTGGTAGAGATTCCTGGTGAGAGAAGTAGTGAGACAAGCGGCTTTCCAGGAGATGTGCTGGACAAAAGAGCCCTGCACTGGTCCTGAAAGCTGCGTTTCCAAAGCACATGAGTAGGAAACAAAACTCTGTTCTGTGCACTTGCATGATGTCATTTTCATATGAGTATCTTTTGTGAAGATGTTTCTCCCCAGTGATTCAGGATTTGTGAATGGTCTTTCTAGGCCACAGAAGTAGCTTAGTTGATGAAGTGCTATTGAGCTTCATTGCCTGGGGGTCATATCTGGTCAAAATCAAATCTCACTTTATTTTCCAAAGAATGCAGCCTGACAGCTCTGGATGTTATGGTGATCTCTTACCTTCAGCAGCACCTAATACTTGCTGTGCTTCACAGCTGGTGGTCAAGCATTTAAAACTTGCATTGATCCAATGCCTGAGATACAGCTTAGCAACAGATCCTTCTCCTTCCCTTAAGGAAGAACGGGGACCTGAAGAGGAAAGGAAGCAGTGACTTTTATAGGGGAAGGAAAATGTATAGAGCTGACAGAATTCCTTTTAGAGATCTGGTCATGCACTAACAATAAAGGTGTTTTGTTGACCAAATAGTGCAATATCTGTGCTTGTTGGTCATGTCCTCCATGATCCCTTTGTTTCTGTACAGGAACAAGTAACTGCAGTTACGTCTGTAAGTCACTGGTGCTTGGCTGGGTTGGGTGGTTTCTGAATACATTAATAAAATACATTCCAAAAGACAGTGAATGGATGTACAGAGTACTGACTGTGCATGGAGCCTGCTTGGGGAAGGGTTGTTGGACACCTAAGGCGTGTTGGAATGGTTGAGGGTGTGTTAGACTGCTCTGGAAACTGGAGAAGGGGAGGTTGAATGAGGTGTCCTGACAGTGACCTGGGTGCTTGATATCCACTAATCACTAACCCCTGTCTGGTTCAGTAGCTCGTGCTCCTCTCTGTGCAGCTGCTGTGCTCTGGGGTTTGTTTAGTGAGCGTATAAAATAGGCTCATGGCTCTTTATTTGTAAATAAAGACACCTTTTTATGTCACAGACACTTGAGCAAGAGGGCAAAGCTAAGGAGGTCAGTTCAAGTCCTAAAAAGTACTTTTACTGTGTTACCTCCCACTTAAAACAGGTAGACTTAACATCATACATCAAGCTGGGTAAATTTTAAAGTAGCAGTTCTTCCCTTTACTTCAAAACCCCCTGGTTCTCAGGTTTCCATGTAAACTAAACGATGAAAGGGCGTTAATTATAGAATGAGAGAAATTAATAATTTGCTGCTCAAAAGACTGAGAAGTGAAGGCCATCAGCACCCTGTTCCTTGTGCCATTACCTGCCCCTCTGCACCTCAGGGGGCTCCTGGGCTGGAGCAGTGGGAGCTGGAAGGCCTCTGTTTGCTCTGCCCTGTGTTCTTTGTGCAGCTCCTGTATCTCACACTCATTTTGCATTTGGGGACAGTCACTCTCTGCTTGGTCTCCCTTCTGCTGTCCTGCCGTGGCATTTATCAACCTGAAATTGAGCAGGTGAATTTTCTGCCTTTTGCATCCCTGGCTTTATAGATACTTTGCCGTGTACTTCCCGTCCTGCTGGGAGAAGCACCCAGAAATACTCTTAAATCTGTATTTTGTATTGTGGCTTGAGTTTAATACCCTTGAACACCTCTACTTCTTTTGTATCAACATCCTGTAAACATGCAGATAATGGCAATAAAAGCAGAAAGTCATTTCTAGCAGGTCACAGCATTCCAGGCACAGGTTCCTGTTGAGAGGCAGGACTTTGGAAACCTCTCAAGCCATAAATTTTCTCTGCCTTTGTTACAATACATCATTTTCTTTTTTTTGTAAACAGAGTGTAAGTTTTTGTGTCTCAGTTGTTCCTTGAGTTGATCATGGTGTGCTTTGAGAAATTGGATGTATTATTGTGAAACAGCCCTCTAAAAATAGTAGTTTGGTGACTTTTTTGTGTATTGGTTTGGGAAATGGGTGTGAAAGAAGATTGAACAAATTGTTTGAAATTTGAACAAATTTGTTCTAATTGAACAAATGCAACTGGGAATACCTGGGTGTCTTCTGAGCAGCTCCTCTTTCCAACAGGGAGAAGCCATGAGGAACTAGGAAGGGAGCTAAATTTTAACTGTACCCATCTCTAAAACACGGTGTTGACACGTAACTGATACCGAGAATTATGTAAAAATTGACTATAAATAGTTATTTGGTGTTCTAAGATTGCAGGTAATTTTAAAAAAGGAGCAAAATTCTGAGGTAAAATTCCAAGAGATGGTGGCGGGGGGTG
The DNA here is from genome assembly GCA_013398275.1 of Promerops cafer. Taxonomy (NCBI): domain Eukaryota; kingdom Metazoa; phylum Chordata; class Aves; order Passeriformes; family Nectariniidae; genus Promerops; species Promerops cafer. The sequence continues at coordinate 17,134 of VZSE01013450.1, forward strand.
AAAAGAGCAGGATAGATAGATAAATAGATAGATGGATAGATATGCACACTCATGTATATGTGCCTTCCTTCTCCCTGGCAGTTTATTTGCCCTTGGAGTTTTATTTTTTTCTGTGTTTCCCCCCGTTGCAATGTCCTGCTTGAGATATTTTTAAGACACTTATTTTAATTCTTTTGCTGCATTCGTTTCTTTGGGCCCTACTCTGAGCTCTCCCAGTTTCCCTGGGCTCTCTCCTTGTGTCCCTGAAATACAAACACCAAAGTGGTGCTTCCACACCTACTCCTTAGTTCTTCTTCTGTGGGACTGGATCCTTTCCTGGAGGACCAGTTGCTTCTTCATGGGTAAAGGAGGGGGTATGGAGTGCCTGTGGTAATGCTGAGTCTTTTTCCTCCATCCCCATCTCAGTTTTTGAGCCTTCTGGTGGTTGGTTTGTGGATGTTTGGGTTTGGATTTTTTCCCCCCTTTTGTTACCTCTCAAAACACATTTTCCTGAGTTTTAATAATAGCACTGACTTTGTTCATCAAGAGTCTCTGCACTTAATTCTAAAGCACTTAAGTCTAAATTGAAAACAAGATTTTTTTAAAAAAAACTCTTGTCAGCTCACAGACCCTTCTCTCGTTCTGTCTTTTATCTGGCAGTTTTTATTTGTCCATACTGTGATGTCTCAGCAAGCAGCAATGTTAGCTGAAATATCTCTTACAGCTGAAATGGCTTTAAAACCATGTGCCAGAACCCCAATGTTCTGGCACAAGAACTTGCATTTTGTGGGGATGAATAATGAAAAGTCATGGTCTTGTGTTGCTGTTGGAAAAGGCATGTGGCTACCACTGTCTGGAAGGACAGTTTTTCTTGTTTCCTGTCTCCTGGAATAGGAATCAAATTAAGAAAGTAAATACCTTGTTTCCTACTCTTGGTGTTTCCTAGGTGTAAGGCTTCCTTTTGTACAGCTGAAAGCCCTGGTAGCACTTCTCTTGTCTTGGAAAATGTGGCCATTTTTTTAATCTCCTTCATTGATGGTTTTTTCCCTTAATTGAGACAGTGGGTAAATCTGTGTAAGTTGGTCACTGCAGCAGTACCTTGGAGCTTTAAATTAATTAATAAAATAAGAGACAAAGTTTTAAATGACATCTTACTTTCCATTACACTGACAAATGAAGACACTTTGATTCTCTTACTTTGCTTTGTGGCAAATAATTGATGACATTTCTTACTCGCATTCAAGGGCTCAATTTTTTCTTTATGAGAAAGACAAAAATGAAATTATATAACACAAACCAATTTTTTCCTGTGATTTGTGAGGAATATTTCAAGGTAATAACAATTATGTGTGTATGCTCAGCTTTCTGTGTCCATCTCTGTGCAGTTCTGGTTTCCCTCAGTTTCTGAAACGTGGAGCTAATGCTTATTTTCAGTTATGGCCAATGTCACCTATAAAGATGACACATAACTTCTATATACTTCATATAGGCCTCTATAAACTTCATATAATACCTATAACTTCTACAAACATTCTCCTTGAGGGGTGAACTTTTCCCCTGGGAGCCATTTGGAGGGTAAGGCAGCCAAGTCTGCAGAGCAGTGGAAACAGTTCTTTTTAGCAATAACCTGGTAAATGCTGGTTTCACTGGGTTTGTACAACAGCCAGTTCTCCCAGGGCTGCCAGCAGCGTGGCCAAGGAGCTTGTGGCATGGCAGTAATCAAGTCACCCACCTGAAATGTTGTTTTTGCTTAATTGCTGAACTTCAGAATACATTTTTAATGTTTGTTTTCTCTGTTTAGCTCTTCTCACTGATGGAGATGAAACCTCCTATTTCCCGAGCAAAGATGATTCTCATCACGAAAGCTGCCATTAAAGCTATTAAGGTAAAGTACAGCAAAACAAAGATGAAGCTGTAACAGCAGCAATGTTTTATTATTTCACTTGTAAGTAAATACTCAGGATTTCCCAATCTCTGCTTCGGGGATGGTTTATTCTAGTTGCTGTTAAGGCTGTTGTCTAGAAACAAGTGGGTGGTGAATATCATCCCTTGGTTTTGGACTAGGAGCAAAATGCCAGCTTGATTTTTTTGAGTAGTTGGTTTTTCATGCTACACCCACTGGAGTGTTGTGATTTTGTGTAATAAAACTAAATATTGCAGGATGCAACTGCACCTTAACATGTGAAACCAGTGTGGATTGCAGGGAAAGTAAATCCAGAAAGCTTTCACTAATACTTGGCAAGCTCTGTGCCTTGTGTGCACACTGACACACTTCTGGCTTGGGTCTGGGTTTCCCCCATGGAATATATTTCTCAGTTTGGCACATTCTGCTTTTTGGAATGTGACTGCAGTGTTCTGTAGCCTTTCTGAAGTGGTAGTAAGCACAAGGAGTTAAAATGCTTCTAAAATGGTGTGCCACTGCTGAGGAGATGATAAATTAATGGATGTATTTATTTTCCAGCTCTACAAGCATGTTGTCCAGATTGTGGAGAAGTTTATCAAAAAGGTAAAAAGTAAAAAAAAGAAATTTATTGGTAAAGCTATCTGCATGCTTTGCTAGATATTGCCAGTAAATAACCAGAAAAGCTTCTGTTGTTTGGGTTTTGGGGGAGGAAATTCTGGTTTGTTAGGATTTCACACATTTTGGTATCACTTCATCTATATAAGCTCCACGTTGTAGTTTTCCGTAATACACTAAGGAGGGGAGGAAAGAAGTAAACGGTGAGATTTCCCATCTTCCCTGCACAGCAGCTGGGGAGGAAGCTGGAGGTGCTGGGCTTGAAGTGATGGTCAGTAAGACAGTACATATTTCCAGAGGAGGCAGCGAGCACGGGGGCTGGGATGCAGAGGTGTTTGAGCCCCGGGGCGGGTTTGCCGCGCGGAGCCCCTGCCTGACGCGGTCTCTGCGCGCTCGCAGTGCAAGCCGGAGTACAAAGTCCCGGGCCTGTACGTCATCGACTCCATCGTTCGGCAGTCTCGGCACCAGTTCGGAACGGACAAGGATGTCTTCGGGCCAAGGTTCTCCAAGAACATCACTGCCACATTCCAGTATTTGTACCTGTGCCCCTCTGAAGACAAGGTAGGACGAGCACCTCACGTGCTGCTTTGGCTGCTGGCACTCCTGTGGCAGTCATTTGGGGATTCCCTCTGACCCTGGTAGGGACTGTTGCTGAGAAGGATTATCAAAGGTGACAGCTAAATGCAGATTCAAGTTAAAAGATGTATTTTGCCTGACCTCATCAGTTTTGTTTTGCCGATGCAGACACTTCAGCAGTGGGTGTTAGTGTGCCAGAAGTTCTTCTTGAGGCTCCTTCAGAACTTCTTTGGAAGGCAGTGTGCCACGAGAAGAAAGTGTTGCAGGAGGAGCTTTGGTTTTGTAGGCAGAGACTGTTTTGCTCGGAAATGTTTTCTAAGAAAACCATCATGTTCTGCTCAGAAATGTTTTCTGAGAAAATCACCATGTTTTCTTCAGTCTTTTCCAATCCCATACTTGAGTTTGTTGGTCCTCTCCACTGTCAGGGCTGGTCTAAGGCCTCATTTTGCTTAGTTCTGCTGTACTTTTTAATAGAACAGAGGCTCAGAAAGTGGTGTGAATTCCTGATGGTCCAGAGAAGATGGTTTTTGTGACCTCTGTCAGAACAGTTTTGAGACTCCCAAGAACAGTGTGTTTTAGAAGTTGCCAGTTGGTTTCCAGAAAATCACCTACTCTCTTTCTCTTTGTAAGAGTGAAATACTCCTTTTCTACCTGGCTTCCTCCCTAACTCTCTAAATAAGCTTTTGAAAGGCTTTCATGCTCTGTAGTTTTCTGGTGTGGAACATTTAGACCTTCAGGCATTGAATCTGATATTTGAGAGCTCCTGGGTTGATATCCTGTGAAACAGAGCTGTCCCTTCTACTTTCTGCTTCTTCATTACCATTTGGTTCATCTGAGTGAATGAGGCTGTCCATCTCCTTCATGGAACTACTTGAAATAGGGAATATTACTATTTAAAACACACTTGCTTTAATGAATTTCTAGTTCCTAAACAAAAAATACCCTGATCTACAGATACTCAACAACTGTGGGGGATAGCTGAGGAGGATAATGCTACCTTTTTTTTTAAAAACAGCCTTTCTGTAAAATTTATGTGACTGAAAATGAGAGTATTACATTTGCCCATTTTTTGGCCCTTGTATAATTTTCAAGTTTTCTGGAGAGATAGAATACACAAAGCAACAAAATGCTGCTGTTTTAAAGTTAACTGTTTTTCAGACAAAAACGTTACTTAAAAATAGACATTTCAGATTTCTCTGTAATTGGCGTTATTTTAGCAAACATTTTGTAAAATTCTTTAATCACTTAGTTAGAGGTGGATGGATGTACATGGGTGTATTTAACTGAGTCACACTGAAAGAACAGAATTCATTTGAACTAAAAGGTACTTAAAGCTTGTGTGTGTGCAAGTGAATGACTCAGTCTGCAGAAAGGACAGCAGTACAACGTGTGTTCTGCCTTCTACCTGCTTGTGTGTTCCAGCTGAAGCAGCACAACCACCGAGACATTTTTGTTTGAATGCTGGGCTAAAGAAGGAAAGGCCAATTTCCAGCTTGTTCCTGGAAGCTGCATTGTTCTTCATGTCAAAAAAAAAAAAAGGAGCTTAAAATAACAGCTGACAATCAGAGATTCTAAATTAATCCTTCTGCAGCGATCAGTGAGGATGTTTCCCACTTGCTTTCCTCATCTTTTGGATAATGATGGAGATGCAGTTTCTGGTCTCAACATAGAATTGGTTGGGTTAGAGATAATACCAAGCAAGGAACCCTCAATCTGACTTCAAAGTGTTGTGGTAGCATTTTGTGGTCTAACTGCCCCTGTCTTCATGAAGGCTTTCCAGCTCATCTTCCTTTTTTCTTCTTGGTCGTTTCATCCCTTTGTGACCACCTGTGTAGACGTGGGGCTGAAATGATGTCCTGTATATTGTACATCACACCTGGATTTCTGACTGGCCAGAAGAGTTTCAGGGAAATGTCACAGATTGCTTTGACATTAAAATAAGTTGGCAGTTTTTATCTTTGCCAGTTCAGAGGTGTTGCTGCCCTCCGTCACGACACACGGTTTGTTGAGTTGGTGTGATTATGTCACGTGCTGTTCAAACCTTCTCTGCATACAGAAGATAAAATGGTGACTTAGGAAAGCTGGATTCAGCACTGGTGCTTCCTTTTGTTTCAACAGAGTAAAATAGTTCGTGTCCTGAACCTCTGGCAGAAAAATGGAGTATTTAAAATTGAAATAATTCAGCCTCTCTTGGATATGGCAGCAGGAACCAGTGCCACTGCACCCATGGCAGAGAATGCTACTAACAATGAAGGTAGGAATGACATTCTAACTTCTGCTCTCAAAGGGCAAATGGCAACAGCTTGTTTGCTTTCAGCACAAAGTGCCTGCTGTTAGTTCCAGCAGTGACATAGCAATAAAGTCAGCTTTGTCACAACGAGCAGCCAAACTCATTTTAAATAAGTGCTGATACTGTACTTCAGAAATTAGCAGCATATGAATACTGACTTGGGAAATATATTAAATGTTTATCATGTATATATGCATGTTTACATATATGTGTGCACGCTTACAGGTGACTTCAGTGCGTCCTCTTAAACAGATACTATTTTTTCTTTTGCTTTGAAATATTTTTATGTGATTTCTCAATTTTATAATTCTGATGTCATTTTTTAGTGCCAGAATCTAGGTAAGTAAGTGGGATCTTAGATGTTAAAGAGCTTCATCTTCCTTTGAGTCAGCTTAGTAGCTGAAAGCAGCAGCTGTCAGTGCCTCAGCGTGCAGCCCTGAAAGTCTTGGACTGGTGTTTCACATCCAGCTTCTCAAAGAGACCATTTGTGCCTGGGATTTTGCACGGGCTGCTGGCTGAGAAGCACAGGCCTGCAGAGCACAGCAGTGCCAGCCTGCCCACAGTGCCTGCACTGACCTATTTAGTGCCACAGCAAGGCTGGGACTGAGGTTATGGGGAATATGCATTCCACACTTCCTTCTTTCTCCAGAGAGCTGCTTTTTGGCTCTGCACTCTGTGTTTCACACTGAGCTGGGGTAACCTCCTTATTTACTGTGCCCGTGGGGTAGGACTGGCAAAATGGAACGGAGGGAGTGAGGTGTGGTGAGAGACAGCAAAGCAGTGAAACCATCTCCAGCTGTGTTCAGGGAAGTGTATCCCACTAAAGGTTTTATAAACCTGGCAGGGCCAGGGAATGCCTTGGCATCCGAGCCTGGAGGCAGAGTGGTGGCTGTACAATTGAATTTTGGGACAGGTGAGGGGCACTGCCTGTCCAGCTCTGTCTCCTCAGCAGTGGTGAGCAGGTTGGCTCCCTTCTGCAGAGATTTTCAGTGAGATTATTCAGATACACCAGAGGAGGTAATTTGGCCCTGCAATAAATATGCTAATGAATAATAATAATAGCAACAATAAATATATTAATGTATTTTGTGAAGTAGAATCTGTTTCGCCATAAAGACAGAGAGAAATGCAAATTTTCTCCCTTGAGCAAGCAAATATCCTTCTGAATGTATACAGGAAATAATTTGGGAGTTACTTTATATTTAAAAACAACACATACCTTTTTGCTTTATTTTTATGTTGCATTTCATTTCTGGGAAGGTATTATTCAACACATTTGCCTGTGTTTGCTGCCTGTCAGCACTGGAGTTACTTGAAGTGCAAACAGAGGAATGGCTTTAAAGGAGTTGCTATTGCAAGGCAAACGTGTTTGCTTAGTGTTTCAAACTAGATATATCTGTCTGTGGAGGTTTTTTAATTCGCTCCTTGTACAGCTTTATGATGTCCATTAAAAAATCTGCTGAAGAATAGTTACAGTATGTAGGAATTGATGGGATTATTGCTGATTTACTTGGTACTGGCAAGATGTTTGTTAAAAAAGCTGTTATAAGGCAAAGAGAATGGGAACACTAATAGCACGTCTTAAGTCGTGATCTCAGTTTCAGTAAAGCTTAGTGGAAATGGGAGTCTTTTCCTGGAAAAATGAGTAAATATCATTTTCTTGGTGGGAGGATTTATCCATCAGCTGCAGGTGTGGCATGTGCACGTGCAAAAGGGACATGTGAACAAACTTTATCAAAGAAAACTGCCTGTGAAGTAATCCTTAAAAACCTTTAATTATTGCCCGACTTGTCTGCAAAAGTTCAGTTACTGGTGGAAAATACTGAGAGAAACTCAGCTGCTCTTCCAGTGAGCCATGAGATGGTTGACTTGGATCATTCATCCAAAAGGATGAGCCCAGGTCTGTGGAAGCAGAACCACCACGTTTGGGGCATTGAAGCTGATTGCCTAATGCTGTTTGAGTGAGAGCTTTCCTAAACCTGCACAGCTACAAACATGGAGCTGGGAGCTAAAATTCCACGTGGGACCAGCTTTTCTGTCTTAGTGCATCCCAAGTGCAGGCGTGAGCAGCGAGCAGAGCAGTTCATGGCAGAAGGAACAGAATATGCAGCTGGGGTGGTGTAAAGAGGCCCTTTTGGGATAGACAGGGGCTTGTAGGCAGACACTTGTGGGGAGCAGGGGGGACGCTGTGGAGTGACGCAGCCCTCCCTGTGTTCTGGAAACGCTCAGGTTCGCCGCCCCCTCCGGCCAAGGTTCCCTCGGAGCCCCCGCAAGTGACGGCGAACTCGGTGCCCGCCGTGCCGCAGCTGCCCAGCTCCGATGCCTTTGCGGCTGTAGCCCAGTTGTTCCAGACAACACAAGGACAACAGGTAACCTGCTCACTGAGTCCCTGCAGCTCCTGTGTGAAATGAGCGGGGAAATGGTGGCATTGATAGCCTGCATTTGAAGCAAAAGAGCTTCCCAGAGGTCTTCAGTGGAAAAGAGTATTTGAATTCTTCCATCCAGTAATGGGGATGTTTGATGATACTCAGGTTTATGTTCCTAAATAATTAGTTACGAATTGATGCGGTAACAGGTGGAATATCTCAAAGAAAATGAGGAATTTTGCTGTTCAGTCCATTTAAATCTTTGCTGTGTTGAAGGGCCTGAACACTGCAATGTTTGGATCTGTTGAATTTTCCACTGAAGTATTTAAAAAGGGACTCCCGATCTTGCTGTAAATGCTCCACAGTTCAGTCGGGTTGTTGGTGTGTTCGTTCCCTGCCACAGTCAGTATTGACATAAAATTTATATCCTACCACCCTTTCAGTACTTGGTGTTTATATGAGAACATGCACTTATTACTGCCTCACGTTTCTGTAGCTCCAGCAAATCCTGCAGACCTTCCAACAGCCTCAGAAGCCCCAGTCACCGGTCATAGACAACACTGTGATGGCTCAGGTTCAAGCTATTACTGCTCAGCTGAAAACCACAGCAGCACAGCCCCCAGAGCAGAAAGCTGCTTTCACAGCACCTGAGCAGAAAACATCATTTGACAAAGTAAGTCTTGGTTTGCATTTTCTGAAGCTGAGGAAAACTGGTTTTGGTCAGTTTTTATTTTGTATTGGAATATAGATTTCTATTTTTCCCCAGTTCTAACCTTGTCTTTAGTTTCAGAGCTTACACATGTTGTAAGAATGTGATAATAAAGATATTTTGGCTGCCAGTTGGGTAAGATACAGAAAAAATAGCTGTCCCTATGTGATTTCTTTCAGAAGCTGCTAGATCGGTTTGACTATGATGATGAACCAGAAGCAGTGGAAGATTCAAAGAAAGAAGATTCAGCTCCTTCCCCTTCAGTGTCTCAGCCGGCTTTGTAAGTTCTGTGTCACAATAAAACTAAGAAATCTTTGTCGTAAAACATTTTTAGGTTAGAAAGAAGATGAAAATTCCAAGTTAGTCCAGTGTTTAACTGCTGCAGTCCAAATTTAAGACACTGTTATAACAGTTTTTGGTGGGATGATTTTTGTGTCTCGTTACTTTGATGATCTGGTGTAGGTCTATGTTGCCTCATTGATGGAGGACTGTGTTCTGTAGAGAAAAGCTCAGTTGTGGTTGCAAGATGAGTTCCATGTTTTTACAGTACAACTGAGGGTGTCAGGGCATCACTGGATCAGCTGGATTGCTTTACTGGCTGGGGAAAAGCTGCTGTTCCAATCGTTGTGATAGTTTGAAGTATTCAAGAAATGAAAATTGGCCTTACAGTTTTATGTTGGCAAACATTCCGTCCCCACGCAAGCGAGCTCAGGCTCCTGTTTCCCTTTTGCTATGCATTATGATGAAGTCTGGAATGACATGACCACATCCCAGTTTTTTCCACAGGACCTCTCTCTCATTCAGTGCACAGGCTGGATGGTGCTCAATGCCGGGGTTAGTCCATATTTCTTTTTTCCCTGCTTCAGTACGTGGCCCCATGTCTTACTCTCTGTATCTGCATCTAAACCCTGCTCTCAAAACCAGAACCACTAACTTTCTCATCAGCTTTCTGACTGTGTCTCTCACCTCGAGCACTTTATGTCCACGGGTGGTAGCTCATGTAAGGGCCTTTGAAGGAAATGGCCAGTATTTGCCTTAGAGTGCAGATGGAACTCTGGAGTACAGAAAGATGAGGTAGGTCAGGCATAGGCACTGCTTGTGTCTGCCCAGCTGGAGGCTTGTGGGCATGTTTATGTTCTGTTGGTAGTGCCTCAGGGCCTCTGTCCTTAGTGTCTCACAGCTGTGCGAGGTGTCCCTGAGGGTGGCGTTCCAGTGTTCCCAGTCTGGGCACGCAAGCTCTGTAATTCTCTCTATAAAATACTGATCTGTCCAGAATCTTCTCATAATTGTCTTCAGACACTGCAAAGTTCCATTTCCCATCGCCATCAAATTCCTTTATCCCCCTGAAATCCTGCTGAGTTTCTTGCACAGGCTGCATCCTGCGAGCAGGTCCTGTTACCTGCACAGACCTCCAGGATTCCCTGAGCACTGTCCATTCTGTGTGTTGAATCAGGAAGTGATGGGCATCACTGTCATCCTCGTGTGATACACACCCCCTTCTCCTCTGCCCTGTTTCCTCCCAAACCAAAGTGGTTTCTTACAGCAAAAGAACAGCCAGTTTTTTTTCCCTTGAGGAGAAGAGCATTGCTTCTTCTGTTCCCAAAAGAGGAGCTACAAAGGAAGAGAATTAGCCTAAGGCAGAAAACCTTCCTGAAATGTTTCTGTAGGCTGAGATCTTTAGCAAGCTTGTATAAGTACAGGGGCAAGGGAGGCTCTAACCTTTGTGTAGCATTTCTTTAAATGTGAAAGAACTACTCTTAGAGTGGAGAAAAGATAGGAAGCAACTCTTTCTTCCTTTTCTCTTCTTGTTGGAAACAGGATCATAGTAGAGATAATTATTCTGTGTAAAATAACAGCAAGAACGTGTAAATGTGCATAGAAACCTGTAAAATAAAGACAAATCTGTGCATCTGCTGACTTGTCTCACCAAAATATTCCTGGTTTTAGTGGGTTTCCAGGAGAAGGCATGCAACAGCCAGTATTTCCTCAGCTCCCAAATATGGATCCTTTTCAGCAGCGGATGATGGGAATGCAGCAGGATCCGATGCGGCACCAGGTAACCCCAGGCTTTTCCCTTGTCCCCCTGTTGTGTTTTCCATCCTTTGCTGCTTTCCTTGGTGCAGAAAGAAGGAAGTGATTTTCGTGTTGGTGAAGAGCTAATGTGGCTTAGCCCTCCATCTTCCCAAAGAAACATATTTTTGGTGTCTGTCCTAGTCAGGCTTTGAAGGACAAGATTGTTACTTCTACACCCAAATGCTTGGCCTGCTTCATCTTTCCCCCATCTTTTGTTGAGACTTCTGAGCAGACACAAAACTTTACTTGAGCCTGCTGGGAAAGGAAATTTGATTCCTTCTCCTAGCTGGAACTCTTGTGTTTTTTCTTCTCCCAAGGTGCCGCTTCCTCCGAATGGGCAGATGCCAGGCTTTGGTCTCCTGCCTACCCCGCAGTTCCCACCCATGGCTCAGCCAGTGATGCCTCCAGCAGCACCAGTGCAGCCAACTTTCCAGTCTCCCTTCCCAGTGCAGGCTGAAGCACACCTGCAGAAACCCCACCAGCAGGTGAGCAGCCCTTGCAGTGAACAGACAGACTTAAATGCTCTCATACATGTCCTTCCCAAACGTGTGTGGTTTGTCCTGGAGCCTAAAGTCAGGATGACCAGGACACAGCTGGCTATGAGGCTGGCTCTGCTGGGAGACAGTTGGAGAGCTCCAGGACTTATCCCTTTCCTGTCTCCAGCATACTTCAGGCTTAAAGTAGTTTCTTACAGCATCTTGTAGAAAAGTTGCAGCAGCTCGCACTTTGCCTGGCATTTTGATGATGGAGCAGGATCCACTGACTGCTCTTAAGGAATAAAATCATACTCTGTGGAGATGCAGGTGGTGCTGAAATGGGGTAAAATGTGGAACACCAGTAATTTACAAATTGAAAATGGGAATTGTGTAAATTATTTCTATGGTGTCTTTTCAGATGCGATATTAAGTACATGTAATACTGCACCCTCTCCCTGCTAGTGACCACAGAGAGAAGCTTTTGAGTCCTGTTACTCTTTAATTTCACACATTTGAATATTCAGTATCTTTTCGGTGCTGTTAATTTAGTCTGAGCATAAAAAGAAATAAAATGCTTGTCCTGCTCACCCATAACACCTGTCAACTTCACGTTTTAGGATATGGAAGTGGAACAGCCACCCAGTCAGGAGGGAAAACGGCATGTTTCTGATAGTAGGAAATCAAGATCTAGATCTGCATCAAGGTAAATGAGTGGAAGTTCTCCTAGTGCAGGAATGAAAAGCAGATTAGCAACTCTAAGATATATGAACCTCCAGAGTCTCCCTTCTAGGGAAAATATGATATCTATGCAGTTCTCTCTCACTCGGAGAGAGCAACTTCCATATCTGTCAGTCCAGAGTAAATTTTAGGGAAGCAGAATGTGATAGTTTAATTTTGCCTGTGCTCTAAAAACACGTTCCTTATGAAAACATTTGTGATCTGTGACTTTGTGTGTCACTGAGCCCGTGTGTCACATCCCAGCTGACCGAGCAGATCTGGCTCCACTCTCCGTTTAGTTGCAAGTCATCATGTTCACCAAGCTCCACATGATTTCTCTCAAGGCTTACAAGGTTTTCCACGCCTTGAGTGGTTTAGAACTTGAACATGACGTAAAATACAATTTCAGTGGCAGAATTTATGTATAATCTTTCTTAGCCCTTTCTTTTTGTAAAAGCAATAAACATTTGCCTCGTTGACGCAGGCATAACTTCCCCTGTGTTGAAGTGGCCACAGTTTTGATGGCCACCTTCCAGACAGAATTAGTAGGTGATGAGAAACTGGAAAGTAACCAGCTGTCCGAATCAGCTGCTGCAGTGGTTCTAAATGCCTGTGAATGAGTTTGGATCGACGTGTCGGGGTGACAGGCACTGAGCACGCGTGGCTCTGTTCCAACAGGTCCCCCAAGAGGAGACGCTCGCGGTCGGGCTCGCGCTCGCGGCGCTCGCGGCACCGCCGCTCCCGCTCGCGCTCGCGGGACCGGCGCCGGCACTCGCCCAAGTCGCGCTCCCAGGAGCGGCGCGAGCGCGAGCGGGACAGGGAGCGCCGCTCCAAGGGCCTGCCCCAGATCAAGGCAGAGACTGTCAGCGGTGAGTCTGTTCCCTTCGTGCTTGTGTGACGCTGCACCTTCCAGTGATGCCGTTTTCTGGGCCCTGTCGTCAGTTTCTGTGTTCCTTGGGTTTCGCGCTGCTTCTTGTGGCTCCCGAGGCTCATCCAAACAGAACACAAATTAACTGCCCTGTGATTCCTGGTAGAAATTTCACCACACTTCCCTGTACTTCTTTACTCATAGTAGACGGTTTAGCATTTCTGGAGTGTCTCCAAGTTAGAAATATTTTGGCTGTAAAACGAGAAAAGGAAAAGCTGAAACCCCATGTTTTTCTTTTCCTTCCTTCAAGACATATAAGGTAAAACAGATTGAACAAAAAGAATTTGAGTTAATTGTAAATTATTACAGTTTTTCTAAGTATTCAGTCTTGTGTATCTCTCCAACCTGAAGGGGAGCTTTGACCTGGAAAACACACAGGCTGATGTTTGGATTTGTGATACAATCCTGGCTTTGCCAGCGTTTGTAGACCAAACATAGTAGTTGTCTTCTGAATATTGCTTGGGAGTGTGGAATCTTCTCCAGGGTCATCAAGTAAAGTAAAAACATTCTTTCTTATATAAGAGAGACAAAAACCTGAGGTGTTTCAAGACCTGGTGATTGATGGTCCCAGGAGAGTAAAGGCCTGCAGAGCCCTGGTAGCTGTTCAGTGGAAGCTCCCTAGCAGTGCTGTGAGATGTGCTGCTGCCAACACCTTTCCCAGGTTCTGTCACTTTGGCTGTCAAAGTCTGCAGTTCTGCATCTCTCAGGTGGAAAACATGGATGAGTATTCAATGTTGCTGCAGTAATCTGCAGGCTGGGGGATAGCTTGAGCTCCTTTCCTGGTCATTGCCCTGGATTCAGCATGGGATAAGTGTTGGTTACGTGTCCTGTAAGGAGCTTGTGGCAGTAATGGCTCTGACCACCTGTGCTAACTCTTGGTTGTAGTTTGCAGTACCACGCTCTGGGTAGGACAGCTCGACAAAAGGACAACCCAGCAGGATGTGGGAAGTCTCTTGGAGGAGTTTGGCCCCATTGAGTCGATCAATGTGAGTAGAAGGGGTGCAGTGTAAGCTGTGATGTGCTTGGGTGTAGAACATCTCTCCAGGCTGCTCTGAGGCAGAGTTGTTTCTGACACATTCCAAAGAGCTGGCCTCTCATTTCCTATGTGTTTTGTTTTCAGTGTGTGCACTCAGTTCATGTGGCTGACTTGCACACAAACAAGAAGGGAGCTGCTTTGGTTTCCTGCAGTATAAAAATGCTCGTGGGGTAATACAGAAGATTATCCCATTTTCATAAAAATCCTGCTTTCCCTGCAGGATGATGGCTGCAGAATTACATCCCGTGCTTCTCAGTTCCTTGGCTGCTTCATTCTATTTGATTATAGGAGTGTGGACTCTCAGCTGGTGTTCTTGTTGCTCCTCTGTCATTTCAGCCATAAACACGGAGAATTATTGTTTTATTTTGCTGTGTTTAAGGATATTTTATGTATAAATTATAGCTGTTCCAGTAACTTCAAAAATTTCATTCATTCAAACAAACAAAAATAAGTGACTAATTTTCTTCCTATTCCCACATTTTGTAAAAGAGCATAGGAGTTTTTCCTCAAATTGATTACAAATAAAAATTATTCCAAATCTGCAGCTAGAACTGAATGTGGAGGTGCAGCTGGCAGAGTGAAGGGGGATACTGTTGTGCATCCCAACAAAGCAACTAATTGCCAGATGTTAGAATTTACATGAACACTATTGTTTAGTAATTTGAAAGGATTAAATATGCAAAAGTCAGCTGTATTTTAGAGTTTTGGAAGTTTTCAGAAGTTGTGGAAGTTTTAGTTCATTAGAAATGTGAATTTTGAGAAGATACTGGCTTTCTTAGCCTCTTAAACTAACATTTCCTTCCATACTTCCACAGCCCCTTTTGGAGCAGCCCCTGATGTCCCAGCTTGCTGTAACTGAGCATTTGTGTGCTGTTCACTGTTTGTTACCTGCAAAATGAACTTCTCCCCTTAAACCCCCCGCAGATGATACCGCCCAGAGGATGTGCCTACATTGTCATGGTGCACAGACAAGATGCCAACAGAGCCCTCCAGAAGCTGAGCCGAGGCAACTTCAAAGTCAACCAGAAATCCATCAAGGTACTGCTTGGGAAGTGTCAGGCTTTCCAAAGCTGCTGTAATTACTGTCATCCCATCTCGTCTGTGCTGGGCTTTGGGGTATTTCAGACTTACCTGTGTTCTGGAGATGTTGTTCTGTAAAATTCTGAAAAAATACATCAGTGAACTGGTTTTTGAGAATTACTGTTCCTGGTCATGGTGGGATTAGTGGAGCCTTGTGTCAGTTTCCTTGAAAGAGTGCCAATAATTATCTGTTTAATCAATAGAAATTGTGTCCTCCTGCTCATTACAGGGCACTGGCACTGTGTGTTTACTGCTGCCAGTTGTTGGTCTCCTAACAGTGTTTCATTACATATGATAATCCTACAAAGAGTACTAATAAATAAGGAAATATGCATTAATTAGTGAACTTCTTCCTTCTGTAGAATGTCAAATTAGTGTGACACTGTCCTCCAAAGGGAAATGGAATTAATCTTAGTGGCTGGGGATCATCAGAAGAAGCTGGCTTTATACATTTTTACAAATGGTGTGCAGGAGTCAAGCCAAGAAATAGGAACTAAGTTTGCTTTAAAAAAAAAACTTTCTTCAGAGTTTTGTAGCTGATTCACTTAGGCTTTTTACTTTTTACCCTCTAATGCTGTTTTCTGAGAATGAAGTACTAAATCCATTAAAATGGAAACATTTTGCTGACCACTTTTATTTCCCCCCACCCAAGATTGCCTGGGCTCTGAATAAAGGAATAAAGCCAGACTACAAGCAGTATTGGGATGTAGAATTGGGTGTGACTTACATACCATGGGACAAAGTCAAACCTGAAGATCTTGAAAGTTTCTGTGAAGGAGGAATGCTGGACAATGAGACTCTTAGTCCAGGTACAGTGTTACTGCATGTTTGTTATTGAACTTTTATTTCAGGGTTTGGCCATTCTGTCCAGTTTGCCCAATTAGCTGGTGATTATTGTGTATGTGCTCTAATTGTAGCATCTCTTCATGCTGAACACACAAAAATCAGTTGTGTGTTTTAAACAAAAATGTAATGAATCATGAACATAATGTCAGTGTGTTCCACTCCTCTCAGTGCTTTTCTCTTTCCCAAAGTGCCCCCTCACTGATCCCTCTTTGTGCTTAGCTGGCTTTTCCCAGGAAGTTCTGACAGACAATAGGAGCCATTTCTTCTATAAATTAAGTTTAAAGCTGTATTTGACATTTCTCTTATTTTGCTGCAATTTTTTATAGTTGTATTCTCCTTTTCCTTGTTTGAGACTTGAAGATGTTGGCTTTTTTAGAAATGAGTTCTCAAATTAGTGACAAAGCTGGTGCCTTCTTGCCCGAGAGCAATAGAATGAACCTGTTGACAGCTTCTCCCAAAGAGCCTTAGAGTTTTTGTCACAGATAATGTAACAGAATCCTGGGCATGTATAAACACTGTCAGTGTAAAGGATTGTTAAATGACTACTGAAAGGAACAAGTTGATTTGCTGTTTCAGTGATTGCTGTGTTTAAATGAATTTGGAATTTCTATTGTCAGAAATAGTATAAATGCTTCTTAGCTCTGTGCTGCTTATTACCTGAGTATTTTCAATTAGGTCATTTTTGTAGACAGGACTAAGCATGTTTCACGTGGCACTGCTTGTCTGATGCGTGTCTGTTGGGATTTTGTTTTGGACAGAGTGGAAGGGAATTCCCAAGAAGTCTGAAAATGAAGTGGCTCAGAATGGAGGTGCAGAAGCTGCACACAATGAACCAGTGTCACCTATTCCCAAAGCTTTACCTGTCCCCATTCCTGTTCCCATGCCTGCACCAATAACAGTACCTCCTCCACAGGTGAGAGGTGTTCCACAGAAATAAACAAAAACTCACTTCAGATAATAATTCAGGGAGGGAGGGAATGCCATGAATGGTAACTCTGTTCTCTCAGTCACAGAGAAATTACTGCAGTAGAATCTTTGTTATAGAAGGGCTGAATTGCATCTCAGGTTTTGTGATTGGCTTTTTTTAAATTTGTTTTACTAATTAATGTTCCTCTGAAAGCTTTTCTTATTGGCAGATACTCCACTACTTTTATATCAGTAGTTTCTTGTCAGTGTTAAAATAGTAGAATCCCTTAAATCAGAGCTAATTTAAATTCAGAGCTTGATAAAAATCAGAAATAAAGAAAAAGGAAACACCAGTCACTCTAATGAGCACACTCAGGTAGTGAGAAAGAGACGAGCAGAGGTTTTTAATTGCTCTGAGGTTGTGAGCATTCCAGTGGATCCTGTCTGGAAATCCATCATGCTGGGTGGCACTGTATGAGGGGTATGTGGAGGTGAGTTACTGACGTGCATTAGTACCCGTTTAGCACAGAGGAAAATTTTTCTCTAATTACGAAGGCAGTCAGGACTGGTGTTGGTATTTTCAGTGATGGCAGTGCCTGGAGTGCTCCTGGATCTTTTGTGCAAGTCCTCCCCTTGTTGCAGAGAAATTTGAGGTCGCTGAGATGTCCTGGTGGAGCTGGACAGAGATCCCCAACAGGACAGACAATCATTGGGGCACTCTTGGGGTAACCCATCTCTCCCCTTCCTTTTTCCTAGGTTCCCCCCCACCCATCAGGGCCTCCCGTGGTTGGTGCACTCCAGCCCCCTGCTTTCACAGCACCTTTAGGAATCCCCCCTCCTGGATTTGCCCCCGGGGTGCCGCCGCCGCCGCCTCCGTTCCTCCGGCCCGGCTTCAACCCGCTGCATTTACCTCCAGGTCTGTGGGGTGTGCCAGCCCGGGCCCTGCTGGCCCAGAGCTGCACTGGGGGGGTTGTGCCAGGGGGGCACTCAGGGCTCTCTGTGCTTCTTGTAGGATTCCTTCCTCCCGGGCCACCACCTCCCATAACTCCTCCGGTCTCTGTCCCGCACACTCCGGCAGTGAACATCCCAAACTGTAAGTGTTGGGCCCTGTGGAAGGCAGGCATCCTGCAGGAATTGCTGGCTGGTGTTCAATGTGTCCTTGCTTGTTCCTCAGCTACAGCAACTGGTGGGAGTGAGGACACTACAAAGGAGTCGTCTGTAGGAAATCCCATCCCGACAGTAGTTTCTGGAGGCAGAGGGAATGCTGAAAGTACTGACACTTCCAAAATCTATGGCACTGTTCCACCTCCTGTAGCACCTACCAATGTCCCTGCTCCCGTCACCCAGGCTGTTCCACTCCTTGGTAAGTTCCCTCTTGGGTAAGTCCTGCACTTCATTGTTCCCTGCGTTTAAAATACCATTTTCATTTGGCTGCTGACTTACAGTCCAGGGGAAAGGGAAGCACATTTTTCTCAACTTGTTAAAATTTCTGTCCTGCTATTGGCTTTGAAACCAGTTTCAGAGGCTTAATTTTGCACAGGAGAAACAGTCAGTATTTTTTACTGTTGAAGATCTGTTTTCTGAGGAAACAAAGCCATGATGTGTAAGTTACAAACTCAAATGCTGTCCACTTTTAACAAGTGAAGATTTATACAGTGTAGAAAATGAACTTACAGCAACACATCCGTATGACATAGGAACCAGGTTTTAGACTTAACTATTAGATATATAAAATTAACGTGCAGAGAAACTATTTTAGTGTATTTTTGAAATCTCTGAGGATGGAGGACATTCTTGTTATGTATGGAATAAATGGTTTTAATGGAACAGAAAATGAAAAGCTTTTATGCAGCTCTGCAGTAGGACAGATTTTAAAACCTTTATAAGAAAATATTATTTAAATATTACCAAATGGTTTTTTGACTAGCAAAGCCAGGGTAATGGGAGTATGTTGCATAAATTACTTTTCCTAACATGATACAAACTTGGTCAGATTTTGAAAGGGAGTGTGAACTGTTACAGAACTCTGCTAAGTGCTTATTTTATGGTGGCCTCGGATGGGCCGGTGTCATGAATTTACTCCAGACTTGTTGCCTACAAATTTTAGTGAGATTACTGCATTTATGGGATTTTAGGCCCCTACATGAGAGCCTAAGAAATGAATGATAAAGCTAATTTTGTGTTAGTGGGTTTCTGCCCAGAATTTTCAGTGGTCACTGAAGAAAATCAGAGATTTGTCTCCCTGAGAGCTCACTGCTCTATTGGATGTGAGGGCTAAATTTTCCATCCATGACTAATGATATATGCATCCTTCATGTTGCAAACTTGACAGAAGACCCTTTCAAAACAGAGAAAAAGCCTTAAAAACTCTGTGGTGACACCATGGAATCAGGGAATTTTGTTAGGAATTTCAGAAATTCACACCTTCCTGCTGAATGACACTTTCTGTAAAGGTAGCACAGAGTTTTGGAGTTTCACTGTCTTGAATAGCATAACCTGCACACATAACAAAAAGCTTTTACAAAATGAAAACTGAACTAAATTAGACACCCAGATCAGTTCCTTGGACAGCAGCTGCTTTTTATTCTTAAAAATCCAAGGAAGCTGAATTTGAGAAACCTGGAAATCAAGAACTTGCCTTCGCTTTCGTTAACTCGTTCACTGAGTGGTTGAGGCAGATAAAGTTCTCTATGTGGTCAGAGTCACTTCTGTCAGTGAGGGGAGGGTTTAGAGCTCACAGAGAGTCCTGGGGTAATGGCTGAGATCTGTGTGTTTGCCTAAAAGCAGTAGCATTTGATGTTGGGGAGTTGCAGTTTCAAGAAGTTATTTCTAATTAAAGAGTCATGTAAAACCCATCCTGAACATTCTGGAGTTGCAGGGCACTGTTCAGTCTGATAGAAGAGGAGAACCAGAAGAAACAGATGATAATGTTTCATGTGATTAAAGATAAAAGGTTATTATCTGTTGCCCTGGCTTTTAAAAACCTTTCAATAAGTTAGCACAAATTAGACTGTTCCTGAAAGCACTTGGAGTCACTCTTGCACTGAGTGTAGCTCTGCACGTGGGAGGCCAGAGAGTGTCCTGGGAAGGATGAGGAAACATTCTCTGGGTACTCGGGCAGGATGGGAGAGCTCCTGCAGTGGGCTGGACTCAAGGGATGAAGATTGCTGGGAAGAGGCTGTGGGAGGCATCCAAACTTCCGGCTTGGGAACACTTCTGTAATCCCTACAAAACACAGGAGCTCTTCAATAACTTCTGTAACTTCAAAAAACGCCTCTTCTCTCTCTTGGTTCAGTTCTTCTGTGGAAGACACTTTACAAAGTAATTCTGAAGGGATTATTGTAACATTTCATACCTTTTCGTAAGTTCTGTCTCAACTCCACTGATTTCCTTTATGCCTTCACTGTAATTCCTTCATCCCTTCCAGCCAGGACGTGGCTGTGCTTCAGAGGAGTGATGCCTCTTGGACTTTGGGTCTGGATTTTTTGTGCTTTTTTCTAAAGCCCCCCCTCAGGTTGTTGTCATTTAGTGACACTCTGCTGTTACACCTTGTTGTTCATGGGAACAGGACAGTCCAGGCTGTGATGGGTCAGTGAGTGTGTGCTCAGGGAATTTGTAGGCTCCTTTGACATGTGCCTGCTGCAGGAAATGACAGCCTTTAAACCCTTTGGGACTGGCCCACGTGTTCCCAGCTACAGCAAATGCTGTAACTCGGGCCAGTAATAAACTGCAGATGCTGTGCTTGGGATACTCCAACACTCCAACAGATTCTGTGATCTGTTATCCTGATGAAACACAGCCTGCTGCAGTTGTAGGTCCTGATGTAGTGCTCTTTTTACCCCAAATCTTACAAGGATCAGAACATGTAATCAGAGGTAAGTTATTCTGGAGTTCCCATTGAATTTGGCATTCACTTCTGGGTAGTGCAAGCTCAGTTATTACTCGCAGCTCCCCTGATGGTTTGTTCTGAAATGGTTTTTGTAATCTGCATTAAATCATAAAACACAAATACAGTATTCTCTGAGCCCCTCAGAGTGTGACTGTCCCAAAATGTTGGGATTTTAGGTAAGATTTTTTCAGCTGTGACTCCATATTTAGGCCCTTTAGTTCAGGCTTCTTTCTTTACAGTCTTGACTCGCTCTGAAAGATTCTGTATCAAACTCCAGCAAAAACCCACCAGACTTACAACATGGTCCCTCTCTCAAGAATTCCCTGGCAGTATTTAATGTTCTAGCTGTAAGATGCCACATTCCCCACTGGAGAGCATGCAGAATGTTGGAGAGCAGCAGCTTCAAAGTGGAGTGAAACCCTGCTGCTGTTGTGCTGGATCCGTGAGCTTGTGGCTTGTTCCATGTGCTTCCATGAGGTTTGTGTGCTGGGGCAGACAGAAACCACAGAGCTCCACGTGCTGGGAAGTGATTCAAGGGGTTGTGAGTTACTGGAACCACTTAGTGAGCAGAGTTTGTGTAAGAGTAAATCAGGTGTGTCAGCAGTGGTGACATGGGAATCATCCCAAGGGAACGTGGGCTTTGTCCAGCTGGGAGGGATGATCAGATCTGGATAACAGTGACCTGGAAATCTGGCTTCATACCTAATTTATCAAAGCAGTAAGGATGACTCCTGTGCCTTCTCTGGACGGAAGATACTTCAGGCCAGCCTGAGCACTTTGGGCTGTGTCATAGGAGTCAGGTGATGAAACTTGGGACACTTTGGTGTGTGATGGTTGCTCCTCCGAAACCAATAAAATCTATTGTGAAGGCAAGGTGTGGCTTTGCACATTGGGACAGAGGAGCAGGTGTCAGGTGTGAAGGGAACTGGCTCCAGCAGGACAAGCTGGGTCAGGAAATCACCTTAGGGTTTCTCTCAGAGCTCAGGGAGTTCATACCCAGTTCAAGAAACCTTGAATGTCAGGTACTTCCTAAACCAAAAGAGGGCTTTAACTTGCCTCAGACATGGTGTGTGTGTCTGTACCATGAATTTCCCTGAGCATTTTCAGGAAACTGGGATGTGTTTCTGGACAGCTCTTGAGGTTTTTAGTCGGTGCCTGATTTGTCAGCAGAGTGAGGAAACTCCATTAGTTCTACAGTTGCTTTTGCCTCAGCATTGAAGGGGGTTGATATTTAAAATAAGTTTAAAATAAAAAGTGTGCAGCTCTCCAGCCAATGCAGTTCAGAATGAAGGAGTTCCAGGTACCATTATGTTGCTTCAGTGCTGCAGTTTGTGTAGAAATAAGGTTGAGAAATTAAACGACTTGTACTTATTAAATGTGAAACTTCCCTGCCTCACCTCATGTTCATGTTCTTGTAACCTACATCTGCTCTGCTGCTTCTAAGCAGAAGCACAGGCTTAACTTCAGCTCTTTAGTTCTCAGTTATTCTATTCTGCCTTGTTTTAATCTTCTGAGGAAGATTAAAACATGTTTTTATCAACAAGAATATCCCCAAACCTCAGAATTCCTGGGAGACATCATTAGCTATGAGTCTGTCTTGTCAGATCCGTAGTTTGTCATAGCAGGAGTTAAAACTGGGTGATTACAGACCTGGTTATTGACCAGGAGGGGGGAAGGCTCTGCATTTTAGAGAAAGGGAAAATGCAGGAAAAAAATGTTGTTGGTACTGGACCATTTCTCTCCAAGAGTATGACCTGTGGAGCTGTGTCTGAGTGCTTGGAGGGGAAGGGGAGAGGATATCATGGACTGGAAGATGCCACACGAGTCTTCTCACTGGCAAAAAACAACTTCCTTCCAGTATGAATTCAAAGAGCACTCAGGTGAAAAGGTTTCTGTCAGAAATGTCCCCAAAAGTCAGTGGTGCGGTGAGAGGGCAGCACAGGAGGCTCAGGTTTGTCTGGGGACAGATGGCAAAGCCGGAGAAGGGAGGGATGAACACCACGGCAGCTGAAGGGGAGCTGGTGGGGCTGCTCGTGAAGCTGCACCCAAGTGCAGTTTTCACTGCTGACACTAATTCCAGCACGAATTTCCACAGTAGTTCATTCTGGTTTTACCCCAGCCGTGTTTCTAGGGCAGAAGGTGCTGGTGAGCAGGAGCAGATGGGAGCAGTGTGGGGGCTCCGGGAACACTGGACAGTGGTCCTGGTTCGGATTGAGGAGGCGCCTGCCCTGGGGTGGGAAGGCCTCACTGGAGCTCAGAATTCCTCCTTCCCTCTGGCTCGCTGTGTTGGTGTTTGGGAGCTGTGGGCTGAGCTTTATCTGGCAGTACGTTTGGAGAGGGAGTTGTTTTCCTCCTATGAAGAGCGTAGGAATAAAACTGGAAAATAGTTGGTGCTGGATATGTGCTATAAAGGATGAAACGCTGTTAAAAAAAAAGTCAGGAATGACCTGTTGCATTTCCTTTTAGTTTACATTGCAAGGTTTATTCTACCGAAATGAATCTTTGTTGTATCCCTTTTCTCTGGACTGGCAGAGCTGTGCTCCAGCTGTATTCCAGCCTGCTCTCTGCCACCTGTGTGCACGAGCCTCTTGCTGATGCTGTGCAGCTCTGGGCTGTTCAGCTGCTGGTTGTAGCAGAGGGAAGCGTTTGAATCCAACTGGAGGGGGTGAGGTGTCTTTACCTGGAAGCACAACACCAGGAAGGGGCTTTGGGTGCAGGCGGTTGAGGAAGCAGGAGGCTGAGCTGGGGCTGAGAGGGAGCCCTGACCCGCACAAGGGCAGAGGCTTTCCCCAAGGAAGAGAGGCAGTGCATGGAGAGCCCGGGAAGCTCTGCTCCGGGTTCTAGGGTGCTCTTTTCCTGGGATAACTGCAGATTGGGTTTGAAGTTACGGAAACGCTCTGTGTTCCCTCCTGCCCGGCTCTGACTGTCCCTTGTGTGTTCCTTGCAGGCACCCAGGGCGTGGCCCCGCCGCCGCCCGCGCCCGTGGTGGGGCTGCAGACTCCGTCCACGGGGCTGCTGGGCGCCCGGCCCGGGCTGATCCCGCTGCAGCGCCCGCC
>VZSE01013450.1:40659-56483 GCA_013398275.1 Promerops cafer
GGCCCGGGGGCGGCCCGGGCGGCGGCGGGCCCGGCGGCGCGCCCGAGGAGAACAGGGACGGGCGGCAGTTCAGGAACGACAGGCAGTTCACGCCCAACAGAGACCAGGAGCGGTTCGGGAGGAGATCCTTCGGGAACCGGGTGGAGAACGACCGGGAGCGCTACGGCGGCCGCGACGACCGGGAGCACGAGCGGCTGGGCAGCCGCGACAGGCGAGACTGGGGACGCCGCAGCCCCGAGCGCGACAGGCACAGGGACTCGGAGGACAGGAACAGGCGCTCCAGCGGCCACCGAGACAGGGAGAGGGATTCCAGGGATCGGGAGTCTCGTAGAGACAAGGAGGAAAGCCGCGGCAAGGACAAGCCGGAGGTGACAGACAGGGCGGAAGGCGACAAAAACCACGAGCCCCACGGCAGCAAAACGGAGGGCGCGGAACTTGTTT
Source organism: Promerops cafer (assembly GCA_013398275.1). Classification (NCBI taxonomy): domain Eukaryota; kingdom Metazoa; phylum Chordata; class Aves; order Passeriformes; family Nectariniidae; genus Promerops; species Promerops cafer. Next base: position 41,101 of record VZSE01013450.1, read on the forward strand.
CAGAACTCGCTGCGGGAGACGCTGAACCCGCGGGCGCGAACCCCGCGCCGGAGTCAGTGCCCGAGGCTACCTCATCCCTGGAGCAGGCGGACAAGGACACGGGCTCCGCGGCGGAGGCGCCGCGCTAGGGCCGCAGCCCGGCTTGGAGTGTCGAGCTTTAGTTGTACAGTGCTGTAAATCCGCTTCCGCCCCTGCGCCCCCGAGGCGGGGCACTGTGAGCAATTTGATTGCTTCCCTTCTATTTAAAATAGCCACAACGTAACATAAAATACTGAAGAGATGATTAAAATATTACCCATTTTTGCTGTAACTTTTTTAAAGTTTTGACTTTAAAAAGTTTACGAATCAGAAGTAGAAGTGCTTTCTATTTTTTTTTTAATTTAAGAAAAGGTAACGGTGAAAGCTCCTCAAAACAATAGGGATGTGTTTTTAATAAACTCTATTTTCGTAACAAACTTTTAACGTGTGCTATTCTTCCTACGCTGCACTGAAGTGGAAAAGGAGTGTTCAGCAGCCTAAAGTTGGAACTGTTAATGCTGTACTGGAGTCTAAATTAGACTGGTTTGGTTCTGTTTGTTAAAGGAAATCCATCTGTTTGTGTAGCGATTCACAGAAGTGAATTTTTATTTGTAACAGTCCTCTGGAGTTTTAGATTGCTGCATTTTAATGAGCTACTTGACCACCCCGGGTAAAAGTTAGTTTTAAGATGTTAATTGCAGAGTTAACTGTTTTAGTGTTTGCAATGCAATCCATTCTTTGCTTTATTTTTTTTTTCCCACCCCCCCTCAATTGGTTCTGTGGTTCCTGTTGCCCTGAATTTGCCTTTTTTTGAGAAGTGGCACCTGCAGGCACCGTCCGTCTGCTCTGACCTTACAAAGCGCTCCGCAGCTTTCGCACTCGTTGGGAAGTGAGACCTCGGGGGCACCAAAACTCCAGCCCGGCTCGCGAGGCGGGGCTGCGACAGGGACTTGGCCCTTCCTCCACGGAGATGGGGCTGCTCCTGCGGGAACGCCGACCCCTCCTCACCCTGCCAGAGGTAGGTTGTGCCCCCCTGGGCTGGGGACAGGGCAGCTCCTGGTGTTCCTGGGTGTGGTGCCACCTCCTCTCCAGAGCGCTTCCATGTTCCGTCAGCTGTGCCGAGGGCAGGTGCAGTTTCTCCGTGGCCGATCCCTGGGGTGGGGACACTTTGGGAAGTTCTGCCCACCCCACGTGGCTCGGCTGTGGCTCAGAGCTCCCCTAACCCCAGCAGCGCCGGGGCAAACCTGTACGAATCCTGTGCATATTCAATGGTTTTTTTCTCCTTGCTATAGGTGTGTTCTGCCTTTAAAGTTGGGGATTTTGCCCCAAGGGAAGGGCAGCTGCTTCCTTATATCAGTCCTTTTTCACAGCTGCCCTGCGGCAGAGGGAATTGTCTCTGGGGGAGGGAGAGGGTGGGAGAGCCACTGTGGAGCTCTGGAGTGGGGAGAGGACATCTATTTTTATGTTCTTGCAATAGCAGAATAAAGAGAGAAAGAACCTGTTTACAGATTGTAGTGACCTCAACTTCCATGTGTTAAAACTCGTGTCCTCACTGGTTGTTTCCTGTTGGGCCCATGGGACATTCCCTTGTCCCACACATCGAGGTTTGAGCCTTGGAAAAAGCTGCCCCAGCTCTCTAAGGAGGAGGGAGGGTTTGTTCCACTGAGAACACCTCCTTAAGGAGCTGGAGACAAGAACGAGAGAGGCAAGACTGCTCTCTGTTCACACAAATCCCACCCCTGTTCTCTGCCTCAGTAGGGATTTGAAAGCAGAGCCTGGAAAACTGTGGAAGAACTCTTTACCACCTTCTGCAGCAGTGCCTGTGCAGAAGCCTCACAGCAGCAGCAGCAACCCTCTGGAAGAGGCACAGGGAGATGAAGACTCACAGAGTGGTTTGGCAGCAACAGGGAACGTAAGTTCAAAGTATTTTTACAGTATTCTTGCTCTACTACCCAGTTCCCTTAGTAATGTGCCTCAGTGGAATGGGGTTACCTACAACTACAGCCTGCTACTTCCATGAATATCCTGAAGTACAGAAGAAAGGAACACTGATACAAGTCCTCATTAGAATGACTCCTTTTCTCTATTACGAGAGACCCTGATATCCTGAGTTTCAGAAGGACACACCAGAACAGGATGGAGGCTGGCACCTGGCACACAATGGTCACTCCTGGGATACTGCCTGGAACCCCATGCTGGATGGAATTTAACCACCCACCTGCTGAAGCCCAGGCCCCCTTTCCCAGCAGGGGCAGGTTTGGGGTGGTTCCCTGTTCACAGACAGCCAGACCCAGGTGTATCTGCCCAGAACATTTATTATACAAGCTGGAAGCCTACAGATGCTGCCCCTGCTCCAGGAGGAAGCCCTGACACACCCGGGGGCTGGGACAGGAGCACTACTCACATCTTCCCTCACAGCGGGGATGTGACACGGAATGGAGGCAGCAGGAGCGTGAGCAGAGACCACAGAGCCGTTCCATGAGGGACACTTTAATTGAACGTACATCATACAAAACTCGGTCAGTCTCCAGCGTGTGAGTGCTGCTCGGGATGCAGAGGAGCAGGAGATTAATGACAAATCTTGAGCTTGCACAAGGAAGGGCAAGAGCAGCAATGGAAGAGCTCTGCAGGTACCACACTTAGCTCTTGGCAATCCCGATCACTCCGCAGGCCAGGCGGGGTCCTGCGTTTCCAGTTAACTTGCTCTCGTTATCTCCCCCTCTGCCCAGGTCATCCCGCTTCTCATGCACCTGCAAGAGAATTAAAGGCACCTTCCTTGATCCAACTGTGCATCCAGTCATCACTGCTCCTGGTGGCAGCATAATTACACAATGCCAAACTGATACCCGTGCTAAAAACTTCCAACTGGACCCGTCCAAGAGAGCAGCTGCCTCCAGCAGCTCCAGAGCAATCCAGGCACCAACAGCGGGAAGGGGCCGAGTTAGAGAGGGACATCTCCAGAAGGCTGCCAGGGAATTTGGGTTCATGGCAGTGAAGTGCCACGCTCAGACTCAGAGGGATGGCTGTAAATCCCCTCTCCCTGCTCTGAGGTTTCCCAAGGCCCCTCGGCACTCACCACCATGGTACGGCCGATGATGCAGTGTGGTCCGGAGAGGGAAATGATGGAATCCTGGATCTCCACCTCGGCCACGCCTCCTTTGGCAGTCACATTGCCCAGGTCTCCCACGTGCCTGCACAAAAACACAGCAAACTCAGACAGCGGCCTGCACTGAAAGCACTCCGAGGGAGGGCTGGGAGTTTATGTTCCGACATAACAAAGGCTCCCAAATCCAGTGCAACAACCTTTCCTGCAGACCTGGCAGAACACTGCCACTGTTCTCAGAGCTTTTGCTGTCCGTGACAGCTCAGCTATTCCACGGGCAGCTGCAGGGTTTTGGTTTAAGGAGGATTAGGAGAAGCACTTTGTCAGGCAGCAGGTCAAAGGCAATGCAGGAACTGCTCAGTTCCAGCCAGAACCAGGGATGATTATTCCAGTTTGGCATTGCCCCATCACTTGGCATACTGCTCTCCCACACAGCTTCTATCAGAGCTACATCTCTGCTAAGGCTTCCCTGGAAAACTGAGCCTCGAGCAGTGGAATTTTCCAGGACTTCTGGACCTTCTGGTGTGCTGTGTCCTGCAAGGGAGGACAATGCCCCAAGCACAGCATTCCCTTAAAATGCAGCTGATCGTGTTCTGTCAGGCTCCTCTGTCCACATTCAGAACCTGGAATACTGACACATCCCTGCCAGGTAACCAGCTCAGCCAGCCCAGGGCTGACCGCCAGCTTTTTACACTAATTCCTTATTTTTAACTAAGTCCTATAAAACTGGGTTAGTGGCAGCTCTCCCCTAAGGAACTGGCATGATTTAAGGTTCCAAGAGACTTCAATCCAGTTATGAAAAAGTTGTTTACAGAAAGGGTGATGAAGTACTTGAATGGTCTGCCAGGGGAGGTGTTTAAGAACAGACTGGATGTGGCACTCGGTGCCATAGTTTGGTTGAGGTGTTAGGGTTGGGTTGGACTTGATGATCTTAGAGGTCTCTTCCAATACAGTGATTGTGTGATTCCGTGTTTCTGTACACTGATAAAAGCATGATCCACTTCTTGCACCCCTCCTAAAGAACTGCCCTGCCCACGGCCACAGCAGGAGCAGGACCTGCTAAGGCTCCAGAAGCCACAATGCCCGTGCAATCCCAACCTTTAGCCCCGAGCAGTGGCTGCCAGGGCCCCGACACATTTCATGCTGTGTCATGCAGGAGCTGGCCCACATCCAGCTCTGCCCAGCCTGTGGCTCAGGTGCGATTTATGAGCTGCATGAGGAGCGCTCAGGGACACCAACATGAGCATTCCAAGGCTGATCCCCATGCCAGGCTGGTCCCTGTGCAAGGCCAGGCTGCCTGAGCCCTGCCCCCAGCTCCGCTCCCCAAAGCCAGCACGCACGGCCACACTGCTTCCCCTGGCAGCCACCCAAGGGAACTGGGCTGTGAGAGCTGCTCCCAGGGCAGAGCCAGGTCTCACCTCCCACTGAAGTACAGATACCCAGCATGAGCATCAGGCCCTCGCTGTCCCCTCCTCCCAAACCAGGACAAAACCACAAAGTGGCCCCAGGAGAGTATTTCACACCACACTCTCAGAGAAACAAACTGCAGGAGCTACCGCTGCGTGGCTAAGTGACCTCGGGAACCCTGCAGGAATTCCCAGGGTTCTTCTGGCACATCTGGAGCCCCCAGCAGTGTCCACGCCCTGGACTCACCTCTCAGCATCGCTGGGACCCCCGTGCTGCTTCTTCTCAGGGTTGAAGTGGGGGCCAGCACTGGTGCACCCTGGAACAGAGCACAGCGTCAGAGCAGGATCCCAGGATAAAGCTGCTGCTCCCACACCGCTCCCAGTGACAGCAAACAGCTCCTCTCCCGTGCCGTGCCATGCCCTGCTAATCCCTGGAGATAAATCACCTGCTACAGACTTACTCCCAGGCTCAGCCAGCAGCTTTCTTATTTCATAATGCTGAGTTATCCAAGCGTTCAGGTGAGTGCTTGGTATGTCAGCTCTTGACCACCAGCCTCAACATGCCAGAAGCAATTCCTCAGGAAATGTCACGATTTCCTCACACAGATTTGCAGCCGTGAGACCCAAGCTGCTGCTGCAACACCACGAGCAGCCACTTTCCAGCCGTGACCCAAAGGCCTGGAGGGACACCTTACCATTGGTGTTGTCACCGAACTCATGGACGTGGAAGCCGTGCTCTCCATCGGCCAATCCAGTGATCTTCCCAGTGACTTTCACCGGTCCAGTACCCTTCAAAGGAGAGGATTTATCACCACAACGACTCTGACGTTACACGGCTCCGCATCAAACGCAGGTGACAGAAAGCACTGGAGGCCCCGCCGCGAGCCCGCGACAACATTGTCCAGAATGCTCGCGTCCGTTTAACGCCCTCAAACACGTTCCTTCCCCTCTTTTATCACTGCGCGCAAGCAGTACCCGTTATCTGATGGGGCCTTCCAGAAAGATCCCGTACTTTCACCGGGGAGGGCGAGTGACCCGCGGCCGCGGCTCCTTGGCCGACCGCAAGGGACGGCGCAGCTCCCGGGGGCCGCGGCCATTTGGAACCGCAGCGCCCTCGAGCTGAGCCCGCCCCGGTCCCTCCCGCCCCGCTGGCCACGGGCAGGAGGCTGAAGGGGAAGATCCGGGGGGCTTCGCACCCGCCGGGGAGGTCTCAGCGGCCCGGCCGTGCCCTCACCTGCTGCTCGAAGTGGATGATGCCCTGCACAGCCCCCTCGCCCCGCATCACGCACACGGCCCGCACCGCCGCCATCTTCTCCCCGCCCCGCCCGCAGCGCCCNGCGGCGGGAGGCGCGTAACGGGGACCGGGACCGGGAGCGGGACCGGGAAGGATTCAGAGGAGCGGGATCGGGACCGGAGAGGGAGAGGCTGCTCACGGCATCGCTCCCAGCGTGGTCCCCGGCCGTGCCGCGGGGAGCAGCGGCAGCGCTGTCCCTGCCCTGGCCCTTGTCCTCGCGCGGCCGCGCCGGGCGGATGCTCCGCTCTCGTCCCCAGCCGGAACGCCGCTGTGAGGCTGCCCCTGGGCACCTCTGCGTTTCAACAGAGCTGCTCTGCCCTGGGGCTGGTTCGAACCTAGAACCACAGAGAGATTTTAGAGTACCTGGGGCTTCAGGTAATCACGGAAAGGTTTGGGTTGGGAGGGACCTTAAAGCTCATCCAGATTCACCCATTCCATGGGCAGGGACACTTTCCACTGTCCCAGGCTGCTCCAAGCCCTGTCCAGCCTGGCCTGGGACACTGCCAGGGATCCAGGGGCAGCCACAGCTGCTCTGGGCACCCTGTGCCAGGGCCTCAGCACCCTCCCAGGGAACAATTCCTTCCTGATATCCAATTTAAACCCACTCTGTGTCAGTTTGAAGCCATTCCCCTTCTGGGCTCTCTCCAGCAGCTCCAGGTCCTGCTGCTGCTGGCCCAGGGCTGGGGCAGCTCTGCAGGTGGGGTCTCACCTGGGCACAGGGACAGAATCCCCCTCCCCTGCTGCCAACGGGGTTTTTTATTAATCTCTGTCTATAACTGAGGTATAAATGACTTAAAGCCCAGGTAGTTTTAAGTTACTTGTTTGGGACCTCATTAGGCCAGGGAAGCATGCAGAGGGGTTGTAGTTATTTCACACATCAGACTCACACAAAAGACCTGAGTCACAGCTCAGGTAACATTACTGAAGCAGAGATTTGTTTGCTTGACAACACCAAATCAGGTGAAAAAAAACTGATCCACACAAATACATGGAGACTGTTTGTCTGAGAAACACATTGGGAATTGTAGTTTAACCCTGGAAAGATGCTGGGAGGAGAGCCAGCCAGAGCTTCCTATCTAGGGAGTGAGAGATAAACTCCTTGGAGTCAGTCCTGCTGTGCCTGGAGAGGAGACTCAGTAACTTGTGAGGACACAGGTCCGTGCTTGTGGCACAACAGCAGCACCCTGAGCCTCGCTCCATGGGGACGAGAGGTCCCAGTGCCCCCGAGGTTTGATTTAAAGAGGTTTGTAAGCTTCTAAAAAATGCTAATGGCTCGTTTTACTTCCCTTACCACTCTTCCCACCCCTCAGGGCCCTCTTGTGCAGGGCTTTCTCTTACTTTTAGTCTCATCTCCAAACCCGCCCCGATGTTTTCATCAGGTTTATTGTTTCCTCCCTGGAAGAGAGCGCCGAGACTTGCCCTTCTCCGTGCCCCTGCACGAGTGTGGCACAAACGGATGGACGAGAGCCAGACGTGTCAGGTTTCTTCGAGGGTGGAGTGGAATGACCCGCAGTAATTTCAGAGACTGATGGCCTCAGTAATCGGTGTCAGGACACCCGGGGTGCCCCAGTGGGGCAGAGCTCAGCTGACAAAGCTGCCACGCTCAGGGACACCCCGGGGAGGTGAGGACTTCAAGGACCAACTCAAGAATTCCTGCAGAAAGAGGTCAGTAATCTTACAATAGAAATACCAAAGTATCAGTTAGCGGTGTGCTCATTCACATCAAGGAGCGTGGGAGGCGTTTTTGGTATGTTTTGTCCCACATCCTTCTTTTTTAACGCCTTTATTTTCTTCAATCTCGCCAGTAGGTGAGAAAATCTGTGGTGCCCAGAGCAGCTGAAGGGGGTGTGTGACAGCCCAGAAATCATCATGTGACCCTGTCACATCAAATGGTGACTTGCTTATTTTGTTATTTGGAGTATCAGAGTCAGAGCAGAAAGGACAGAAGAGAAAGAGAATCTTGATTCTCTTCTGATCTGCCAGTTTAAAGGGCGATGAAAAAACTGCTTTGTGATGCGGGTTAACAGCAAGCTGAGCTATGTGGAGAAAATTTAATTAACTTCTCAGCAAAATGTGACAAAGTAACAAAAAATCCCAACCCTTGGTAGAAAGGTGGCCTAGAGCAAGGATAAAGCCCTTGAGGGAGCAATTTCTCCGTGAGATTTTATACGAGTTAAAAAATAAGAGGGAATTTGGAGAGAGTCGTGTCTGGTGCAAATACATCCCATTTCCTGCTCGGGATGAATCTCTGGGAAAAGCACGGAGCCGAACTAAGGCTGGAAGGTCCGCCTCAGTGTGGCTTGCCGGAGCCGTGTGCCATTTCACTTCCCCGGGATCGCAGGCGGGGAGCGCCCCCTCCCCGGCCCGGGGGATGCTGGCAGAGGGCACGCACTGCGGGGCAGCTCCGAGGTGAAATGCGCTGCGGCAATTACTCCTCCGCTACACACTGGCGGCTCCGCGGGGGAAAGCCTGCTCTTGGAACGAGGGGCAGCGCTGCCGAAAACCAGGGGCCCGGGGGATTGAAGCAGGGCCGGCGGGAAGGGCTTGGCGTCGGAGAGGCAAGATTAGAACCGGCCTTCGCTGGCGGCTGAGCTGAGCCAAGCTTTGCGCTGCCCGTCCCTCACCTCCGCTGCCCCCCGAGCTGGGCGGAGGTGAAACGGGAGCCTCGGAGGAGGGGTTGTGTAAATGTTGCTCAGGAACTTTGTACCCGGTGTGGGGTGTGAGCTGCGCCTCTCCGCAACCTGCCGGGGCACCGGCGGCTTTCATCATTTCTAATATTACTGCTGGTTTTGCCAGTTCCCGTTCACCAAGTGATGTCAATGTGCTGCACGGTTCCAAAGCCCGGGCATGCGTCCCCGTGGAAACAGCCTGGCAGGCTGAAAGTGGGACCACAAAGCCAGGAAAGCCAGGATGGATGAAAACAGGGATTCTGAGGATTGCCCTGCCCTCGCAGAAGCAACACTCTGCTGAGTGTTGGCACAGAGGGATGAGCACAACCAAACCAAAACTGGAGTTTTAAGTGGTTTTTAAGCTGTTAACTAGAGCACGGAAACATCCCTTCTGAAACTGGCAAAATATTGTCCAGAAAGCACACCTGAAAAATGTTATTTCTTTTTTTTGGCCACTGAAAGACACCTAAAGGAATGCAACCAAAACACTGTGTGTCTGTGTATAAACATAGAGATATGTTTATGGGATATATATTTTAAAATATCAGCTTGGATAAAAATCAACAAAGTCCTTGTTGATTGTACCTCGTCGTGCTTTATATACAATATCTGGATAAGGATTTCATTCACGGTGATAAGAAAGAAAAGCTTGGTCTTAGATTTTATTGCCAGGTTTTTATTTGTGGAAGTTCTTACAGTGGTAACTAAAGTGAACAAAAAACTCTGCAGATCCCAGCCCACGTGAGCGTGTGCCAGAGGTAAGATCCAGAGGGCTTCTCCTGGATTTATTTCAGACCCAAACTGCCCTGCACTCTCATTTGTGCTGCATGCACAGTTTAGTGGTCCAGCAGGTGTCAGGACACCCAGGGGTGAGCTGGCTCGGATTTAACTCAGCCGTGTTGGGTAATCCTTGAGATGCAAAGTACAAAACCACAGGGAAAATGCTAATTATTACGCAATTAGAAAATGAATGCTCCAACAGGGTAAACGACCCTGCTTCTGCAGGAAATCAGGAAGGACGAACAGAATATAACAGGCAGGTGTTCAGAACAGCAAAGATGTGGTTTTATTTGGAGTTTTAAACACGTGCTTTCTTCTGGATGCTCGGGGAGCGGGTGAACTCCCTCGCAAGCACCACGCTGGGTTTGTAGAGCTGTCAGTAAAACGAGGCCTCGGGGTGCTGGGTTAATACAAGCACTTAATAAGTGGGAAAGCAGCTGGGAAACGCAGCAGCCACCGATTTTCCTACGGTTTCCACGGCACTGTGGGGTGTTTGTTCATTAATATTTACGTGCTCCCCATGCGTGTGGAAGTCCTCCCGCCGTGTCCCGCCGTGCCGAAGGGCAGCCTGCAGCCTCCCCACTGCAGGGAGCTCTGGAGAGCCACGAGGACCCCCCGAGCACGGACATTTTTGGGTGTTACTTCAGCCACGGAGCTCTAGAGGACCGTCCCTACAGAAAGCAGGGGCAGCAAAGGAGAAATGTGCTTCACACTGGCTTCAACTAACTCGTTGTCTCTTGCGTTTTTTTCAGGTTCAGGGTGGGCTCCGGTGGGGACAAAAGTCGCGGTGTGAAGGACTGCAAGCAGCGCGGGGGGAGAGTTTGGGGGTGAATGTTTGCTGCGGGCAGCTCGGGGCTCATCAGCGCTGGGAAGTGTCAGGGAGTGCCACTGGATGGCGGCCGTGCTCCAGGTTTGTGCCCCTCGCACGGGGCTTTTCTTCGGGAAAACACCGAAAATTGGAAGTGGCGACCACAAGAACAACAAAAGTAGGGTTCCTTTAGGAGTGAGGGGCCTGAGGAAGCAAAGGGCAGGAATGATGTAGGCTGCTCAGCTCGGCAGAAATAAACGCCCTTTCCCACTTGGGGTTGTAAATTGGGTACCGTGATGAATCTTGGACTGTGTGACAACATCAACTGTGGAAAGGCAAAAAAACCACCTCCTTCCACAGGAACTGTGGAGGATAGCTCATGGTTTTGTGGAAGAGAGAATCTGTCTTGCAAGGGTTGAAAACAGCTAGTCTGGAAAAAGATCCAAAAGCTTTCACAGGGGTAGAAATGATTGCTCTAATTCCTCTGGGGGACACAGAGCAGATCTTTATGTGGCATCTTGCATAGACTGTGGTAAAAACAAGGGGCATAAGGACCTGTGTTTGTGGGGGGAAAAACCCCACCCAAGAACATGAAACCAATCTGTGTGTGGGAAAAGGATTTTAAAGTGAGTGGCACCAGAGGTGGCTGGAGTATGAACAGCCCACGTTTGCACTGTTGGTTTGATTTGTTTATTTGGAGGTCAGGCAGTGACCCCATTGCTCACGGGCCCTGCAGAAGCAGTGCTGCTGAGTGGGGCTCAAAAATACAGATAAATTGAAGGGCAGCTCACTGACCTGCTTCCCAGCCCTGCCTCCTGCAATTCCCACCTTCCTTCCCCACTGCACACCGACACACACGTGGGAGAAGATGCTCTCTGACAACTCTGATGCTGGCTTTGCTCTCCACACTGCTGTCTCCAAAGCACTAGGATGCTGGGAATGCTTCCCAGTGCTTCCCTCACTGGGCAGGGATGGCATTGGACAGACCATGCTACAGCCCACTGGTAAGTGAAAGGTCACTTCTGTGTGGCTTTAATGTTTTAAATGAATTATTCAGAGGAGTACACAGGCACAGACACCTTCCCATAAGCAGCAGGTAAGCAGGAAAACATGAATATCTGAGGAAGAAGAGCTCTGGGCTGGTGATGTAGCCAGGAGGGGTGGGGGTCCTCTCTCCCGTGCCTTTCACAAGCAGCTGTGTGCCTCTGTACATCTCATGGGCATAGAATCATGGAATTGTTCAGGTTGGAAAAGCCCCTCGAGGTCATTCAGCCCAACTGTTTTCCTGTGGGAGAGCTGTTTAATGTCTCTGCTGGTGACAAGGACAGGGGGACCGATGACACCGAGCTCTGTGGCGGTCACACACCAGAGGGACCCGGCTGGGCTGCACAGGTGGCACTGGGAGATGGTGAACAGAGCCAAGTGCAAGTGCTGCACCTGCTCGGGGCGATGCCAAGGACAGGCACCGGCTGGGGAGAAGGAACTGCCACCGCCAGAGGGCAGGGATGGACGGGATACCCATGGGATACCGGGCAGGAATTGTCCCCTGCATCCCTGGCAGTGTCCCAGGCCAGGCTGGACGGGGCTTGGAGCCACCTGGGCTAGTGGAAGGTGTCCCTGCCCAGGGCAGGGGTGCAGTGGGATCGGCTTTAAGGCCCCTCCCAACAGGAACCATTCTGGGCTTGTCTGAAATTAGCATGACACTGCCAGCAAGACTTTAATGGAATAAACAACAAACAGGATTGGAAGCCAAGGCTCTCCCGTGCCTGGTGTGTGTCCTTTCCCAGCAACGCCCCTGGGACAGCCCCGGCTGTGCCATTATGCAGAGCGCTCTGATTTCACAGACAACACGGGTGACAGCGTTCCTCGAGAGAGGCTGAGGTGGGCAAGAATTCCCCAAATGCATTTCCCTCCTTTACGTAATCCTGCAGGCACATCACCAGGCTGTGATGCCACTGCTAGCCTCGCTGACACAAACAGCAGCTGGAAAACACCTGGGAAGGCATTTTTGTGATTTTTGAAGCAGGCAGAGGCCTGGGAGAGCTTCTCCAAGAGACTATGAGGGCTAATGGGTATCTTGCACTTAGGGGAGGGGACTGTCCTCACTAAAATTCATACTAAGCAGGAATACTTATTTTGTGTGTAGGGAGTTGGCAACCAACCTGAGTCACATAAAATCCAGAAACCCTCATTATTACCTTGTTGTTCCTGTTTTCAAAGACAGAAATAAGGCAACAGTTTCTGGGTTGCAGTGATCATCTTCTGTAAGCTACAGGGAAATCTGACAGGAAAGTAAGTGTTTCACCAGTACAGAACAAGACCTAATTCAAACCAGTTTGGACGGCCTGGTTTGTACTGGTCAAGGTCTACCACTATTTTTCAAAGAACAGTTTCCTCAAAAAAAAATTTTTTTAAACCCCTTTTTCCACCTTCCCACTGGAAATATCCCCTGTGGTTCCTGTGTCTCAGGTACAGGCGTGCACTGCTCCGGAGCAAGAGCATTCTTTTGTGTGGAGGAGAAATACCACAACGTGCACTGCAGAGAGGAAAAAAAGCTTTATTTACAAAACCTAACAAGTGGGATGTCTGCAGCGGAGACAGAACTTTGCCTCTGAGCTTTCCTCCTCCATGCAGATTCTTCCAGGAGGAATGCTGTGCAGCGTTTCCAATCACGGCAGTGCCGCCCTTGCAGTCAAGTTTTACTGTGTTCATTGAGATTTGCCAGATTGTTTCTTTCTGACTGAGCTACTCCTGTGTGCCCCTGTCAGAAACAACTCTCCTTTGTGCAGCTCAATCCTTCAAAAACTCGGGATTTTCCTGGGAAGGTGTTTTACTCCTGCTACATTCCCTGAGGGCAAGGTTTGCTGATGCTGGGCAATTGACGTGTAGCAGGGGGAATTTTCAGCTCAGCCCCATCTCCCGCTTCCTTTGCAAACACTTCGGAGGAAACCGAACCTTTTATGCCCACAATCACTGCGGGACAAAACCAGCAGTGATAGACAAATTAGCAGTGAGTCGGTGGAGGGGCACAAGCAGCACAGGGCTTGGCACAACAGCGGCTGTGCAAAGGAAGAGATGGGGCTTGACGTGCGGAGTCGCTGGAACTGTCAGATGCCCCATGAATCGCACCCACTACAGCGAGGCTCCGGGAAAGCAGCAAACGAGGTGGGATTAGTCGGAAATGTGCCCATGTGAGCTGGCACAAGGCGGGCTGCGGATCCCTGCCCGGGACAGCACCGGGACGGCACCGGGACAGCACCGGGGCAGCACCGGGACAGCACCGGGGCAGCACCGGGGCAGCACCGGGGACACACGGCTCTGCTGCGTTGTCTGGTGCGCACAGAAAAGCTGTGCCTGCTTTGGCCCCTCTCCCCACTGCTCGTGTGACATGGGGCTGGAGACCCTCTGGAGCCCGGCTGGCAGAGCTGGGGGTGCTCACCTGGAGAGGAGAAGCTCCAGGGAGAGCTCAGAGCCCCTTGCAGGGCCTAAAGGGGCTCCAGGAGAGCTGGAGAGGGACTGGGGACAAGGGACAGGACACAGGGAATGGCTTCCACTGCCAGAGGGCAGGGATGGATGGGATCCTGGGAATTAGGAATTGTTCCCTGGGAGGGTGGTGAGGCCCTGGCACACCTGAAATCAAAGCCAGGAAAGGACCTGTGTTTAATCTTGCTGATTAAATGCTCTGCCTCAAGTGCTTGGTGTGGTAATGCCATTTAAAACCTGCCATTAATTAGCCAATGGCTCGATGAAGAAAACTGGCATTTAATATTTGGACTTGATTTGCAAGCAACACGTGGTTAATGATATCTGAGATTTTGTGTTTGATTTTTAAAGGCAGAACAAATACACAGTATTAGAAAATAAATAGTCGTTGTTAGATACACATTGGGTTGGTTTGGATTTCCCCACTCCGACTTTCAAAGGTGTTGGGGAGGTGCTCCCAGTTTTTTTTGTGTCGGAAAACACTGTCAGTTCAGACACAGCCCATGTTTATTTATCAGTGCATTATAAAATGTGCTTCTCCAGGCTGGAGCTGAGGCTTCACACAACCCAAGTGCTTGCAGTGCCCGGATGCCCTCCTGGGCTGAGCCCTGTCCCTGTGCACGATGCAGACAAAGGCATTGGTGTTCCCTGGCTACGGGTCACAAGTAGTAAATTATTATTAATTAGTGCTCTGTCATCTGCTCGTTAATGATCCTCTCGCTTCTCCTGCTCATTCCCATGCTCGGGGCTCCTCTTCTTTTGGGTGGGCGGGGTTTTGGAGCTGGCGGTCACCATCCGCCCTCCCGGAATTCCCTTCTTCCCCAGTGGCAGCTCATTGTGCACAGTTACTTTTATGAGGTTCTCCCTTATCTTGGGGGTTCTGCCAAATGTCCTTGTGGCCCGTAAATCCTGCATTCCTCGTGTCAGCTATCAGAGGCACATCCTTCTTCCCAAGCTTTGCTCACCTCCCCTAGGGCTGACATCACGGAAACACGTCCAGCCCTACGTCCTAGCAAGTAATTTGTTTTTCTAACACCTGGATATCACCTAGAGCTTGTCGGCCGCTCTCTCTTTCTGGGATTAAATCTCCTTTCTAGCTGATTAGGTTTGAAAGCGTGCAAAGCTCAAACATCAGGGAACATCCTGCTGAAGGGAATTTCGGCACTTTCCACATTTTGGGGCAGAGGCAGAGGAGGGGAAAGCTCAGCACCGGTCCTGGGGGCTTTGGAGGGGTCAGGAGCCAGGGAGGAGAGGGTGCCTCAAGCAGTTCCCCACTGCCTTGCCAGAAACGACAGAGCTTTATAATTTTAGCTAATGGTTTTAATTAACTTTCAAATTAATTGTTTTACTTTATCATAACCAATGTGTATATTAATTATCGTGTGTTATTCTTAGATTAATCTTAGCCAGCATTCAGCAAAGTTGTCATAAGCTACTTTAGTGGGAACACAGCTGGGGAGAATGACCGAAACTTTAACTTTTGATGAACTCACTGTGATGTGCTCCAGTGACCAAAGCCTGGAGGATGGATTGGTGTGGCTGGACATCTTGGAAAGCAGAATTTACGGACCACGAGGACATTCTGCAGAAAGCAGAAGGTAAAGAAGATGCTAAAACAGAGCCAGTAGATGTGTTGGAAAGGCCGTAGGAATAGGTGAAAAAGCTCCGTACCCGTGTCTGTGCGGGGGCTGGAACGTCGCCGCACACGCCGCGGCCAACCACAAGGTAAGGCGTGCCTCGCTGCCGCCCAGCGGCCCGTGCGAGGGGGCTCCGTTCCCTCGGGGGGCGCGGTGGCCGCGGGCGGCCGGGCCCGGCGCTGCCG
>VZSE01013450.1:56619-66787 GCA_013398275.1 Promerops cafer
TTGGCCTCCTACTTGTGAAAGAAATCTAACACTGTCCTCACCACTTACAGGTGAGATATTCTATATATAATACTGTATATATATGTGTTCTGAAATAAGATCTGTTTAGTAGGCTGAGCAAGGAGATTTATAGCTGGCGCTTTGTTATTTTGGTATTCAACTGTGTAACGATGCCCATAAAGCCATGTTTCATGTTGCATATATATTTTTGCCTCAAACCAACTTTTTTGTTAACTTTTTTCCTTGAACAGACTCTTTGGCCTCTTTACAGGTTGTTCTCAGCTTGTATTTTCAAACACACTCTTTAGTACAAATGTGTCCTCAGAAGTCATCCACAGCAATGAGCCCCGTGCCTGCCCCGCCGGTGGAGCCGCGGGCGAGCGGCCCGAGGCACCGGGGCGCGCACAGGTGAGCGGTGCGGGGCAGGTGAGGTGCCGCCCCGGCCGCAGGGTCACCGGGGGCAGGCGCAGCCCGGAGTTACGGCTCCCGAGGGATGCTCGCAGCCCGGGGATCCGTGGGAAGCGCCGCCCTGGCGGGAGCTGCGGGCTCCCGAAGGATGCTGGCAGCCCTGGGGTCCGCGGGGAGCACTGTCACAAACGCGGTCCTGATGGGATGGCAGGGACGAGTGCGCGCTTCCAGCGCTGCCACGCTGGGCTGGGAAGCGCTGGGACAAACTGACGTGTTGTTCCTCATCGGTGGTCCTTCGTTCCCACCTGGTGGGGGCATCCGGAGCACTGGGCTAGCCCAAACTGACCAGGGCTAGGGAGTAGGTAGCAGTCGGGAGTTGTTAATAATTTCGAAATTCTGATTAAAAAACCGCATTGGAATAGATCAGGGGAGGCTGAGATTTTTGGAGTGATTAGTTGGGTGTGTGTGATTAGAGCATCTTCGTGTATTATTAAAATGCTCCTGTCGTTTTCGATGACACTTCAGTGCTGTGATGTAAATTATTGAGCAAGGGCAGACGAGAGACCTCCTTCACCTGTGCTGTAAGGGCCCAATCCCCCAGAGAGCAACTTCCTACCACCCTTCCTGGCTTGGCAGCTGTGTCTGCCGCGTCCCCGCTGCTGTCCCCGTGCCGTCCCTGGCTGTCCTTGCCTGGCAAACCCTGCCTTGGGCAGGCAGAGCGTTGCGTGGTGGAGCTGCTGCCCTTGCTGCTTCCCGGGGAGCCGCATGGATGGGGCAGTCCCGCGGCACTCTGGCGGTGTGAGCGACCCTGGCCAGCCTGGTTCCCTCCCAGCTTTTGTGTTCTCGGCCCTCCTGCGGCGCTTTGGGGAGCGGGAGGTGCCCGGCTCCTGGCAGGTGTCTTGGGTGGTCACCCCGGGGTAGTTACTGGCTGTGCTACACTTGCACCTTCGTCCTGCCTGGGGGAAACAGGACTGGGGAGTGCGTGGGGAATGAAGGGGGCTGTTTCTTCCCTTCCAGGCCTGGAATGGTGGAGGTGGAAAAGGAATGTAGCATAGTTGGCTCACCTCAGGCAGATCACTCCCGTTCCCACTTTGGCTGCCCCAGAGTCATGATTCCCATGGAGGAAAAAGCCATTTTCTTCTCCGACAGCAGAGCAGCTTGAAAATGCGTGTTGTTACAGGGATTCTCCCCAAAATGGTTTGTTCTGCAGCCTTTCTGCTGTTGCTGTTTTTCTTGCATTAATGACCCAGTTAGGCTTTCTGGGATATTAAAGGCAATATTCTGGAGTCCTTACACAAATGCTCGTCATCTCTAATGGTAACTGACTTTGGGCTCTGGCCCTGCATAATCTCAGGTGATGCTGACTGGAATTTGCCTGCAGGGAGACAAGACAAACTGCTGTTTGAAAGGGCCTTTTTGGTCTCTCTGGGTGCTCTTGACCGAAGCAAAATCCAATGGCTCCTGCCCCATGTCTGTCCAGGGATTCACCTGGTCCTGCCTGGAGGAGGACAGGCAGTGCTGGGGGTTTTGCCCGTCAGGGGTGATGGTGCTGTGTAGTCCTTCAGTGGCGAGGAGCATTGGGAAACCTTGTGCTGCCTGGTTTGAGGGGATCAGTGTGTGGAAGGGGGGGAGAACCGTGTTTGTGAGTACCAGAGCTCTGCTCCCGAGGCGAAGTTCTCGTGCCGTAGTGAGGAGCACGGTATAAATAGCAGTGCTGGGTTTTAGCCACTGAATCCAAAGTTATGGTTTCCACAGCAACCAGCACCCAGGCCGTCGTTTGTGTATGGAATATTTCCCCCTGTTTTTAAAAAGCCCACGTGTCTGGCATCTGGTGTGGTGCTGTGTCCAGTCCTCCCCCGCGAAAACCCCTCTCTCATAGCCCCTGCTGGGTGTTTGAGCGTGCCCCTCCCGCTTTCCCTCTCCCTGTGCTGCTCCTGCTCTGTTCCCGGCTGCCTGCCGCCTCCTCCCGGGCCAGGAGCGTGTGCACCGAGCCCCAGCCCTGTCCCCCTGTCCCTTTGTCCTCCAAGCCCTCCTTTTGGTGCTTTGCCTCCAGCCGTGCCTGGGGTGGGAGGCACAGCCCTGCTTTGAGTCCGTGGTGTATCCCTCAAACACCACCCGTGTTTCCCCTTTCTCCCTTACCTGGGAGGGGGTGGTTACTTCAGTGGTATTGTTATTTTGGTGGCAGATGCACAGCCCCCCCTTAGAGCTCCAAGGAAATCAGAGCTGAGCACTGCTGTGGAGGGCCACGGGATGTGCCCTTGCTCCAGCAGGATCGGGATGCAATGCTTGCTTTAATAAATGTTTGTCATACAAATGTGCAGTGTTGCTAAAGTGGTTTCATTTATAGCCAGGGGGCTGATGTATCTGCACGGTTGTGTCCAAGTTACAGTTTCCAGAGCAACTGGAGCAGCTTTGTGTCTTGGAAGACTGTTAACTAAAGCATGAAATGTTATATCAAATTTTCCTTTCTTAAATTTTGTAATCTCAGCTACTGTTAAAAACGCAGCTGTGCTTATCTGAGAACACGTTTAAAAGCCTTGAACCACCAAGCAGATCTTCTTCAGGTGTGTGTGCCTCTGCCACGAAAATCGGGATGGGAAATGTCAGCCCCCAAAGTAATTATGCTTAGAGTTAGAGCAAAAGGCACTTCAATTTAAGAAACCCCAAATAATCCACAAAAAAAATCCCAAGCAAAAAAAGACGAAAAGGAATGACATGTGCCCTGTTGAGTGGGGGCAGTTTTGGACACCACAACATAAAAAAGGTCTCGAGCTGTTGGAGAGTGGCCAAAGGAGGGACACGAGGATGGCAGAGGGTCTGGAGGGGCCATACAAGGAGCAGCTGAGGCCACTTGGAATGTTCAGCTGGAGGAGAGGAGACTGAGGGGAATCTCACTGGGGTCTGCAGCTTCCTCCAGAGGGGCAGCTCTGGTCTCTGCTCCCTGGGACAGTGACAGGGCAGGGCTGGAGCTGTGCCACAGAGGTTTATGTTGGGTATTAGAGGGTGCTGGGCATGGCCCCGAGGCTGCCAGAGCTCCAGGGGTGTTTGGACACTGCTCCAGGGATGCCCAGGCTGGGACTGTTGGGGTGTCTGTGCAGGGCAGGGGTGGGACTGGATGGCCCCTGTGGGTCCCTTCCAGCTCAGGATATTCTGTGGTTCTGTGATCTTGTTTCTGACCAGAACTAATGACAAAATTAGCACCTGGGAAAACAGTGTGAAAAGGCTGATGCCAGCTGAAAACCATCATCAAATGAAGGCTGGAATAAGAGGGAGTGGGGCTCAGGATCGCCTGTACCTGGGAGCAGTTGGGCAGGCCACGGTGCTGAAGGTTGGTCTGTTGTTATTTTTCTCCTTCCCTTCTCTTTCCCCTCTCCTTTGGCTGCTTGTGAAGCCGTGTCCCTCTTGCAGCGACTCCCAGACCCTTATCTGAGCAGCAATTTCAAGGACCTTGGGTGTAACAAGAAGTCACTTTCCCACTCCAACTCAATTAGAGCCCGTGTTACTTTCCGAGCAGTGGGTGTCGCTTCCTTGTTGGTTTCGCCTCGTTCAGTGAAGTGTTGTGGCAGTACCAAACATAACATTTCCTTGGAAATGGACCCGCTGGGTGCTTGCATTGGTTTGAGCAGCCATGCTGTAAAGTGCTTTGTAGGTTTCTCGGGGAAACTCAGCCCGGAGACTTCAAGTGTTGGCTTGTGTGAAGAGGAGTTTCAAAGCGAGTGTCTCAGGGGTCTTCCTCTCTGTTTTTATGAGTAGCCTCGCAGCTCAGTGTTTTCCTCTTTGCATTTTTACCAAGTGTGTGATGCCCCGCTGACGCTGCTGCCCGCAGCAGCCCTGTCACAGCCTGTGGGCTTTGCTTAATAAAATGGAGGAATGGTTCTTCTCCTGCGAGATGTTTTTGAAACAAAACTTAAACCTTGCGATCTTTGGTGTGCTGCCCGGATTAGAGAAACAAAATGATTGAAACAGCAGCTGGAAGTGAGCTGAAATACCTTGAACTTCTCCCCGAGCTGCCTTCAGGAAGGTTTTTCCTTCTCTGTGCCGAGCCCCAGCTTTGTGATGCGGCACGGGCCGGGAAGGGATTTTAGTTTGGAGCCTGTTCCCATGGGAGCAAGGCTGCAGTGGGATCTGCCCTGTATCGTCCAGCTGGGCAGTCTCCCTGCAGCTTCGGCAGGTGAGAGGGAGGGGAGGGGGAGCAGGCTCAGGTCAGAGAAAGGAGAGGCTGTTTCCCTGTGTTGGTGATGAGGCTGGTCCTGAGCTCTGGACATGGCACTCGCCTGGGGCAAAGCAATTCCTGGAGTGCTGTGTGTCCCCTGGACACTGGGTTTGGGCTTGAAAAAAGCCCAGTTTTAAAGTTCTGCCCTTTCCAGCTAGGGAAAGTACCAGTTTTGGACCAGGGCTTTGTGCTGGCTGAAAACAATAATTTCACCTCACGGTCGGGGGACCTTTCTTCTGGTAAATCAGCAAATCTCTGTGTTTTGAGTTTTGCAGCCCCAGTAACCAACACTTGGGACACCTCTGGCCACAGCTGCCGTGTGCGTGAGAGGATTCTCTGCTGCATCACAGCGTTTGGCATGCCTTTGTGTCTGTTTTTCCCCTTCATATGCGCCGTGCCTAAGATTAGTACAGTTTCCCTCCTCATGGATAAATAATTTAAACACCTGGACTGATTAAGTGTGTGCATCTCAGCTCAGAACAGTCGTGACTTCTTTTTTTTTTTCTTTTTTTTTTTTAAATTTTTATTCCAAGACTGCCTTTCCTGCAGAAGATTCAAAGCAACTGAAAATAGCTTCATCACAGAAACACCAAGCATAACTTGGGGATTGCTGCTCTCGTGGCAGGGATTCTGACAGTGCCCATTCGCCTCCCCATTAGCAACATCTCATTGAACGCTCAAGGGTTTATTGACAACTCGTTTGCTTTGCCTAATTGTGTGCCTTGCTGCGGGGCAGGACTGCCTTCCCTTGGCACTGCTGGCTGAGGAGCCAGGAGCCAAATCCCTGCTCTCCCAATCCTGCTCTCCCAATCCAGGCACCTAAAGAAAGAAACCTTTCTCCCTGATGTGTGCCCCGTCTCATCCTGCCTCAGCCAGTGCTCAGGCCGGCTGACAAAAGCACTATCAGATGAGTGGAGTTTCCTCTCCCTTTGTTGTCAAAAAGTGCTCTTGGAACTACCTTAATAGAGCAGCTGAATGTCTCTGGGCTCCAGTTAAAGCACAGCTGGAAAACATCTCTCATCTCTCACTCAAAACATCTTCTATCTAGAGATGTAAAACCTCGTGCCAGAAAGCTGCGGCGGAGTTCTTTGCCCACGATTTTTCCTGCTACACTAGCACTCCTCTGCAAGAACAGGAATATCCCTGGCTGCCTGTGTCTTGCCTGTCTGATTTGCAGGGGGAAGTGTGCAGAAAGCCAGCAGCATTAGGAAACTTTTGCTTGGCTTTTGGGTTTTTTGATTCCCCGCCTCCCCCTTTTTTTTTTATATTTTTGTTTGATTTTTGTGTTTGACAGTAACCTGGTAGATTTGTCAAGGTTTCAGCCCTCGCTCTGGCTTTCCAGCTTGCCTTAGAAGCAGTGCTCAGGCAGACACAGCTCTCAGCAAGCCAGGGCAGTTCCTGCTTGGACCCATCCATTGCTGTAGCAGCAGGCAGGTTTTGTTGTCTCAAACCATCCCATACCCCAGCCCGGCACACTTTGCCTCTTCTAAGGCAAATCTTGGCCTGCCTTTGCCCCTTGGCATGGCCTGGGGAGGAATGGCCTCTCCAGCCCTTCTGCTCAGTCCCTCCACTGCACTCTGTGCTGGGATTTTCCCTGGAAATTGCTGCCACCAGTGGGCCTTGGACAAAGCTCCTCTCCCTCTGTGTTCCAGCATGGCTCTGTTCAGCTGCACCACCCCTCCCCTCAGTTTGCTTGTGGAAGTGTGTCTGAGGCCTTGAGAGCCCTGCTTCCCGACCACCCAGCGAGTTCCTGGGGTTTCTGTGTTCTTTGGAACGTCCATGAAAGCCTAAATTCATGCCCTACCTGCATTTCTGCATTCCTACCTGCAGGACTTGCTGGAGGCCTCCAGCTGTAGCTTGTTCCTTCTCCACGAGCCTTCCCTGATGGCTGGGCAGGTGTGATGCAGTTGCAGAGGCACTTTGGAACCTGCAGAGGCACAGGAAGGGAAAAAAAGCCCGCAGAGAGAGCTGACTGCAGTTAGCTTTCCCACTTAAGCTAATGTTGTGGTACCATGAGGCTTTCAGGAGACGGCAGTGGGTTTGGATCCACAGGGTTTGGTGGTTGAGATCTGAGAGGTGGGAGCTGTCAGTGATGGTCATGCACTGAAACACAGCAAGTTCCACCTCGCCCTGAGGGAGAACTTCTGTCCTGGAACAGCTGCCCAGGGAGGGGCTGGAGTCTCCATCTCTGGGGACATCCCAAAAATCCCAAAGTCCTGCGTCACCTGCTCCAGGTGACCCTGCCAAGGTTGGACTGGGTGATCTCCAGAGATCCCAGCCATGCCAGGATTCCGTGACCATAAATCCTGGCTTGTTTCTGCTGAAACACATTTCCTGGCTTGGCCATCCCTGTGTGCTGGCAGAGTCACACTGACTCCTTGGCAGACCTGGCAGTGAAGTCAGTGGCTTTGGGATTTCTCCCGTGACTCGGAACGCTGTGTTTGTTCTGTGGGTTCTGACAGCGGGATGGCCTCGTGCTGCCCCTTTGCTCAGGGCTGGTGGTGAGCAGGGGCACTGGGGCTGACAGAATCACCTGCCAGCATAATGAAATGCACAGCTCAATGAATGTAGAGACACCAGACAAGCGAGTTGCTTTTGTACAAATCGCCTTTTGTCTTCGCTTTTTTATTGCGGCTTGCTGGGGTGCGAAGATCCCTCTGTGAAAATAAGGTGAGCAATTAGTATTAATTGATTTGGGGTTTAATACGGCTTGGGATGAGCTTGCTGAGGCCCAGCGTGGCAATGTGTGCAGTTCCAGGAGAAATTGATAGCGTTTTGTCTCTTCCATGTGTCGCTTTCCCTTAAACTGCTAATGAAATTCCATCACTAATGAACAGGATGTTCCATTAAACGTGCATTCAGCTCCTAATCGTTTACAAGTGTCCTTTTAGGATCCTTTTTCCTCGCTAGCCCCCTGCTTCGCTGGCTGTGCAGTACAGGATTTTCCTCTTGGTTTTTTAAAGCTCGCAGTGGAGATGGCAAGAGCTGTGTGTCCATCCCTGCGTTCCCCTTTGGAGTGTTATTTTGCGTGGCCTGCCTGGGGTTTCTGTGTGTTGTGCCTTTGGTAGCAATTACTGCTGCTTGCATTTGTGGCTTCCAGTGCAGAACAAAGCTGGTTTGTGTGCCTGGCCAGTAGTAATTGTTGACAGCTGATAATGCTGGAGACCTCTCATTGTGGCCGGGATCTGAATTGTACCAACTTCTGCTGAACCCAAATTACAGGGGTTTAATTTTAGCTTCAGGGCTCCCATGCTGGAATGTTTTCTTTCCTCCGGTAATAAAGCAAGGGGAAAATGAGTGTTTGAGGTGTTTCCTGAACCTGCCAGGCCAGAGGCAGAACTGAAGTGTCACAAGGAGTGCCAGAGTTTCTACTCCTACCCTTGCTTATCCGGGTACTGGAGCAGCTCATGGTCCATGAACCATTTAAACCACAGCTCAGGGAGCTGGACAGGAGGCTGGGACTCCCCAGTGTGGGGAGCTTCTGGGCCTTGGCTGAGAATCTGCTTTTCTTGGAGCTTTGAACGAAGCCACTGGTGTTACCTGGGCGTTCTCCAGTTTCTTTTCTCGGTGAAGTTTTCATGGTTTGAAAAGGAAACGTATCATTTAGGGAGCTTCAGGTTGAATCAGCAGGAATTTCTTCACAGAAAGATCAGACATTGGGATGGACTGTCCCCAGAGGTAGGATGTGGCCTGGATGTGCCACTCAGTGCTGTGACAAGGTGGGGATCACACACGGGGTAGATTCCGTGGTCTGTGAGGGCTTTTCCAGCCTGCCTGATTCTGTGGCTTACAAACCACAGATCTGAGAATGGTGTTTGCCCAGGAGCGATGAGGAGATTAAGTAATGGATTAATTGTAATTATTGCACTGGAACCCTCCTGACGNGCTGGAATGTTTTCTTTCCTCCAGTAATAAAGCAAGGGGAAAATGAGTGTTTGAGGTGTTTCCTGAACCTGCCAGGCCAGAGGCAGAACTGAAGTGTCACAAGGAGTGCCAGAGTTTCTACTCCTACCCTTGCTTATCCGGGTACTGGAGCAGTTCATGGTCCATGAACCATTTAAACCACAGCTCAGGGAGCTGGACAGGAGGCTGGGACTCCCCAGTGTGGGGAGCTTCTGGGCCTTGGCTGAGAATCTGCTTTTCTTGGAGCTTTGAACGAAGCCACTGGTGTTACCTGGGCGTTCTCCAGTTTCTTTTCTCGGTGAAGTTTTCATGGTTTGAAAAGGAAACGTATCATTTAGGGAGCTTCAGGTTGAATCAGCAGGAATTTCTTCACAGAAAGATCAGACATTGGGATGGACTGTCCCCAGAGGTAGGATGTGGCCTGGATGTGCCACTCAGTGCTGTGACAAGGTGGGGATCACACACGGGGTAGATTCCGTGGTCTGTGAGGGCTTTTCCAGCCTGCCTGATTCTGTGGCTTACAAACCACAGATCTGAGAATGGTGTTTGCCCAGGAGCGATGAGGAGATTAAGTAATGGATTAATTGTAATTATTGCACTGGAACCCTCCTGACGTGCCTCTGTCCCCTCTGAAAGGGTTGGGTGAGGAGTGCCTTGTTTTACTTCGGGCAATTATTTGTTGGCAATGCACGTTTTTGTCCTTGTGTCCCAAAATAAAGCTGTTTAGCTTTCAGCTTGGAATTGGTGTGAAATTCCTACTTCTCTTCTACTCGTGGAAATTGCTTGTTGGCAGCAGGGAACGTTCTGATTTGCATCACAGCAGATTGGGAGAATAAAAGGACAGTTTTCCTTTGGCCCCTTGGACGTGTTTGGAGGTACCTGCTGGGGCAGGATTTGGGGTGAACTCAACCTGGATGAACAAGGCAGCTCTTTGTGCTGCTCCCTCTTGCATTCTCACATCACACTGAATTTTCTTCCACCCCGAAATACATCTGTATTTCTGTATTCATAATATGAAGGTACTAAACAGTGCCAGTCTTCTGTCCTAGGCATGAGGAGAGAGACCTGGGCAGGTGCTGCTGACACATCTCCAAAATGCTCCCCCAGCTTCCAGTAAATGTGCATTGGGGGGGGGATTTTGCAGCCTGTTTGTATTCAGCAGCTTTTTAATATTATTTTTCCCCAGAGGGAGCCTCTCACTTGGTTTTTAACAAGGTGCATGGGGTTTAGTGAGGACTGCCTGAGTTTCTGTCTGGGTAATAAGAACTCGAGCACGGGCAGATGACCTTGTATCTGGCAGGGATGCGTTGTGGGAGGCTCGTGATGGCTCAGGAAAAGGCTTGGATGGTGCTGGCCCGCAGCCAGCAGTCCGGCTGGTGGCCAGGTCCTCGCTGTGCGTGGGCTGGGGTAGGTTTGGTAGGTTTGGTTGCTTTATTGATTTGTTTCCATGTGTGTGCCTGGCGGAGCCGAGGGGTGAATGCAGCGCGGTGTGAAAGCTCCTGCAGTCCCTGCAGGTGACTGTGGGGTGCTCAGGGCTCGCTAATTGCGTTAATCACCGCAGCTTGCCCGGGCCATCTGTGGCCAGCACGGGCTGCCTGCGGGGCTCTGGGCATGGCTCACTCAGAATGGGTTGGGTGGGAAGGG
>VZSE01013452.1:0-31355 GCA_013398275.1 Promerops cafer
TATACATATATAATATATATATAATTTATAGAGAAATGACTTTTGTAAACAATATTCCTCTACTCCAGAAGGAAGTGGAGTCTGGGGCATAACACAGCTCTGAACACGGAGCTCGGAGAGAACCGGCAGCTCTGTGGAGCAGGTGGGAGCCCTGTGCCACCCCCAGCATCCACTTGTCCCCATTGGGATGGCTCTTGGGTGGGGACAGAACCGGCTGGCTCTGTTTGGGTGGCTCCACTTTCAGCTGAAGCAAACTGGTCCGACTGTGAAACCAAACTGGTGCGAGGCGTCGCCGTTGTGGAAGACAGCCAGGTCCCGCAGGGGCAGCAGCCACAGCTCCTCCGTGCTGAACTGGAAGATGGTGTCGGTGATGGAGGACTCGTTGTCCAGCTGAAATGACCACCAGGGACAGCTGAGTGGCACCAAACCCCTCAGCTGAGGGCCTGGAGCTCCCTCGGCTGCTCCTCGATGCACCCAGTCTCCATCCCCAGCCCTTCCTGGCTTTTCCAGCGCGGTGACCTCCCCCATGTCCCCCAGGGCCCACCCCATCCCTTCCCACATCCCAAGACCAGGAAGCTCCTTGGGGCCGGGGAGTGGATGTTCTCCATCCCCATCCCCCCGTGTGCAGCCTCATCCACCCGGTCCATCCCAAACTGTGGGCGTTAAACCCTCTCCAAAGGGCTCTCCAGATGTCGGGAGGCTTTTCCAGGCACAAAGCTGCGCAGGGCCAGGCTCACCAGGCAGCCCTGCAGGCTGGCTGCATAGCTGTGCTCCCGGGAGTCGGCCAGGAAGCGGATTTCCTTGCCGGGCTGGGGCCGGCCGCGCTCCGGGGCCGGTCTGCAGGAGTACGAGACCTTCTGGGCGGCGCGGTGGCTGTGCAGGCGCAGGAAGCGGAGCTGCACCGGGCTGGCCCCCGCGTATTCCAGCTGCAGGGACAGCGGCAGGGAAAGCCGGGGAGCGGGGGCTGCTTCAGCGGGCCGTGCTCCCCGCAAGGCTAAACCCTGGCAGCGTCCAGCCGCCTGTAAGCACTGGAGTTCCTCGCGGGAGGAGGTGTCACATCCCTCCGTGCACAGCCAGGGGAGCCGGGTGCTGTCCCACCACTGTCCCCGACCTCACCTCTGTGTCCCCTTGGCTGCTCCAGCCGGGCACTCACCAGGAAGCCCCCGGGCAGGGTGCTGAACCACTCAAAGGTGTTCTCAGAGCTGTAGGTGCTCAGCCAAGCCTTGATGGGGACCTGAGGAGAGCGGGGACAATTGTCACGCTGTCCCAGCAGGGGATAGTGGCACTGACAGGACAAGGGGCCAGCACAGAGCCCGTGTGTGTGGCCTGTCCCTGCAGCCTGGCACACACCGTGACCAGGACCCTCACTCCAGAGTGCTCCAACAGCTCCAGTGGGCACCACAGCAAGGGACCGGGCACCACAGCAAGGGACTGGGCACCCTGTCCCTCTCCAGCCCCACCAGCCCTTGTCCCCACCCACCCTGAGGAGTCCCTTGGGGCTGAAGCTGCCCCATAAAAGCCGCCCCATCAAAGCCACCCCGTACCTGGTTGTGGACGGGGGCTATGCAGGTCTCCCCCCCAGCTGTGAAGTTGCAGAAGGCCAGCAGCGCGTCCCGGGGGCTGCCCTGGTTGGGGTCAATGTAGTATTGCCCTGGAGGGAGGAGAGGAGAGCCCCTGGCACCCAGGTTTGGCACAGGGAGGGTGCCACACGGTGCCATCCCACCCCAGCTGGTGGCCTGACTGCCAGCCTGTTTCTCCAGGGATGCCCACAAAGCCCATCTGAGCTCACTCCCCCAAATCCTTATTCCCTCTTTATCTCCAAGAGATGCCTGTCCCTCCACAGGCTCTGGAGACCAGGCCAGTCCAGGGGGGCCCCCATGCCCCGGTACCATCGGGCAGGCCAGGGTGAGCCAGCTGCAGCTCCTTGCAGGTGGTGGCCGGGTTGGTTTTGGTGCCATTGGGGTGCTCCACGAGGGCTTGGAGCTCCCGGCTCAGGGTGTCCAGCAGAGCCCAGACCACGGTGTAATTCAGGCGCTTGGAGGAATAAATGAGGTGCTGAAGGAAAAAGGAGGGGATATCACCAAGCTGACCACAGATCCCCCCACCAGGAGCATCATCAGGTGTTGAGGAAGGGGCTGGCAGGGGACAAGGACAAGCGTAGGGGGAGAGGGAGTAGCTGGATCTTCTTGGTGGTGGTGCACAGGGGACCTTGGAAGGAGCAGGACGTGGGACAGCATCGCTGGCAGCCCCTTCCCTCCTGGTCAAGGGTCACTCACCTGCAGCTCCTCCTGGGACAGCTTCAGTGCGGGCCCGCTGGGACCTGGGGGGCCAGCCAGGCCCTGGGGGACAATGACAGTGCTGGTGGCACTGGCTGCTGCCCACAAGCCCCTCAGCAGCTGCTCCAGCAGTGCCAGCAGCTGCACATCCCCATGGAATGACAGCATGGCATGGCAGGGCCTCACTGCTGTGTCCAGGGGAGTGAGGGACCCAAATTTTGGGATGAGGGCGTTTGTGGCTCTGCTTACCGGCATTCCCGGCGTGCCCCTGGGGCCTGGCAGGCCCGGGAAGCCTCTGAGCCCCTGCCAAAGGAGGAGGTGGAGGAGGGGAGGAAGGCAAGGTGGGAGATGCTGCTGTGCTGAGCGGCACCCCCACGGCTCCCTGCACCCCTGGAGTGGGACAGAGGAAGGGATCCCATGGCAGGGCTGATCCCTCCAGCTGCTCCCCACTACTTACTTTGGGTCCAGACAAGCCCTGGAAGGAAAGGACAAGACCAGGATAAGAGGGAGGCAGGTGGGATCAAAGCTGCATCCCTGTGGGGCCAGGAGTGAACCCCAAACCCGCGGGAGGGGGAAGGACTCACCGGTGTCCCGGGAATTCCAGGGTGTCCCCGTGGGCCAGGGGGGCCGGTGTCACCCTGCAAGGACACCAGAGGAGCTCAGGGCACTGCACAAGACATCCCCCAGCCCTGCATCCTTCTACAGCCCCTTCCCCAGGCGGATTTTATATGGAAAAATGAGAAATTCACCCCAAATACTCATTTCTGTCCCTGACATCCCTCTCCACGCTGCCCTTACCTGCTTTCCCTTGGGTCCCGGCCTCCCAGGGACACCATGGGGTCCTGGCTTGCCCTGGGAAGTGTGGCAGGATGTCACACAGCGTGACAAGGGACCAGGGGGGAAGGAAAAGAGCAGAACCTGTCACACACCTTGAAGCCATCGTCCCCTTGCTGGCCCAGGTCACCCTTGCTGCCCTTCTCGCCCTAGGAGAGAGTCAGGGAGAGCTTTGGTGGCAAAGGGAAGGACAGAACCCCCAGGACACCAGTGTGGATGGGGAAATTCCCAGTTATGGCTGGCTGCAAAACTTCTGGAGCAAAAACCCCCAAACACCCATCCTTTTGGTTCCACAGAATTCACTGCACCCACATTGCTGGGGACAGAGGTGGCAGGAGGGATGATCAGCTCCAGACTGAAAAGATCATCCCAGACTAAAATATCTCTCAGGAAAACCTTGGAAGTTGCCAGGAAGCACATGGAGAGAATAAAGAAGATTCCTGGTGTGCTGAAACCAGAAGCAGGGGAAAAATCCCAGCACAACCTCCCCTCCACCTGCTCTCCCAGGAGCTGCTCACAATAAATTTAAAGTTTTTGTGATTCCCAAGGTTTCATTTTCCTGAAGGCTCTGAGCAGCTCCCCATCACCAGGGACTGCTGGGGATGGGATGGGATGGGATGGGATGGGATGGGATGGGATGGGATGGGATGGGATGGGATGGGATGGGATGGGANGCTCTCCCAGGAGCTGCTCACAATAAATTTAAAGTTTTTGTGATTCCCAAGGTTTCATTTTCCTGAAGGCTCTGAGCAGCTCCCCATCACCAGGGACTGCTGGGGATGGGATGGGATGGGATGGGATGGGATGGGATGGGATGGGATGTGCTCAGCTTCTCCAGCCAAGGATCCATCAGGAATGGCAGGTTCAGCTCGAGGTGCATCAGCATCAATGCTGAGAGCAGGGATAAAAAGGCTCCACACTGCTGCTTGTAACTCCAGGAGGATCAAAAGCTGGAAAAGGACTGGATTTGGGAGAAAATCTAAAGGTTCCATCTCCCAGCACCTGGGGACATGGTGGCCAACCCCCGGAGAAGGATGGTGCAGGCATCAGGGTTCAAAAAGAGGGGAGTAAGTGATGGCATTCAGCAAATTAAATGCCACCCTGTGCTCAGCATCCCTGCTGTGCCTGGCACGTGTCCCCTACCTTGTGTCCTTTCGGTCCAGGGTCCCCTTTGATGCCCTTCAGCCCCGGGATGCCCTAAGAGAGAAACATGGAACTGCCTCCCCCTGCGCTGGGCTGCTCCTGTCAGCCCCTGGCAAGGAGGGCCCTCCCCACACCTGAGCATTCTGAGCATTTCAGCAGTTTTAGAAACCTTGAGGCATTTTCTCATCGTTTCTTTGATTTTTGCTTTCAGGAGGATCCCTCAGCAAAGCCCATTAAAAATGCACTGGAGGTGCCTTGGCTGGCTGAGAATATCCAGCTTTGTTTTTTTTGTGAAATTGGCAAAGTTGGGCTTTTTTTTTATCTTAAGCAGAGAAAAAAAAAAACCATTTCTAGTAATTAAAATAAATATTTGAGTCCTTTTTGCTGGCTGCAGTTTGTTCCTCCAGCCACAACAGCTCTCTGGGAAGGTGGGCACAGTCCCACCAGTGCTCAGCACTGCCTGGCATCAAACATATACCTAAAAAGAAGGATTTGGCCCCCAGAACCATATTTTGGGAATGATGTGGTTTGCCTGACTGCACACACCCTCCTGGGATTTTATTTTGGGAGGAGAAGGCAGGAGGAGATGGATGAACCACTTAAAAACTTCCCTCATTTTAAACAAGTCCCTGCAGAGCTGGGTCACACAGTGGGGTCAAACAGGGAGCAGCCAGCACCCCAAAACCCCACGCTGATACTCACATAGGGTCCCTGGGGCCCCTGGGGTCCTGGAAGTCCTTTGTCACCTGGGTAGCCCTGAAATGCAAAGGGAGAAGCCCTGGCTGTGCCCAGGGTGGTGCTCCAGGGCAGGGAGAGCAGCCCACGGGGGCTGCGGGTGTGGGAGATGCCCCTGTTGGCCTGGGAGGCTCTGGGGGGACAGAGCCCCCAGTTATGGTTTATTCTTTCCTAACCCGGGGCTCAGGCAGCTGGGAGCACCCCCAAACTGCCAGGGGGGCAAGGCAGCCTCCCAAAGCCACCTACCTTGTGTCCCCAGGGACCCCGCGGGGGCTGCTGGCCCATCTTGCCTCGCTTGCCCTGGGGACCACAGATGAAAGACTCAGAGGTAGTTCCAGGCTGATCCGGACACCCCTCATCCCTCAGGAATCCCCTCTCCAGGGATTCCGATTCCCCAGAGAACTGGGACCACCCTGCAAAGCCTGCACGGGCTCCAAGGAGCAGCTGCCCGCTCCCTGCCACCCTCGTGGGGACAGCAGTGCCATTTACCCGTCTGCCAGCTTCTCCTGGGACCCCTTCTTCCCCCTCCTGCCCCGCCTCGCCCTGCGGGAAGAGGAGATGGGGATGTGGGTCTGCAGCAGCTCCGCCACATCCCGGGACCGGGGAGGAGGAGCTGCTGCCTGCGTGGAGGTGGGGACAGAGCCCACCAGGCACTGGGGCTTCTGGAGAGGGGCACCAAGAGCTGGGGCGGCCCCTGTGCCCCCCAGGGCCACCTGAGCCCGGCTGGAGGCAGGATCTGCCAGCCCCTCACCCAAAAACCAGCCCAAGGCAGCCCAAGGGCATCCTGTGTTTTCCATTCCTGTGTTTTCCAGGTGGGGAAAAACCAGTCCTCCTGGGCAATTCCCAGTTTTCTCTCCATGGTCCCCAATGGGATTGACCAGCTCAGGCTTGCCCACCCCGTGCCCACTGGGCAGTCCCCCTCAGGTGCCATCCCCAGGGGAGGACTTTGGGGATACCTTATCTCCTTTGCAGCCTTTCCATCCTTTAGGACCAGCTTGTCCAGGAGATCCCTAAAATCCCAAAGGAGAAGGAAACCCCTCTGTGAGGACACTGTGCCAGGGATGCCCCTCCTGGCTTCCCTCCCTGCCTTGCCCCAGCGTGCACAGGAGGATGCTCTAAGCTGGAGTCTTCCCTTTGGGATTCTCCCTCTCCCTGGAGCAGGCTGGGCAGAAGGGGGCTGTGGGAAGGTTCAACAGGAGCAGATGGTTCTGCACTGGATTTTTACACATCCACAAGATGCCAGCATCCCACAGCCTCTTTCAGGGAGAACCACCACGACTCCATCCCACTCCTCACCATTGGTCCGGGTTTCCCTGGCTCGCCTGGCTCCCCTTTTGCACCCACCAGGCCCTACGAAGGAAAACAGAATTGAAGGCAAATCCAAAACTTGGGGTTATTCACCCAGGCAGGCTGTGAGAGGGACACCGATCTGGGAGGCTGGAAAAGTTGGAGCAGGGAATGGGGCAGAGAGGAGCCCGCTCACCTCGGTGCCACTCAGCCCGGTGGCTCCAGCGTCGCCCGGTGGCCCAAGAGTCCCCTGAGTTCATTTGGGGACAAAACATGAGGCTGGCACCAGGGGAAGGCAGGAGGGCACAGCTGGGGCTGTTGTCCCCAGGGATGTCCCCTGCCCGTCCCCGTGGAGCAGAGGTGTTACCTGCCGGCCTGGCTGTCCCTTGGTGCCCGTCACTCCTCTGGCTCCCTCATGCCCGGCGTAGCCCCGGAGCCCAGGGGCACCTGCCAGTCCCTGAGCCCCCTGTGAGCCCTGCAGGGCACAGAGATGGGGACACTGCTCACCCCCATCCTCAGCAGGGCCCAAACAGCCACCCCTCGAGGGACTTCAGCTGCACTGAGCTTTGCAAATCCCCCTGGAGTTTACCCCACACAAATCCCCCTGGAGTTTACCCCACACAAATCCCCCTGGAGTTTATTCCACAGCAAATGCTCCTGGAGTTTATTCCACAGCAAATCCCCCTGGAGTTTACCCCACAGCAAATCCCCCTGGAGTTTATCCCACAGCAAATGCCCCTGGAGTTTATGCCACAGCAAATCCCCCTGGAATTTATTCCACAGCAAATCCCCCTGGAGTTTATTCCACAGCAGATACACCCAGAGTTTATTCCAGAGCAAATCCACCCAGAGTTTATTCCACAGCAAATGCCCCTGGAGTTTATTCCATAGCCTGACCTCTCCCAGCAAATCACCCAAGCTAAAGGCTTGGAGCAGCCTGGTCTGTGGAAGGTGTCCCTGCCATGGCAGGGGATGGAGCCCAATGAGCTTTGAGGTCCCTTCCAACCCAAACCAGTCTGGGATTCTGGGATTCCACAAGGGCACGTCTAGCCCAGGCAGAGCAGCACTGCAGCGTGGGGAAACTGGGATGCACGTGGGATTTACTCTGAGCTCAGGGCATCCATGACACATTTGGGGCTCTCTGTCATGACCATAAACCCCATCCTGGGGCACCCCAAGTGTTCCAGGCACTGGGCAGATCCCAGAACCACACGGACACCTGTGGATCTGCTCCAAGGAGGGGGAAATGCAGAGCCCTGGAGCTGCCTCAGGCAGATTCCAGCAGCCCAGTGTTACCTGTGCAACAGCCCTGGCGCTTTGGCACGGCTTTAACAGCTCGATTAAAATTCCTTTAGGGAGCTTTTGCCGTGGGAAATCCAAGGGAGCAGTGACTCAGTCCCAGGGCAGGAGCTGGGAGCCACGGCCAGGCTGGCAGAGCTCACTTTGCAGCCACCCCCAGGGTGAGACACATCCCAGAATGCCACCAAACCTCTTTCCCAGGGGAAATCTTTGGGGGCAGAGCTGGCACTCACCACTGGGCCGGGCTTGCCACCATCTCCCTTCGCTCCGTCAGCTCCGGCCAGTCCCTGTGGGGACATGGGGGGGTCAGAAAAAGCCCCTCACCATCGTGTCCTTCACCTCTGTGGGGACTTTGAGCATCCTGTCCCACATCCCATGCTCAGCTGGCCAGGACAGCACTGTGAACCACGTGGAGTGAGCAGGATTCAGTAGCAGGAACAGGTTTTCCATGAGGCACCACTGGGTGCTGGAGTCTGATTCTGGGGCTTTAGGTACTGGGAGTTTGGGGATTTAGGGTTCTGGGAGTCAGTGCTGAGGTATGAGGTGTTAAACCCCCTCCTCATTTCTGAGCCCCCCGACCTGGCCAGTGAAGGGGCAATAAATCCTTTGGGTTGTGCTGGAAATAGGGAAGCAGTGGGGAAGGCTTTGGCAATTCCCAGCTCTGCAACACTGCAGGCATCAGTACCTCGAATCCTGCAGCCCCAGCAGGTCCATCCACGCCTCGTGGCCCTGGATCTCCCTGGGAAAGGAGGGGAACCAGCTCTGTCCATGGAAAAACCCTTCCCTGCCTTGCTGGCTTGGGGTCTCAGGTGACAAGGGAAGGGTTGTCAGGTGTCACGGGCCTGCCCAGGACATCCATGCAGCCACTCCCAGCACATTCCCACCAGGAAAGCTTGGGAAGAGGCCAGAAAAGGGAGTTTCACACGGAGATAAAGGGTTGGAGCCATCACCCCTCCGTACCTTCTCTCCCTCGGGGCCGTCGAGCCCAGGAGGACCTCGGAGTCCTGTCCCACCCTGTTCAGGGCACAGGCAGAGGAGCCCGGGTCACTCAGCCCTGCCAGTGCTCCCAGTCACACCAATGTCCCCGCACTGGTCTGGGACAGAGATGGGCCCTGCCCAGTGCTCCCAGTCACACCAATGTCCCCGCACTGGTCTGGGACAGAGATGGGCCCTGCCCAGTGCTCCCAGCCCCACACATCCCCCCCACCAGGTCTGGGACAGGTTGAAAGGGCAGAGGGGACATGATCTGACTTACAAACCATCCTCTGGCCCCAGCAGGTCCCGCAGCTCCGGTGACACCGCCCTGGCCCTGGCACACAGAGGGAGACGTGTTCCCAGCCCAGCAGGGGCTGGAACTTGGCTGGAGGCAGCATTACCCCAAACTGCCCCACAAACCCAAACCATCCTTTTGTGCCAACATGACCCAGTTGGTGTCATGCCTGGGAGACATGAAACTCTCTAATTACGAGATTTGACAATTCCTAGGATTTTCTGCAGCTCCCAGAGGCCAAGGTTTCCCACCAGGGGTGAGTCCCCTCCTTGGCACCCATCATCCAGCCTCAGGGGACATTGGAGGGTGAGGCAGCCCAGCCCCAGCTGTACTTGCCAGCAAACCTTCTCGGCCCTTCTCTCCCTTCTGGCCTTTCCCTCCAGCTTCCCCCGTGGCAGCTCCTGGACCAGGAATTCCAGGCAGGCCCCTGGGGCCAGCATTGCCCTGCTCAGGGATGGAGACAAGTGTCACCACAAAGAGGGAAAAGGAACAGCAATGAATGAGCTTCTGCATGGAGATGTGACAGCTGTGTCACCCTCTGGCCAGGTGGCACAGAGAGCAGCTCACCCTGGGGTGCTCCTCAGCCATGGGGACACCCCTGTCCTGCTCTGTCCCCACCATGGAGCAGCAGAGGTTGAGCAGGTCAGGGGTGTTCCCGAGGTGCTGGAAAGAGGGACAGAGTTAGAGACACCCCTCACCTTCTGTCCCCGCAGTCCTGGCTCGCCCGGGTCTCCAGTGTCACCAGTGTCACCCTGCCCGGGGGGAAATGCCCACATCAGACACAGCAGCTGCTCCCCAGCCCCATCCCAGGACGGGTTAAAAGCTGGGCTTTGATTTCCATGGGCTTTTCCACCCTCCCCTGGCCGGGATTTTGATGCTGGCTAAGGCACAGCCTCCCCTCCTGTGCTGGGAGATCACCCCAGCTGTGACCCTGCTGCCCCAAAAGTGAGTGGGGACAAAAAGCTGAGCACACCTTGCCCAGCACAGGGACCCCAAAGCATCAACCCCCGCTTCCATGGGAGCATCCCAGGCTCTGTGGGGCAAAGCCATGGCATGGCAGGGTCCAGAGGCAGCACCTTTCCCATTCCCATTCCCTGCAGGGACAATCCCACACGTACCTCCTTCCCTTGCTTCCCAGGCTGTCCTGGTGGCCCCTCTGTCCCCTCGTCCCCTGGCTCCCCAGGGCTCCCTCTGACGCCCGGAGCTCCACGGGTTCCTGCCTCTCCCTGGACAGGATGAAGATGACCAGTATGATTCCTGGCTGCCTCTTCCAGCTGATCCTGGCTCTGCCCTCCATCATTTCCATACTGGGAAACCCCACTTTTCTTATGGGACCCCCCTGCCATGCCCAGCAATGTCAATCCCAGGCATGAGGACGCTGGGGGGGGTTTCAAACACCTCCCATGGGTTCAGGTGCCTGTGTGACCCTGCAGGAGTGGGGTGAGCCCAGCACCACCCCCAGCATCACCCCCTGCACCCACCTGCTCACCCTTGGGCCCCAGCTGACCCTCTGCTCCCCGTGGTCCTGGTGGTCCCTGCGGAGGAAAGAAAAGCCCAGCCCTGGCACAGCTCATTGACCCAGCTTTAACCTTCTGCCTTTTTTGAGGATCAGCAGCCTCCTCCCGTCCTTTGCCATCCTTGGGACAGGGAACTGGGGAGGGGGAGGCTGGAGCAGCCCCATCAGGGTGGGGACACAGTTCCCAGCTGTTGTACCTGCTCCCCATCCAGCCCGCGGACTCCGGCTGCCCCGGGATCTCCCACCTCACCCTGCAGAGGACACAAAATCAGGACAAGCAGCTGTGGGGGCTCTCTGCCTCTGCAGCTCCCCGAGGTGTAAATCCCCATCCCACAGGGATGGGGCCAAACTGGAAGCAGTGCTGGGGAGGTCAGTGGGGCAAGCTCTGGGCAGCTCCCAGGGAAACCAAATCCTCTCCTTTGTCCTCACCTTCTCTCCTCTCATCCCTGCAGGCCCTTCATGTCCATTTGGACCTTCCTGGCCCTGAGAACAAACACCCCACATCAGCAGAGAGGCTTGGCCCGAACTCAGGAGCCTTTGCAGCTCCCGAGCGGGGTCTGGGATGTCCTGACACACCACACATCAGCACGGGAAGAGAATCCATGCTCCAGCTCCTCAAGGCCCCTGCAACAGCTTCCCTTTTCCTTCCCTTCCCGCAGGTGCTTCAGGGAGCTCCCCGAGGTGCTGCTGCAGCAAGACCCCTGGTCCCTGTGCTCCTGAGAGGATCAGTGGAGCAGCCCCAGTGGCACTCACCGGGTACCCAGCTGGGCCAGCAGCACCAGCTGCTCCAGGAGCGCCTCTTTCCCCACCCAGGCCAGGCTTCCCGGGAATGCCATCCAGCCCTCTTGTGCCAGGAACACCCTGCAAGGCCAAAAAACCCCTTAGGCCCCCCAAAACACAGCTCTGGGAGGGCTAAGCCAGGGAAAGCCCCATGGCTGATGCAGTTGGGTCACCTCGGCGTCCAAAGGTGCCACCTGCTCCAGGCCCCATCCCTGCAGGTGTAGGACATTGCTGTCCCCACACCCCACTTGTCACCACCCACACACACGGGGTTTGGGGTGTTCCCTGCCCCACAACCACCCCAGGGATGAAAATGCCCTGGAGTGGGCAGCGATGTCCACCCTGTGGGCCATCACCCCAGCCCAGCGAGGTGCAGCTCTGCACTTACAGGCAGCCCTGGGAGCCCTCGAGGACCTGGGTCACCTGTTCTGCCCTGGGAAAAGAAGGATGTTCAGCAGGGTGTCCAGGGAACGGGGGACCAGGGAGCTGGGATCAGGGTGAGGCTCTGCTCAGAGAAATCCCCATCTCAGCAGTGCCTGTGCTGCATCAGGACAGAACCCAGCCAGCAGGGAGCGGGACCAGGGTCCTGCCTGCTCCCAAAAAGGGCTTTGGGATGGATCCACGCTGCAGGTCACACATCCATGCAGAGGGATCGGAGCAGCCAGGAATACAGGGAGCAGGGAGAGCCCTACCTGGGAGCCAGGAGCACCACGAGGACCAGGGGGACCTGGCAGGGCCTGGGGGACAAGAGCACCATCAGTGACACAGCCCTGGCTGAGCCCCCTCCCAGTTTATCTGCAAGACTGGCAAAGCTCCCCATGGCAAAGCTTTGCTGTTTTCCCCACTCCCAGCCCAGCACAGAGAACTTGCTTGGTGCTTTTCCGGGGGGCTGGAGCTGCCCAGAACAGCAGCAAACAGTCCTTACCTTTGGACCAGCTTTTCCTGGAAATCCTGGTGGACCTCGAGCTCCCCTTTCCCCCTGTTAGGAGGCAAGAAAGATTTCCTTTCCTCTGTATGTTTTAATGCAAAAACCTCTTTAGAAGCACAACAAAACAAACGAAAACCAGCTCTTAGAACAATCCAGAGGCGTTTGGGCAGAGGAGGTGCTGGAGTGCCAGTGGTTCACCTGCTGTGGGAGATCCAGCTGTTCTCCTCCCACCATGGCTGGTGGAGACTGTGGACACCTCCAAACCCATCCACTGGGTTTAAAACTCATCCCAAAAATGCTTCCAATGCTTCCAGTGCTGGAGTGGGGGTCCCATCCCTACCTTGTCTCCCCTGCGTCCCAGCCTCCCGCGGTCTCCAGCAGGTCCTGGATAGCCCTGGGAAGAGCTCGGGGTTAGGAGGCTGCTGGGGCTGCCTGGCATCTCTGTATTTTTGGGAGAGGGTGGCTGAGGGAAAGGCAGAAGCCCTGGGAGGATGGTGAGTGCCCAGCTGGAGGCTGCCACAGCCTCCTCCCAGGCCGGCCACCGCCGGGTCCCCTCCGTGGGGCAGCTCCATCACTTACATAGGTGCCCACAGGTCCTTGTGGCCCCTCCAAGCCGGGCTTCCCAGGCAGCCCCTGCCAGGTGAAATGAGGGAATCAGCAAAGCCCCACTCCTGGGATGCAGTCAGGCACCCTCCCTTCCTCAGTGATCCCGCGGGATCTGAGGAGCCCTTGGGCTGAGTCCGTGGGATCCCCCCAGGTCTCCCCGGGGCAGCCCAGAGCCTCTGGGGGCTGTGCACCACCATCACTCCCCCAACCAGCCCCCCCAAACCCCGGGTCTCACCTTTGGGCCCAAGGAACCCAGGTCTCCATCAGCTCCAGGCTTTCCTGGAGAGCCCTTTGGGATTATTTGGGGAGGAGGTGTCAGTCAAAGGCTGAGAGGAGACGAGCCCAGCTGAGCCCCCACTGCTGCCCCTGAGCTCATGGCCAGGGGTCACCTGGGGCCAGCAGGGTCACAGGGGGCAAACTCGGCCATTGTGGCTGGTCCTGGTCCCCCTTGCACGCCGGCCCCCATGGCTGGCAGGGCTGTCACCAGGGAAGGTGACAATCCTTGCTCTCAACATCATCACCAAGCCCAGCTGAGTGCAAGCTCTCAGGGGGGAGCTGTTCCAGCTGCAGGAGCTGTTCAAGCTCTCATCCCAGATTACTGAGCTGGAAGGGTCCCCAAGGATCACCCAGCCCAGGCCCTGGCCCTGCACAGACCCCCCAGCAACCCCACCCTGGGCACCCCTGGCAGCGCTGTCCAAAGGCTCCTGGAGCTCTGGCAGCCTCGGGGCTGTGCCCATTCCCTGGGGAGCCTGGGCAGTGCCAGCACCCTCCCCCTGAACCTGTGCCACCCTCTGCCACTGGGATCTCCTCCCCGGACCCAGAGCCAGCTCCTGCTCAGCCATGGAGCATTTCCATGAGCTGCCATTCCCCATGGACACCGTACTAGGCTCACGGAGGCTGCACAGTTCCTGGAGCAGGCTGATTCCTTGGGGGAATGATTCTGCTCTTCCCTAGCCCCAGTTAGCTCCACCACTGAGGCTTCTTAATGTCTTTTATCAACCACGTATGATCAGGTCCCACATTCCCCACCAGCAGCACCAGCCCCACTGACATCCCACCTAGAAAAACACACAGTTCATGCAGAGGACCAGGTTTTTTCCTTACTATGGATCCCGGAGTTCCGGCGTGCCCACGGCCCCCTGGCAAACCAGCAAATCCCTGGAGGAAAGGGCAGCAGAGGAGCCATGGAGGGAAGGCAGGAGAGGAGATGGAGAGACTCAGCCCCAGGTCTGAGCCCCACGCAAAGCACAGGGGAAGGGCTCAGCCTGGTCAAGGCAGCACTGGGGCTTTTCCTTAGAATCCAGCTCCTGGGTTCCTCACGGAATCACCACGGCTGTGTGTGGACAGACACAACACCCACCCGTGCCCCCAGACACTCTGGGTGATGCTGGCAGCACTCAGGTGTGTCTCTGACCCAGTTTTCATCCTCTCTTTTGAGAGAAGTGCCAGATTTTTATTTTTAAATTATTTTTTTAAATTTCAGAGCGAAGATAAAGATATGAAATCCTGCAGAAGGGAAAGCCTGCTGCCAGCCCCGGTCTTGCTGCTGAATCTGTTCAGGATAGCAGTGCCAGGAGTGGGAAATCCCACTGCCCTGTTCCCAATCCTCCCCCCCTCAGCAGGATTCCCAGAGGAGCACCCTCCAGCTGCTCTTGCTCCACCCCATCCCATGGACATGCTTTGGAGGCACATTCCCAAAGGGATAAAGCTGAGCAGAGGCAGGGAAAGCCAGAAATCAGCTTCACTCACCAGTGGTCCCCTCCTGCCTGGGCTGCCCACGATCCCTGGGTGGCCCTGCAGGACGAGGATGGG
This sequence comes from Promerops cafer, assembly GCA_013398275.1. NCBI lineage: Eukaryota > Metazoa > Chordata > Aves > Passeriformes > Nectariniidae > Promerops > Promerops cafer. Next base: position 14,487 of record VZSE01013452.1, read on the forward strand.
GATGAGGATGGGGATGGGGATGGGGATGGGGATGGGGATGGGGATGAGGATGAGGATGAGGATGAGGATGAGGATGAGGATGAGGATGAGGATGAGGATGAGGATGGGGATGGGGATGGGGATGGGGATGGGGATGAGGATGAGGATGAGGATGAGGATGAGGATGAGGATGAGGATGAGGATGAGGATGAGGATGAGGAGGCAGAACAGCCTCTCCCAGTCCCCATCAGGGCAAGCTCCAGGGTATCAAGGTCTTGTCCCACATGGCCATGGGATGGGAGGTTGGGAAGTGTCCCCATGGGCTCAGCTGCCCCTGTCCACACGTGCCAGCACCCTGTCCCCAGCCAAGTACAGATGTAGGATGGGAACCTGTGTACCAGGCTTTCCTTCTGCGCCCTCCGCTCCCGGCACGCCCCGCGAGCCCTGCAAGGAGAGTTTTGTCTCAGGGTGGCCCCACCAAGGGCTCCTCCGGCCCCAGAGCCTCCCGCAGGGTGACAGTGTGGGACATCAGCGGTGGCACCGCCTGGCGTGTGTGGAGCTGTGGATTCCTCAGCGCACAGCTCGTCCCACGCAGTTCCAGCAGCTCCCCCTGCTCCGTCCCACCTTGGGATGGGAAATAACTTCCGTGTGGGAGGGAAGCCGCTCCCACCAGGAACGCCTCGGCTGGGTTTTCCCTCCTCCTGCCCCAGCAATTTATTCCTGGCTCCTTCACCAGCCCCAGCTCCGAATAACAGAGCTTCCTTATAAAGTTCTTTCCTGGAATTTTCTGTGCTCAGCGGAGGAAGTCGTGGCGTTGGGCAGGTGGTTTGTCAAAATGTGACGTGCCACACCTGAGCTGCTCATCCCCAGCTTTTCCTGTGCAAATTCCCGACCCTCTGATCTGGCCACATCCCAGGATGCTGCTCCCATGTCCCAGAGCCGACAGCTCCACAGGGCAGCACAGGGATGTGGGATATCCTCTACTTACGGGCAGTCCAGGGACTCCAACCAGCCCACGCTGCCCCCCACGGCCCTGGAAAACACCAGGAATCACAAAACCATCCCTCTGCCAGCGGCAAAGCTGCAGATTTGGAGAAAAATCTTGTGCCTGAAGGATGTGCCCTGCCCCAGCACACCCCAAGCCAAGCAAGGGATGCTTCAATCCAGGGTTGTTTCAATCCCCCACAGCCAAAGATGCTCCAAGATCCAGCCCCAAATTCCAGCACCCCGTTAGTTACCCGGGCTCCCCGTGGTCCTGGGCTTCCCTTGGGGCCATCAGGTCCTTGGCATCCCTAAAATTCACACAAAGGGAAACACAGACATTGCAAGTCTACAGGGGCAGGTCAGGGGGATGCCATGCACAGGGAGGGGGCACGAGGCTGGAGACCCTCGCCAGGATGGTGTCCCTGGGTGCTGGGGCCCTGGCAGGGTGGGCACATCCCCATTTTCCACGCAGGGAAGTGGGCAGCCCACGGGAAAGCGGCAAGTTCTGGCACTGACCTTGGGTCCCTCGCTGCTGTTTAGCCCTGCAGGGCCAATCTGACCTTCTTCCCCCTGCCAGGAGAGAGGGGAGGAATGATCCAGGGCAAACACAGCCTCTGGTCCCGGGGGAGTCACCAGCCTGCTGCTGGTGTAGGGCAAAACACTGCGGGTGTGACCAGAGGGGACATTCATAAATGTCACCAGTTGAGCTTTGGTGGGACTGGGGACTTCCCCCATCCCCCAGGGTTAAAAAAACCAGGCAGAAAGAAAAATCTCAACGGTTTGGTGTGGCCCAAAGCGACACACTTGGATATTTTTGTTTCCTGGGGGACAAATTAAAGGCAGTTCCAAGGACTGCCGTGCCAAGGCTCCTGCCTGCTCCAGCCCCTGTGCCAGCAGCGCTGCCTGGGAGGGTGGACAAGGCAGGGAGATGATTCCTGCTGCATCCCCAGCTCCTGGAGAGGTGGGAGGAGTTGTTATTCATCCTGAAGAGCAAAAGAGCAGATCCAGGAATGTATTCCAAAAGCCTTGGGAGTGGGAGGGCATCCCCTGCAGACTGGAAAGGTGGGTGGGAAAATAATCCTCCTTTTCCTGAGAAGCTGGGAATCACTAGAGATCAGCAGCCAGCCTGGCCTCAGTTCCCAGCTCAAACACGGGCCTGGAGGTGGGTTCAGTCTCCCAGACAGCTCTCTCAGAGCACACACTGCAGGAAAAACCTTTCCCAAAGCCCTCCAGGGCTGCCAGCGCAGGCTCCAGGAGCAGGGAGCCTGGCAGGAGTCAGAGAGGGGCACAAAATGAGCAATCCACGAACCCTCTGCTCCCAAAAGCTGCAAAGGAGCTGCAAAGGACCTGGAGCAGGGACTCAGCGGGATCCTGCAGAGCTGCTCGGGCTGAGGCAGCTGGGGAGGGCTGGGAACCCTCTGCCTGAGGCTGCCCTGGCCTCGCTGAGCCCAGCAGCGAATTTTGGGATGAAGAGGTGTGGAGCAGGCAGAGCAAAGCTCGGTTTGGGTGCTGGGGGCGCCTGCAGCCCCAAGGCTGGGGGCTCTGGGCCAGGCTCCCCGTGGCCGATGCTGTTAAAGGGATCCCTCAGGAGAGATCCCATAGATCAGCGCTGCCTGCCCCCCTCAGGGCCGTCCCCTCGCTGTGACACAGGTCACACGTGTGTCCCCCCATGACAGTGCAGCCCAGCAGGGGCACTCACGTCTGGTCCCCGCGGCCCCGCTGCCCCTCGGGGGCCGGGGAAGCCCTGCAAGCCCCCCTGGCCCCGGGCTCCTGGAGGGCCTTTTGCTCCCTGTGCTCCTCGTGGGCCCTTGGAGGAATAAAACACAGAATGTCACAAAGCAGGGACAGCAACTCCCCGATCCACGGGCAGGATTCCCCTGGAGAACCCACCACTGGCATGGTGAGCACCCCAAACCCTCCTCCCCCAGCATCCCTGGGCCACCAGAAATGGGGAAATACATCTTTTTAAACAGCCAAAGCGAGACGGAGCGGTGAAGGATGGATCAGGTGGCGAGATCAGCACAAAAGCTGCCTGGCTGGCACAGTCCCCAAAACCCAGCAGGGGCCCAGGTCCCCGGGCAGCCACAGCCCCACCCGCAGGCGGGCAAAGCACATCCGAACAGCAGAGGCAGCAGCGGGAGGCACCACCGGCCTGGGAATCGGTACCTCGCCTCCTTTGGCTCCCAAACCTCCCTTGGCTCCAGCCGGACCTCGGCAGCCCTGCAAGAGCAGCAGCGGTGGAGGTTACACTGAGGAACCCCCGGTGCCAGCTGAGATCTGATCCTGGCACCAAATAAAGGGGATTCTGCCCTGTTCCACTCAGGGCTTTCCTCTGGATGGGCCTTTCTGAGCTGGGAGCAGGGACCTGCTGGATCTGCTGCTCGTGGTGGGGAGGCTCCAGGGCTTTTGGGTTCAACCCCCACCAAACCAAGCCCAGCACCCCATGCCAGTGCCAGTCCCAGCTCTCAGCTGGTGGTGGCATCTCTGGCACCACCAAAACAATGACAAGTGTCTCATCCTCCCTGCTGTGTTCCTTAACTCAGGCCAAAGCACTCCCAGCTCCCTGAGCCTCCCAAAGGCAGGTGACCCCTTAGGACCCTCCCAAGTCCTGTTTTTACAGCAAAAGGAGCCCCAGCTCAGCTCTGCCTTCCCAAACAGCTCCAGCTGTTCAAACACCAAGTCCAGGCAGACATAAAGAACACGGAGCTGCAGCTCTGGGCTGCTCTGCCATGGCTCTCCTGCTCCTTCCAAAGCAGGATCCCAGGGATGCCATCACTCACCTGCTCTCCTTGGGTGCCTTTTGCACCTGGCAGGCCAAGAAAGCCCTTCAGAGAGAGAGAGAGAGAGTGCAAGGTCAAAAGAAAAGCACAAAGGGGAGTGTTGCATGTGCTTCTGGAGGTGACAGCCCTCCCACAGCACGGGGATGGGCTGGGCTGCTAAATGGGGGGCACCAGTTTGGCTCTGCAGAGTTGCTGCTGTGATGCCCCAGTGGGATTTGTTCCCCAAAAAGGGACCAGAAGAGCCACAAACCCTCCCAAGGCTGCCCCTAAGATGAGGGTGAGGTCCTTGTTCGACTCCAAAATGCACCCCCCATATCCCACCCCTCATCCCATTCAAGCCCCAGTTCTCAGCCCTGTGGGTTGGGGACCCAGGACACGGGAAAGGGACACCTGGACCAGGCAGGAGGAAGATCAGGCTGTCCCAAGCCTTTGGAAAGGGCACCTGAGCACCCAAACCCCTTGGGAAAAGGGTGCCCCAGGGAAGGGATCGGCAGGGCTGGGCCATCTCTGCTGATAAATCCATAGGGAAAGAATAAAAACCGAGTGCCTGAAAGCAGGAGGGGCAGAGGAGCTTTGGGGATGATGAGTGTGGCCACGGGGACGTGGCTGGCATCTCTGCCAGCCCTGTGGGAAGCTGGGGGAAATGGCATTCCCTGCAGGGTTTTGTGGGGCTGTGAGGGGGAGGATGAGAGCACCCCACATCCAACCACCCCCTCCCCATGGACTTACCCCAGGGCCCTCCTGTCCCAGCTGTCCCCTCACCCCAGGGGCACCATCTGTACCCTGCAAGAGGAATCCTGGAATCACAGACTGTCCTGAGCTGGGAGGGACCCCCAGGATCTCCCAGCCCAGCCCTGGCTCTGCCCAGACACCCCAACAACCCCACCCTGGGCACCCCTGGCAGCGCTGTCCAAAGGCTCCTGGAGCTCTGGCAGCCTCGGGGCCGTGCCCATTCCCTGGGGAGCCTGGGCAGTGCCAGCACCCTCTGGGGGAAGAACCTTTCCCTGCTCTCAGCCTGAGCCTGCCCTGGCCCAGCTCCAGCCCTTCCCTGTCCCTGTCCCTGTCCCAGAGTGAAGAGGGCTCTCATCAGAACACCCAGCCCCTCCATGTCCCCTCCCCCGGGCGACCAGGGACCTCCAGGTGGCATTTGGGAGGTCAGCTGGAAGTGCTGCACCCTCTCCCCTCCAAAAACAGGGACAGGGACCCCCTCAACCCCTTCTCAGGTCCCTGAAGGGAAATCCCTCCAACCTGGGCTTCATCCCCACCAAGGCCCAGAAAAACGCTCTTACTGTGTCTCCTTTGGGACCTGGGGATCCCTCCAGCCCCGCCGGACCCTGGGAAGAGCAGAGGCAGGGGGGTGCTGGGAGAGGAGGGATGTGGCTCTGTGATGAGACCCCAGCCCGCAGGAACCTGCCCAGCCCCCGGAGTGCCTCACACCTCAGGGACAATGTCCCCAGCAGGCCACCCAGGGGACACAGCCCTTCCCGCCCACCCACTCCTGGGGGCCACACGGACCCCCGAGGTCACGGATTTCACATCCACTTCCCAAATACATGGGGGACAAATCCCAGCAGCTCCTGGGAGAGACCTGGGGGGATGCACCCACCCCAGGAGAGCACCCACTCACCTGAGAGCCCCTGGGGCCAGGGGGGCCACGTCTGCCCTGCAAGCCCTGCGGTCCCTGCAGAGGTGGGGACAGGGAGCTGCTGTTAGGGTCAAACCCCTGCAGGGCAAAACCTCTCCTGGGAACTCCCAGCTTATGGAACACCAAGGGGTACAGAAAGGATCCCCACCCCTGACCAGCCTCTGCAGCTTTTGGGGTGGCTTGGGATCACATCCCAGCTGGAGGAGACTGCTCCAGGCTAGGTGAGCCTGGGACAGCCCGTACCGGGACAGCCCATCCCGGGACAGCCCGTCCCGGGGATCGCCTACCTTGGGGCCGCGGGGGCCGGCCATCCCAGGAGGGCCCATTTCCCCCTGCGGAGAGAGCGGGGCAGGGGCGGGGTGAGCGCAGCGACCGCAAAATCCCAAATACCGCAGGATGGGCACCGGGGCACACCCACCTGAGAGCCATTGATGCCTCGGCATCCCACGGATCCCGGCTGGCCGGGCTCGCCCTGCAAGGCAAGGCCCTGCTCAGCCCCACAGCCCCCCAGGGCAGGTGGGACAGGGACTTCTGAGCACCCCGGGTANCCCCGGGACAGCCCAACCCGGGACAGCCGCGCATCCCGGGACAGCCCATCCCGGGACAGCCCAGTCCAGGACAGCCCATCCCGGGACAGCCTCTCATCCCGGGACAGCCCAGTCCAGGACAGCCCATCCCGGGACAGCCCGTCCCGGGACAGCCCAGTCCAGGACAGCCCAACCCGGGACAGCGCATCCCGGGACAGCCCAACCCGGGACAGCCCGTCCCGGGACAGCCCGTCCCGGGACAGCCCGTACCAGGACAGCCCATCCCGGGACAGCCCATCCCGGGACAGCCCATCCCGGGGATCGCCTACCTTGGGGCCGCGGGGGCCGGCCATCCCAGGAGGGCCCATTTCCCCCTGCGGAGAGAGCGGGGCAGGGGCGGGGTGAGCGCAGCGACCGCAAAATCCCAAATACCGCAGGATGGGCACCGGGGCACACCCACCTGAGAGCCATTGATGCCTCGGCATCCCACGGATCCCGGCTGGCCGGGCTCGCCCTGCAAGGCAAGGCCCTGCTCAGCCCCACAGCCCCCCAGGGCAGGTGGGACAGGGACTTCTGAGCACCCCGGGTACTGGGGATGCTGGAGGGCCTTACTGGTGAGTTTTAACACCACTGGTCCTTTTGCAATCCTCCCCCTGCTACCAGGGATGATTTTAAGCAAATGCAGCCTTTTTAGTGTAAATTAGAGCAAGGGATGGAGTGGGAAGGAGAAGGTGCCACTCTGGGCAGCAGCAGCTCTGCTGCCTGCACTTCCATCTGTATCAAAGCCCTGAGACTCACCATGGGACCAGCAGGGCCTGGGGGACCCACTGAGCCACCTTCTCCCTGCAGCAGGAGAGAAAAAAAATGCCATTTTTTGCTTTGATTCTCTCCTTCATCCCAAATCCCCCTTTTTCTTCCCATCATTTCTCACATTTCTTCACATTTCTTCACATCAGCTGCTTGATGCCCCCTGGGACATCTGCTGACCAACCCCAGCTCCCTTTCATGTAGGAGAATGCATCCATTCACCACCAGACCACTTCAGTTTTCCTTTCAAATCCTTTTCCAGCCCTTTCCTGGCCAGGATGTCTCCCAGTTACATGGCAGCACTGAGCTATCCATGTGCTGAGAGCAGCCTGGAAAAACCAGGTGCTGCCAGCCTGGGATTCATCTCAGCTGGAGGTGGGCACCTCAAATAAATCCCAGTGTGCTCTGAAAAGCTCATTTCTCTTCATTTCTCCTCATTCCCAGCCAGAACAGGGATGGGAAATGCTGGAGGCAAGGCCCTGACGTGCCTGGATGAAAATCCCTGCTCAGACCCCTCTTCCCAGTGGGAACCCCCGGCTCCTGCACCCTTCGGGGAGGGCAGGTGGCACAGAGGAGGTAAATCCACTCACCTCTGGCCCTGCAGGGCCCTGGAAGCCCATGGCACCCTTCAGCCCCGCCATCCCCTGGGAGAGAAGCGGGGAATGAGGTGTCAGCACCCTGAGGTGACACTGCCTTTGTCCCCTCCCTCACAGGAGAGGCAGGGACAACACGGAGACCACGAGGGCTTTGCCAAGGGCAGGAGAGCGTGGGCTGGGGCTTGGGGACATCTCAGAGAGGGACAGGGGCCAGGCCAGCCAAGGGGATGGAAGGAAGGGTGTGACACCTCCAGCTCCCCGGGGAACTCACCTGGAGCCCAACAGGACCTGGCAGCCCATTCTCTCCCTTCACCCCCTGGAAAAGCCAAGAGCAGCCTGAGTGATGGAGGAGAGCAGGAGCTGGGGCTGGGGGGCTGTGGCAGGGAAGGAGAGACCCCTGCCCACCCTGGCAGGGCTGTGAGGGGCAGGGACAGCCACCCTCACCTTCACTCCCTTCTCTCCTTTGTCCCCAGCTGGTCCAGGGTCTCCCAAGAAACCCTGAAATGGAACAAGGATGAAATGGGAACAAGGATGAGCCCCAGCTGGGCCACCAGGAGTTAAAATGTGGCCACTGTGCCTCAAGGGACACAATCGGGATGGGACAGGAGGATGGGGACCCTCAAGGTTGTGCTAAATGGGGCAGAGCCTGGCTGCTGGTCCCCAGCATGGTGTCACCTCCCTGCAGCTCCACTGCAGTGACACAGGGCTGGCCCAGGGCTCTGCACGGGCAGGAGGGCACAAAGTGTGGCCCAGAAGAGGCATCTGATAACCCATGTGGGACTGCTGCTTCAATAAGAAAAAATTAGGTCTCAAACCTGCCAGGATGACCAGACCTTGGAGGGGCCCAAAAATCTCTAAAAATGTTGGCCTTAAGAAGACTCAGCTGTTGGAACCCTGGTCAGTGAGAATTTTGGGCTTTCTGTGCTGAGGGCACTGCCCCTCAGGAGAGCACTGCACTGACCTGAGGCCGTGGGGAAGCTTCCAAAACTGAGTGATGGCACTGGGATTGTGGGTGTGGAGTTTGAATAGAAGTGTGTGAGATCACAGGGTGAAAAACTTAGCGTTTAAGGTTTTAGAATAATATAATATACACAAGGCAAGATGGAGGTTTTTGGGCGTGGTCTGGTCCTTCTTCTTCACCTTCTTCTCCACGGGTTTGGGTGGTGTTTTGTAGTTGGATAGAAAAGCCACAGTGTGGACTACGAGTTCTTGGTTATTGGGTTGAAAATGAAAATAATTGAGGTGTCACTTCTTAATTGGATAGTTTGTGCTTAAAAGGCCTTGTAGAGAAGGAGATAGAGGCCATTTTTCACTTTGTTAGCTAGAACTCACAGCTCGTGAGACTGTAACAGAGATAAGAATTAATAAACTTCTGACTCCCAACAAGAAACACTGTCTGTCGTGCTTTTAATCCTGACTCTAACAAGGAAAAAAGAAGATAGAACTGCCACACTTCCCAAGTGATGGGAAAATTAAAAAATTAAAGAGTGACAAACCACCAGCATTCACTTTTTTGTGGACATTTTCCATCGTGGCTGGCAAAGCCCTGGATGAGCCTGGGGAGGAGCTGCAGGACCAGTGCAGGTGCCAGTGGAACCAGTGATGGAAGGTGTTGGTGTCTGGCACCAGGAGCACGTGCTGGGCCTGGGGCTGGCACCTCATCGTGCCCATGGCTGTGCAAGCCAGAGCCAACTCACCTCTTCTCCCTTGTCCCCAGCCAGCCCTCGGTCACCCTGGAAGCCCTGGAGGCCCTGGGAAGAGGGAGGAAGGAGCAGAGCAGGCACTGAGGGGCTGCCCAGCACCTCCCACCCGTGTGCACCCCGCTCCCCAGCAGCTGCTGAGAGCCCCAAACCTTGCAGCACCACGCAGTCCCTGTCCTCCAAACGCCCCCTGAGAAAGCTCCGGAGCCCAGGGGCGTTGCCTGCATTCCCCAGGGACTGCTGCCAGGGGGCTGGGAAAGGGCAGGGACCAAGGAAGCAGATTCCTGGGTTGAACACCATCCAGGCGTCCTGGAATTACTCTCATTTCCTGCTCACCCTCCAAATTTTGAGCCCTCGAGGGCTCGGAGCACCCTGGTCTAGTGGGAGGTGTCCCTGCCCATGGCACGGGGTGGAATGAGATGATTTTTAAGGCCCCTTCCAACCCGAGCCATTCCATGATTTGCAGGTATTTTCCATGAGGAGGTCCAGGTGCAGCAGCCCAGCCCTCGTGCTCAGACCCACCACATCCAGGAGCTGCAGCTCTGCTTATCCCAGCCCCTTAATGCACGTGTGGGACGCCCCACAACCCTTTTATCCCTGGGACACCTAAACCTCGAGGCACTAATCCAGGCCTGCCTGGTTTGGGGGCTGAGGAGAAATACTCTAAAGGAGGAAAAGAAGCAAGAGCAGCTTTATGAGCTCCCTGTCTCCTGCCTGGGGTTCAGAGCTCCACCTTCCCCCTGGTCCTGACCATTCCCTGGCCCTGCCTGCCCATGGCTCACCTGCTCCCCTGGCAGCCCCCACGGCCCAGGTTTGCCATCCAAGCCAGGGGAACCATCGGAGCCAGGGTATCCCACATGTCCTGGCAAGCCCTGGAGCCCGGGTTCCCCCTGGGGAGAGAAATCCAAGCACAGAAAATTTCAAAATCCACGTTATGAAAGCAGTAAAGGGAACGCTGAGCTCTGCCCGCCTCTGGCTCTGGAGCTGGGGAAGGCTCCGTGCATCCAGGGGCTGCAAGAGTTGGGCACACGGATCTTTCCAGCTTCTCCACCAAAACCCTGGGATCGTCAGAGCCAGGGGTTGTACAGCAGGAAGCAACACGGAGGGCAGGGAAGAAGAAATGCAGTGAGAGAAGGTCGAGTGAAAGCTCCTGCATCAGCTCCTGGGCTCAAAGGCATTCCTGATCCTTTCCCCCGTGCAGGAGTCAGAGCAGATCCACCTCAGGACCCATCACCAGCTAAAGCTTCACCTTTACCCTGAGCTCAGTGCAATCCTCAGTTCAGGCAGGTTGAGGAGCAGTGGAGCAAAGCTGCAGCCACCTGGGAGAGTGGAGCATTTCTTTCCTTTCCTTGTACCCACGGGGCACCTGAACCCCGCAGGGAGCTGAGCTGGGCAGTCCCAGGGGAGATGGGGTCCATGGGGGTCCCCCATGGAGGAGCAGGGGCAGAGCTCACCCATGCCACCCAGAGCTGGGGGGCTTCTAGAGGGTGACAAAAGGACTTTGGCACAGCTGCCTGGGGACACCTGTCTGGGAGGGCGTCACCTGGAGGAGTGCAGCACCCAAAGGGGCTGTGCTGAGCTGGGACTGAGCCATCCCTGGTGCTGCAGGAGAATGACTTTGAGCAGAGCCAGCCCTGCCCGGCACAGCAACGGCTGCGGGGGGACCAGGGCATCGATCCCATCCCCTCCAAACCAGGCACACCATTCCCAAACTGTCCCCAAGCCCAGCACGACTCTCCCTCACCCAGCCAGGGGCTGATCCAAGAGGGGCAGGGTTGCTGAGGGCAGGGTTGCCCCAGGGCAGCCCTGAGGGAGCATTCAACCTTTCCAAAGTGTCCCCAGAGCCCCACAGCCCTCACTCACCGTGTACCCCCGCTGGCCTTTCTCCCCCGGCTCTCCCGGCGCTCCGCAGGGTCCCTGTGCCCAAACAGGGATTGAGTCACCCAAGGTGTGCCCCCATCCTGCCCCGAGCCCTGTGGAGGCTGGGAGGACAAGCAGCAATGCCCAGAGGTGACCTTGGGAAGGGCAGAGTGGCAGAATTCTCATCCCGGGCACCCCCACCCTGCCCACCACGCCAGGGTCTGTGCCCAGGGCAGGTTTGGAGTCGGCAGCAGATCCATTTTTCAACTGCTTTGGTTCCTGATGGGATGTCAGGACAGGGAATTTTGCCTTCCTTTCCTTTGCCTTATGGCCAGATGGGGGGGAAGCATCACCCAGCAATGCCAGGGTTGTGGCCATGGGGCTGAGACCCCCCCCAGCACAGGCTGGCCCCACACAAATCCTGTCCCAACCCTTCCCTGCCTTGTTTTTGTGCCTCTGGGAGAGCTCCACACTGTCCCTTCCCCAAAAACAAGGGCTGGAACCTGATGCCCCAGGGAAGGAAGCCAGCCCTGCTCAGCTGGCAGAGACGGAGGGGCTGCGGCTGCCAGGAGAACCCTGGGAGCTGGATATCAAACATCCCGGGCCTCAGTGGGAAGCAGACAAGAAATCCATTAGGCTGCTTTGAAACCCAACCCCAAAGCCCTTAATTACAGCACAGCAGCAGCCACAGCCCGAGTGCTTGGGGACATCCACCCTGGAAGTGTCCCCAGGGCAGCCAGGGTGGCAGCAAGGCCACCAAAGGGACAGCAGGACTTCTGTACTTACAGGTGCTCCTGTTTTCCCAGGATGTCCTGGGGGCCCGGGAGCTCCGGGTTTTCTCTGGATTAAAAAGAAAAACGTTGGTAAAACCCATCAAGTGCTTGGAGAAAGGAGAACTCAGCTGCCAACAAGGAAAAATCCAAACACAAAGTGACCAAAGTGGCACTCACCGGCCAGCCCGCGTGCAGGAGTTGGTAAAATGATGATTGCTGAAAGAAAAATGAGGGGGGAAAGCAAAATGTTAAAAAACAAATAATCCCAAATCCCCTTTTGCTGGCTTTAAGGACTTCCTCCTTGTCTTGGGAAGATGCAGCAATGAACCACTCCTTTAATTCATTTATTTATTTCATGCTCTGTGCACGCAAGGCACGGAAGGAAGGACAATCTGAGGATAACGTGTAGGAAATAAGGAACTCCTTCAGCAGAAAATTAGGCAGAGAGCCCACTTCTCCCGGGGTTTGGTGAAATTCTGCTCCTCCATGGGTGCCCTGCAGCCCTGGGACACCAGAAATGTTTGCAATATGGAAAGGTCAGAAACATGGTGGTGGTGAGCACAGGGCCTGTCAGATTTCAAACTAAAATCAGCTGCTTTGACCCTGCAGGTTACTCCAGGTGGGGAATCTCCTCCAGCCTCTGGAAAACCCAGAGGAGCAGATGCCAAGCAGGTTTTCCTCTTGTGGCTCGCAGCAGCCAAATTTTGGATGCACTTCCGATTTTTCTGAAGACCAGATGACCACAGAGAGGGGAAAACCCACCTGAAAGGCCCAGGGTGGATTAATCCCATCCCAGCCACAGCTAATCCCATCATATTTCCAACCAGCTAAAGGTCCTAAGACCAGCTGGTGCAGCCTCCTCTCTGCACACTTCCAAGCCAGGTTTTCCCAAATTTTGGGAGGTGTCCAGGAAATAAAATGTCCATCTCCAGCTACCAGCAGCACAGGGAGGCAAAACCCATCTTTCCTCCTCCTTCCCATGGTGACCCCAGAGCTATGGTCCAGGCAGCTCCTCCAAATCCTGGCTCCATCAATGGCTAAGAAATCCCTTTCCTTATCCATCACCCCAATTGCAGGCAGCTGGAGGGGCAGGATTCCTCTGTGCTCCCCAATTCCAACCTCGAGGGCACTGGGGAACCCCTCCTGACCCCTGCTCCAAGCATCTGTCCCCCACTACCAGTGGGGAGAGAGGGGAAAGGCCAAGGAACTCATGAAGGAAAATCATCACAGAGCTTTCCACAGATGGAAATATTCCTAGCAATGACCAGCACTCTCGGAGGCAGATGATGGATGCACCCCTGCTCCTTTCAAGCTGATCCCAAATTGATTTCGTGGGTGCACGGGTCCCCAGCCAGTTCTCATTTCCCTCAAAATCCACTCCCAAAACCTTTCTGGAGGAGGCTGGAGCACGGCCAAGGCCTTTGCCTTGTCTCAGGAATCAGTGAGCTCCACTTCACTCAGAACAGGATATTATTTCATCCAACCTTTTACAAAGAGGGAAGACAAAATCCCACATGAGACACGGGCTCGGATTTCGGAGCACCAGATGCCAGGGAGGGGGGAGAGCAGTTAATTGGCTCTGCAATTCCAGCAGGAAACCGTCGGAGCTTTGCTGCTGCAGCTCCGGGAAGGGGGAGCAGCACACGGGCAGGGGATGGAGGATGGGGAGGATCTGTGCTCCTGGAAAACTCCAGCCTGGGAGCAGAGCAGAGGAGCCCTTCAGCAGCCCTGTGGGGAGCAGGTCAGGCCTGGCAGAGCAGCTTTGGCTGCCCACCCTGTGCCACCCTCTGCAGCCACCCCATGGCCACCCTGTGCCACCCTCTGCAGCCACCCCATGGCCACCCTGTGCAGCCACCCCATGGCCATCCCCACCCTGTGCCACCCTCTGCAGCCACCCCATGGCCACCCTGTGCCACCCTCTGCAGCCACCCCATGGCCATCCCCAACCTGTGCCACCCCCATCGTGGCAGATGCCAACCCTGCAGTAGCAGCACATCCCTAAAAGTTCCCTCTTTTTCTCATGGATCAATTTTTTCTTGCCCTCTGGGGTTCCCAGGCACCCTTCCCCAGCCTGCCCTCCTGGTTTTAAAGGGCTGGATAAAAGGAAAGGAGTCTGGTGCTGCAGATTAAGCTCTCCAATAACTGTGGGAGCTCCAGTCCTCCTTCCCAGGATTCTGGGACTTCCCCACTGCTGAAGCCAATTCCAGAACAAGCCAGCAGCAGTTCCTGCCCCTCCAGCCACACCGAGACAACTTCTTGGCAAAGCCAACATCTGTCAAAACATTGGGAACGCAAACACAGCACAGGGGCTTGGGCTGGAATCACAGCGGCCTTGAGCTGCTTTTCCTTCATTCCCATTGACAACAAAGGCTTTTTTCCACGGGAAAGGAGCGGGAGAGGCTGCTGAGCACCACAACAGCCACAGCTGCTCTGGGACAGTCACCACATCCCTTGTTTTCCCAGCCCATCCTCCTGCAGTGTCCCTGAGCCTGAGGGGCGGCTTCCCTGGCCTGCATTTCCGTAGGCTGAGCCAACAACAGACCCCAGGATACCCCAAATCCCCCAAAGCACAGGGATCTGCTCCGTGGGAGCAGCCCCCCAAATCCCCCAAAGCCCAGGGATCTGCTCCGTGGGAGCAGCCCCCCAAATCCCCCAAAGCCCAGGGATCTGCTCCGTGGGAGCAGCCCCCCAAATCCCCCAAAGCCCAGGGATCTGCTCCGTGGGAGCAGCCCCCCAAAGCACAGAGCTGTGGGGGCTGCGGGCACAGCCAGCCCCATCCCCAGAGCAGCCAGCTCCACCCGGCCTTATCTCAGCAGAGATTAGCAAATCCCAGCCCAGGGCTTTGCGTTTTCCTGCTGCCGCCGGCGGCACCACCGGGGTCACGGGGGCCACAGACACAATGGCCCTGTGTGGCTTTGGGGTGGCCCACGGCCCCCTCGGCAGACACTGCCTTCCCCTGAGATCGGCACTGGGCCAGCCCTGCTGGGACCGGGCCAGCACGGAGCCCAGGGGACAAGGGCCAGCACAGAGCCCAGGGGACAGCACAGAGCCCAGGGGACAAGGGACAGCACAGAGCCCAGGGGACAAGGGCCAGCAGAGAGCCCAGGGGACAAGGGACAACACTCAGAGCCCAGGGGACAAGGGCCAGCAGAGAGCCCAGGGGACAAAGGCCAGCACTCAGAGCCCAGGGGACAAGGGACAGCACTCAGAGCCCAGGGGACAAGTGACAGCACAAAGCCCAGGGGACAAAGGCCAGCACTCAGAGGACAAGGGCCAGCACTCAGGGGACAAGGGCCAGCAGAAAGCCCAGGGGACAAGGGACAGCACAGATCCCAGGGGACAAAGGCCAGCACTCAGGGGACAAGGGCCAGCACCCAGAGCCCAGGGGACAAAGGCCAGCACTCAGAGGACAAGGGCCAGCACTCAGGGGACAAGGGCCAGCAGAAAGCCCAGGGGACAAGGGACAGCACAGATCCCAGGGGACAAAGGCCAGCACTCAGGGGACAAGGGCCAGCACCCAGAGCCCAGGGGACAAAGGCCAGCACTCAGAGGACAAGGGCCAGCACTCAGGGGACAAGGGCCAGCAGAAAGCCCAGGGGACAAGGGACAGCACAGATCCCAGGGGACAAAGGCCAGCACTCAGGGGACAAGGGCCAGCACCCAGAGCCCAGGGGACAAAGGCCAGCACTCAGAGGACAAGGGCCAGCACTCAGGGGACAAGGGCCAGCAGAAAGCCCAGGGGACAAGGGACAGCACAGATCCCAGGGGACAAAGGCCAGCACTCAGGGGACAAGGGCCAGCACCCAGAGCCCAGGGGACAAAGGCCAGCACTCAGAGGACAAGGGCCAGCACTCAGAGCCCACAGCCAGGACCCAGCATCTCTCCAGCTTTGGCTTCCCAGGCGCAGACAGGACATGGTGCCTCCAGCATTCCAGAGTGGGGACACCACGGAACATCCCCAGGAGCGACTGTTTCTGCCTGCAGGAGAGCAAAGCCTGAGGTCTCTTTGCAAACACAGGCAAGGGGGAAGTAAAGGGAATTCTGACTGCAGAATACCAGCTTTGGGAGCAGCTCTGCAAAGTGCTCTAAGCATGGCCCGAGAGCAGGAATTGATTAGGGAGGGGTCTGCCCTGGTGGAAGGAGATCCCTGGCGTGGGAGCTCCCTGTCTCCTATCCCAGTTTATTCCTGCACACACTGTGTGCCTGGGATGGGTCTTGGGAGCACTGAGAGCTGCACAGCTCCTGCCCTGGAGCAGCAGGAGGATGGGAGAACAAAGAGGTTCTCCAGGGCAACCAAAACTTCAGCAGATGATCAACTCTCCTGTGCTTCCCAGCAGGAATCTGATCTCTGCTTTGATCCAATCCAACCCAAAACCACAACGACCTCCCAGCAGGTCAATCCAAGCTCAGATCCAGACCAGCAGAGGACCATCCTCCTCCTCTCCTCCTCCAGCTCCATCCCCACCCCGGGTGTGCTGGGCTGGCACAGTGAGATCCTCCCGCTGCATCCTCTCCCCAGAATCCCAGGCATTTGCCCCGGAGCAGAGGATGCAATGACGGCTCTTCACCAGTGAACGAGCTGTGGAGAACCCAAATATCCTGCCCAAGGTCACTGGAGCTCTTGGAGAGCCCAGTGCTCTGCCGCTGAAGCCACTGATAGCATGGTGCCACGCTGCAGGGCCCAGAGGGACAACAGAGCCCTGCAAGGCAAAGAGCATTCCCAGCCCCAGGAAAAGTGCCTGGGGCACTTAGAAACCCAACGCCTTCAGCTCCTGCCCTGCCCAGGCCAGGCTCCACAGGGAGTTTAAAATGAAGCTTAATCACAGCAGTGGCTGTGCTGTCAGGAGTTGGGAATTCTTGATGAGCCTGGCTGGGCTGTTCAGTGAGTTTTAGAGTCATCCCGTGGTTTTGCATCCAGCTGTGCAGTGCCTGAGGCACTCCAGCCTCCCCACAGATCCCATCCTGCCCCAGTGGATTGGGCTCTTCCCTGGGCACTGTCCTGCAGAACCATCCCAGGGAGGTGATGGATGGACCATGGGGGGGTCAAGACGTCCTGGTCAATCCCAGGGGACAGAGGGACAGGGCACACACTGATCCCATTCCACCCACGGGGCCACCCCCAGGGAGCTGCACCTCCTTCCTTGGCACCTCCCCTCTGCCCTCACCTCCCACCCAACGAGGAATCCCAGCCACGGCAAACCATCCCATCCCATCCCAT
>VZSE01013453.1:1957-17492 GCA_013398275.1 Promerops cafer
TGATGGAGCAGATCCATGGCATGGATCCCAGAGTGATGGAGCAGATCCATGGCATGGATCCTGCATTGATGGAGCAGATCCATGGCATGGATCCCAGAGTGATGACACTGGCTGCTAACGAGGAGCCAGGCTTTAGCTGGAGGGGTCTCTCAGGGGGTTTCAGTAACAATCCTGATCCCCTTAAGCCCAGCCCAAGCAGATCTGCAGTTTCACAGCCGAGCACTGGGGAGCGATTTCCACAGCCAGAAGGGCTGGGAGGTGAGAAGGCATTTCCAGCAGCACCTGACGGTCCCTGTCTGTTTTAAACAGTTTTTGGGAAGAGGTTATTTGGGATTTGCTCTCCCAGTGCTGGCAGGGAGCTGCACAGGGCTGGCTGCAGCAGGGATTAGGATTTGCAGTGGTCACCAGCAGGCTCAGCCAGGCTGGGCTTTCCTGGCAGTGCTCCCACTGGAGCTCCTGGCTCAGGGTCCAGCAGGTATTCCTGGGGGAAAACTGCAGGGAAACGATGGGAAAAACCATGAAAACTGAGGGGAAAACCCTGAAATCCCCACCTGGGGTGGTGCTGGGTGATGGGGGAGCTGAGCCCCTCCACCCTCCTCTCCTGGGCACCCAGACTGCACCCAGGGCTGGAGGGGTGCCCGTGCCCCTCAGGAATCTGGGTGTTGGTTCCCCTTCCAATCCAAGTATTTGATTCTCCTCACAGCAAACGCTGAAGGCAAGGCAGAGGATCTCATTTGGCAGGAAGGAGGCTGCTAGTTGGGAAGAAGGTTCTAACAAGAGCAGGAAAAATAACCCCTGCCACTGGTAATAATTACAGATCCCCGAGCTTCCTCCATTGGAACATTTTAATGGCTTTTAAAGCAGAATCACTTACTGGGGCTTCTTTCCCTTTCCAGAACATCTAAAACCTGAAAAGGTCATTTTTCCCCCACTGTTTTGTTTTATTAGAAAAAGAAAAAAAACCCCTGGCAAACACCAACTGAAATGCAGAAATAATATTTCTGGGACAGTGCTGGTGAGAAGTGAGGCAGGAATTCAGGGTTTGAGGGTGGTGCTCACCTCACCCACCACGGACTGGACAACGTTTCCATGAAGAAATGTTCCCAATATCCCATCTAACATCCCCTGGGCCAACTTGAGGCTTTTCCCCCTTGTCCTGTCCCTCTCTCCGTGGGAGCAGAGCCCGATCCCCACCTGGATCCACCCTTTTGGAAAAAGTTGTGGCAGTGCTCAGGATGGACTTTCTAAAAACAGGGATAACAATGGGAAGGGCTCCAAAGGGTGGTGGGGGCTGGCTGGGCTCTTCCTTCTCCAAACTCTGGGAGCATCAGCAGGATGCTGGAATCCCCTCCCCGGGTGCTCCCGGCCAGGGGCAGGGCAGGGAGGGAGATTGGCTGGCTCTGGAATCAGGATTTGATGGCAAACAAACTGGCTCCTTCCTGGCCATTCCGTGGCTTTCCAGGCTGATGGCTGTTCACAGACTCGGCTCCCTCATGCTGTGATCTCAGCCCCGTGGCTGGGATCCAGCTCCTGCAGGATAATTTGACATTCTCCCAGCACAGGAACTGGGAAGAGCCAAGGATTTCAGGGATGAGGTTTGATGGAAAACTTCTTGGGGAAGTCCCTTAGCAGCTGGGATTGATGGAACAGGGCTGAGGAAAAAGGTCCTGACCTTTTTCTGTGACCTCCGTGTGTCCATCGGGCCACAGGAGCTGCCACAGGGAAGTGCAGGGTGCTAAAATTGCCTTTTTGCCCCCAAAAGCTTCATGATTTTTGTGTGGCTGCAGCCACCACCTGCCTGCTGCCTTTGCATCTGAGTGTCCACAGAAAAGCTTCCAAGAAAGGTAGAAAATGGGTATTTTCACAGCCAGAGCAATGGTGGGAAGGGAGCTGGGGTGCTCCTGGGGGTGGTGGAGGGTAAATCCCCCAGAGGTCCTGGCAGGTGACCCCATGCAAGGCCCTGCCTTGGCCTGGGCCATGGAAGGGGCTCCCTGAGCGTGTTCCCAGCTCTCCAGCCCCACTCCTTGTGCTGGGGAACCAGAAAACCCCAGCTTGGGTTGGGCCCATCTCCTTCCACCACCTGCCAAACTGTTATTATTTCTTGATAAAACTCTTGTTTCTTTCTTGAAGACAAAGCTTACATTGCTTGGAGCAGGTGAAAATGTCAGCTGAGGCTGCCAGGAGGGCAGGAATTCCTATCAGGAAGTGTGGGACATGCTCAGGGCCAAAAAACCTCCCCGGGTCCTGCAGAGCCTCCCTGCCCATTAAAAAACCATTTATTGGAAGTTAAGTTTTGTGCGAGAGCTTATTAAAAAAGTGTGGTTTATGGATTTAATTAAAGTTCTGCATATGAGACCTTGCTAATCCTGTTTGTGCTGCAACTGTATTAACGTGCTAAAAATCAATATATTTGAGTTTAAATATTTTATTATGGCGAGCTGTTAAATATTAATGATGCAACAAGTAATCAGTGTCACTGCTTCTGTCTGTTCTGGGGGAAATCTGCAGGAAAGGAGGACAAAAGCAATCTGCCTGCTCGGTTTGATGGTTCCTGTGGCTCAGCTCAGGAATCAAAGGTTCTTGGTGGGTTTGGAAGTCATGAAAGAATCTTGCCATGGCTGGAGAGGGATGTTCTGTGAGGGAAAGCAGTGACAGGACAGGGGAATGGGTTTAAGTTGAAAGAAGAGAGATTTAATGGGAGATTGGGAATTGGGAATTCCTGGCTGGGCTGGAATTCCCAGAGCAGCTGGGGCTGCCCCTGGATCCCTGGCAGTGCCCAAGGCCAGGCTGGACACTGGGGCTGGAGCAGCCTGGGACAGTGGGAGGTGTCCCTGCCATGGCAGGGCTGGGATGGGTGGGATCTGAGGTCCCTTTAACCCAAACCATCCCGGGATTCTGGGATTCCCTTTGCCTGCAGGGGAAAGCAGCCACGGGAACAATTAAACTGTGCTGCTGCAAGAGCCTGGTTAAGGGAAAAAGCCCACTGTGATCTCTGACAAATGGGCTCGGGCTGGGCTCTTCTGCTCCAGCCTCACTGAGAGCACAGCGAGGTGGCTCCAAGGAAGCCCAGCAGCTCCTGCCTGCCCGGCCTGCACCCCCCGCCATGGTTTGGGGGTGTCCCTGTGGGTCAGGGAGGGGCCCCTGAGACCCCCCTGCAGGGCCTGAGGGGGTGCTCTGCCCCAGGGGCATCTCAGCCCTCCAGGACTGAGTTCAATACTCAGAGTCCCTGTTCAGTGGGGTTTTCTCCCCCCGAAACATTAATAAGAGAAAGCAAAAGCACGCCCTGTGTGTGAGAATAATACTGTATAGCCCATAAAGCGTATTTCCCCAGCTCTGCTGCCCCTCTGGAAGGTCCCAGCTGGTCCCTGTGTCCCCCTGCCCTGCTCCTCCTGCCTGGAATGGCCCTGGGAGGGCCGGGCAGTGCTCCTGTCCCCGCTGCTGCCGCTCGTGGCCCGGGGCACGCCGTGGCTTTGAGCAGAGGCTGGCACAGCTCTGTCTCCCCAGGGATGGAGCCCGTGGCCACAGTGTCCCTCTGGTCCTGCTGCCCCAGGGGAGATGCTCCAAGGTCCCCCGGAACCCCCAGCTTGCCGTGGCAAACCCACAGGAGCAGCATCTGCTCCGAGGGGCTGTCGGAGAGGAGGCACCGCGCAGAACCCCGGCAGCCCTGAGCCCTCCAGGAACCCCCTGGCTGCCCGGAGCCCCCTGGAGCCCCCTGCCCGGAGCCCCCTGGAGCCCTCTGCCCAGAGCCCCCTGGAGCCCCCTGCCCGGAGCCCCCTGGAGCCCCCTGCCCGGAGCCCCCTGGAGCCCTCTGCCCAGAGCCCCCTGGAGCCCCCTGCCCGGAGCCCCCTGGAGCCCCCTGCCCGGAGCCCCCTGGAGCCCTCTGCCCAGAGCCCCCTGGAGCCCCCTGCCCGGAGCCCCCTGGAGCCCCCTGCCCGGAGCCCCCTGGAGCCCTCTGCCCAGAGCCCCCTGGAGCCCCCTGCCCGGAGCCCCCTGGAGCCCCCTGCCCGGAGCCCCCTGGAGCCCTCTGCCCAGAGCCCCCTGGAGCCCCCTGCCCGGAGCCCCCTGGAGCCCCCTGCCCGGAGCCCCCTGGAGCCCTCTGCCCAGAGCCCCCTGGAGCCCCCTGCCCGGAGCCCCCTGGAGCCCCCTGCCCGGAGCCCCCTGGAGCCCTCTGCCCAGAGCCCCCTGGAGCCCCCTGCCCGGAGCCCCCTGGAGCCCCCTGCCCGGAGCCCCCTGGAGCCCTCTGCCCAGAGCCCCCTGGAGCCCCCTGCCCGGAGCCCCCTGGAGCCCCCTGCCCGGAGCCCCCTGGAGCCCTCTGCCCAGAGCCCCCTGGAGCCCCCTGCCCGGAGCCCCCTGGAGCCCCCTGCCCGGAGCCCCCTGGAGCCCCCTGCCCGGAGCCCCCTGGAACCCCCTGCCCGAGGCTGTCACAGAAGCCCGGCAGCCCTGGGGCTGGGAAAGCCCTCCAGGGTCACCAGCTGTGCCCAGTGCCCACCTCGTCCCCAGCCCCGAGCCCCCAGTGCCACCTCCAGCAATGCCCTGGACACAAACCCACCCAAGGAATTGCTGCCATTCCCAGATGTGGCTCAGGCCACCACGGGGTGTGTCCAGAGGGCAGGAGGGCCTGGAGCTGTGGCTGTAGATGTCCCCGGGCACCAGAGATGCTGGATTTTGGGATCTGGCTCTGTGCTGTGAATCCAGAATTCCCCGCTCCTCCTCCAGCTCCCCTCCTCCCTCCCTGCCTCCAGCAAACAGGGCTCTCTGGGAATATTTGTTGCTGCTGCTGTTGGGTTTTTGTTTTTTTTTTTGCCTTTGCACTTCTGCAACTTGAAAATGCTGGAACTAATTTAGCCTCCTGCATTTATTTTCCCCAAGTTCCCGAGTGCCCCGGCTGCTTCTCCAATTTCCTGCAGCTCGGGGAAATGTTTTCCTGCGTAATTAAAGGAAACAGCAGCGACAGAGCAGCCTCAGGCAGCCGGGGCTGGAGCAGCGTGAGGGCAGCTGGGGCACGCGGGGGCTGCACTGGTGTCACTGGGGCTGGGGACCCTCGCCAGCTGCAGGCACTGGGTGATCCCACCTGGGTCACAGGAAGGGATCCAGGTGCTCCTGGGCCTGATCTAAGGAGTTTTCCCCCCAGGTGTGGCCCCAGGACTGCCCCAGCTCCCGAAGCCCTTCCCAGGCACTGGGGACAGCCCTGGGGCTGCAGCAGCCTCAGCCCCGACCAGGGCAGGGGGAGGCAACGGGAGCCAAGCACCAGGAGAGAATCCCGGGATGGTTTGGGTTAAAGGGACCTCAAATCCCACCCATCCCACCCCTGCCACGCCAGGGACCCCTCCCACTGTCCCAGGCTGCTCCAGCCCCAGGGTCCAGCCTGGCCTGGGGCACTGCCAGGGATCCAGGGGCAGCCCCAGCTGCTCTGGGAATTCCAGCCCAGCCAGGAATTCCCAATTCCCAATCTCCCATCCATCCCTGTCCTCTGGCAGTGGGAGCCATTCCCTGGGTCCTGTGAAGAGTCTCTCTCTGCTCCTGTGAGATGAAACTGCTCCTGGAGCTGCTGGCTCTGGTATCAGATGTGAGGCTGCCCCGGGTTCACCATCAGCTTCGCTTACCTGCACGTAGCAGATAATAATAAAGGAAATATTCTGTGCCTGCAGCACCATCTGAGCACCTTCCCTGCTCAGCACCACTCTTCAGTTCCATCCTGAAGAACCTTCTGGACCAGCCACGAGGACATGCAGGTACCAGTCCTAACTGCCAGACCAGTTTCATTTGTGTTTGACATTTCCCAGTTCCCCAGTTCCCCAGCTCCATAGAATTTATTTCTGACTGGTTTCATGTAAAGCAAATTGCTTGAGATTTCTGCCTTCAGATTATAAATGATCACATTAAACCACGAGATGCTCTTGGCCACAGTGAGACTAAAAACGAGATTTTGTACAGTTGTTCTTTTTGGGGTTTTTGGATTTTTTTTTCTTTTTTTCTTTTTTCTTTGTGAGCAGAAACTTTGTCGTTCCCAAATCATTTGTCCACGTGGTGTTTTGGTGAGATCCAGCGTGGAATATGGCATCCAGCTCTGGAGAAACCAACATCAAAAGGACATGGAGCTGCTGGAGAGAGTCCAGAGGAATCCACGGAGCTGCTCCAGGACTGGAGCCAGGCTGGGAGAGCTGGGAATGTTCCCCTGGAGAGGAGAAGGCTCCAGGGAGAGCTCAGAGCCCCTTGCAGGGCCTGAAGGGGCTCCAGGAGAGCTGGAGAGGGACTGGGGACAAGGGATGGAGGGACAGGACCCAGGGAATGGCTCCCACTGCCAGAGGGCAGGGATGGATGGGAGATTGGGAATTGGGAATTCCTGGCTGGGCTGGAATTCCCAGAGCAGCTGTGGCTGCCCCTGGATCCCTGGCAGTGCCCAAGGCCAGGCTGGACCCTGGGGCTGGAGCACCTGGGACAGTGGGAGGTGTCCCTGCCATGGCAGGGGTGGGATGGGTGGGATTTGAGGTCCTTTGACCCCAAACCATTCCATAATTCCATGATATTTTGAGATTCACTCCTCCTCTCCCCACAGCAGCAGGAAAAGCAGATCCCGACCTCCTTAGCGCCAGGAAGCTTCAAAGGAGGGGCAGGGCAGAGCAGTGCAGGGAATATTTCCCGTCCACATCCCAGCTCCACCCCTGCAGGCCCTCCCAGTGCCCCACTGGGATGAAGTGCTGGGCTCTCTCTTGCATTTGACTTGAGGCAAGTGGTGTTTGCCACGGCCACGCTCCACGGGGCGATGGCGGAAATATGCAAAATAAATGTTATGAAAGCAACACGATTAAATTTTCTGACAGTGGTTGCCATGATGTTCAGAAATGCATGAAATGAATGAGGCTTGTTCATGGCTTTGTTATCTCTGCCAGGTTGCCAGGGAGGGAGGGAGAGGGGAAAAAAAAAAAAAATCCTGAAAATTAAAATAATTTTTCAATATGTTAGATAAATATCAGGGCTCTGGAAGAGGTGTGTGAGCAGGCATGAGAAATATTTCAATTAGAAGAAATGGAAAGCTTCATCAAAGGGCTGGCACGGGGCTGGCTGTGTGCAGGGCAGGGAGGCTGCTCGGCTCCCAGCTCGGAGCTGCTGGGCACGGCCTGGAAGATGCTCCCAGCTGTGGTGGGGCCATGGATGTTCCATCACTGCAGCATTACTCCAGCCCTGGCAGTGCCCAGGGCTGGATGGGCTGGAGCAGTGGGGGGTGTCCCTGCCACAGCAGAGGGTGGAGTTCGATGGGATTTTAGGTTCCTTCCAATGCAAACCATTTTGGGAGGAACCAGTTCATCTTCTCCACGAAGAAACATCTCAAACTGGCCTGAGCTCCAATAACCTGAGCATTTTAAACCAAAAGTTCTACTTCTTACTGCATCTCCATCGGGGTAGGGTTCTTGTGCCCCCCTGTCCACACAGGGTCCCCATCACAGAATCATGGAATCCCGGGATGGTTCGGGTTGGAAGGGACCTCAAATCCCACCCATCCCAGCCCTGCCATGGCAGGGACACCTCCCACTGTCCCAGGGTGTCCAGCCCCAGTGTCCAGCCTGGCCTTGGGCACTGCCAGGGATCCAGGGGCAGCCCCAGCTGCTCTGGGAATTCCAGCCCAGCCAGGAATTCCCAATTCCCAATCTCCCATCCAGCCCTGCCCTCTGGCAGTGGGAGCCATTCCCTGGGTCCTGTCCCTCCAGGCCTTGTCCCCAGTCCCTCTCCAGCTCTCCTGGAGCCCCTTCAGGCCCTGCCAGGGGCTCTGAGCTCTCCCTGGAGCCTTCTCCTCTCCAGGGGACATTCCCAGCCCTTCCAGGCTGGCTCCAGAGCAGCTCCAGCCCGGGAGCTCTCCTGTGCCCCATGGGAAGCAGAGGGAGCAGGAGCAGCTCCAAGCAGAGCTGTTTGCCCTTCAGGCTCTGCACTGAGCACATCCAACCACGGTGCTCAGCTCTATTATTTCTTTCCCCATGAATTGCCAGCTCAAGCTCAAATGCATTAAAATTGAAAGTGAATTTTAAATGCAGCCCAATATTTTATCTGCAATCCTGTATCGTGTAGTTTGCTTGGCCTGGAGCAGTGAAATCGCTCTTGTCAACTGCATTGAAAATGAGGCAAAGATAATGCCATGATTTTTTCTTTATTCTGGGTGATGGATGCTAAGCTGCCTACAAACTTGTGGTTTCCACCTCCTCAGGAGCTGAGCCAGGGGTCCAAACTGCCCTGAGTGCTGTCAGGGCACAGGGAAGATGCAGCCATGGACTTCTGGGATTTATGGGAACAGCACAAAGCTCCTGGGGCTGGTGGGCATCACCTGGACCAGCTTTGGACAGAGTTCTGGGAGGATTTTTATTCAGAGAGGGTTCATCCCCAGAGGGTGCTGGCACTGCCCAGGCTCCCCAGGGAATGGTCCCGGCCCCGAGGCTGCCAGAGCTCCAGGAGCCTTTGGACAGCGCTGCCAGGGGTGCCCAGGGGGGATTGTTGGGGGTCTGGGCAGGGCCAGGGGCTGGGATGATCCTGGGGTCCCTCCAGCTCAGGATGTTCCTGATTTTATGACACTGCCATGGCTTGCAGTGGTGGGAGAACACTGATCAGGGAGCTGGGAGGAGGGAACCACTGCCCAGGGAAGGAATCCCCCGGGCCCAGCTCCGTGTGCCCTGGCTGTGCTGGCTGCCCCATTTCTCCTCATTAAGCAGCACCCAGCACTTGACAGAACAGGATTTTCCACGTGCAGGTTGCAGCAGTTAATGAAGATTTGTCGGCAAGGATCTGAATAAATCCTGGTGCTGCTTCCCCCACTGAGCTGGGGCAGAGCCCATCAAACCCAGCTTGGCCTTGGGAGGAGCCAACGGGGCAAACAGGGATTGCAGCAGCCTCTGGTGGCCCCAAACTCCTCCTGGAAGGATCCCATGCTCCAAGTGCAGCCCACGGTCAGGAGAGCCAGGCTGGATGGGCTTGGAGCAGCCTGGGACAGGTTATTATGAGGTTATTAGGTTGTTAAAGGTGATTATTAGGAATGATACCATTTCAGATGCTGACAGCAGCTATAGGGGGCCTGTGCCCCATTGCAGTGTCACATCCTGGGAATTGAACCAGCCGTGCTCTGGCCTCTGTGCAGTTGGTTATTCACTGTGGGACCTCTGGTCTCTGTTGGTCGTGTGGTCGGAGCAGGGGGTCACAATCCCAAAGTGGGGTTCCTGCCGGGTTTTGACAGGATCTTGGCAAGATCTGACTGGGATGCAGGATAGATCTCAGGACAGAAATGACTGGGAACTGCTCTTCTGATTCAGGGAGGTGCCTGTATGACATAAACATGGTTTTTCTGAATGTCTTGGGGGTTATCATTCTAATTACGTTTTCCTGTAAAACAGCAAAAATGTTTTCACTTTCACCATCTCAGAAACGTTCACCTTACTCATGATAATGTTAATTAGCACCCTGCCAATTCCACTGGGACGGTGGGAGGTGTCCCTGCCCGTGGCTGGGGTGGCACTGGGTGGGCTTTGAGGTCCTCCCAAGCCAGCCCATCCCAGGACTCTGTGTTTCCTCCCACCTGCACTGGGCACTGAGCTCTAATTAGGTTTTTATGCAGTGATTGAGAAGGAGCTGATGGGGCTGAGCCGGGGGTAGCAGGGAGCACAGCAGGAGAAGGCTGAATTTTCGGAGGGAAAGGCTGAATTCCTCCCTCGGCCGGGCTGTGCTCACAGCCCTGCCCTCCCCGGAGCAGATTTTTTGTGCACCAGGGCTCTGATGGATCTCCCTGACTCCCTGCAGTGCCCCAGGCACTGGGTAATGGGCAGAAGTTTATTTGTGATGACGCTGGTAGTGCACAACGTTTCTAATGATCCCATAAAAGATTTAGGGGGGATGGAGATGAGGAAGGGAAAGATGCAAATCTCAGGCCCTGCAGATCTCTAATATTGTTTTCCCTTCAGAAGGGAAATCACCACCGAATGTCCTCCACAGCTTATTATGCTTTGCCAGGAGCTGCGTTCTGCTTCTTTTTCTGCTTCCTCGTGCACAGTTTCACTTTAAAAATGCACTATAATATCATTTACCCTTTCCTTCCTTGCCTTTTTTTCTGAGGTGGGAGGACTAGGGCTGCACAGTGATGGACTGGGCTGGAATCACACTGAGCCCTGCGGGATTCACCCCAAAAACCTGCATTTAATCCCTGCTTCCCCTGGCCTGGGCTCTGTTTCCCTCTGCCCTCCCCTGGGGGAAGCACACTGGTAACGAGATCCTGCTCCCCAAGGAATTCATGGAAATAGGTCGGGGGTCACAGGCAGACCTGGGAGATCCTTTATTCTGTGCTGGGAAGCAAAACCCTCTGAAGGTTCTGGCAATTTTTTGCTGAAGCCTCACCACGTAGCGTTTGGGACAATCTTGGCGTGTCTTTGGGGTTGCTGCTGTTGGGATCCCCCCTGCTCCATCCCCTCCCTCGGGAGATGTGGCCTCCCTCTCCCAAGCCCATCCCTGCCATCCTCAGTGGAAGCTGTCACATTTTCCACCCAACAAGACAGAACAATTCGAGTTTTATCTGCAGCTCATTTGCATATATTTTACCGAACACATTTTGAAATACTCTCTTGTCCTGGAGTGCCTCCAACAGCCTCTGTGGCAAATGCAATTTTCTCCTTTTTGCCGGGTTGTTGTTAAAGAGCGATGATAAAAAAGGAAGACAAAGCTCTCAGGTTGGATCAGCCCCTGCTCCAGGCTGTTCCGGGTGTTTTGGCACCTCCTCTCCCCGGGGGGACCTGGGGTCCTCTGACAGCCACCAGGGACACGCAGGGGTGGGGAAAAGGGGGGGAAAAGGAGAAATAACGATGGGTATGAAACCACAGGGAGCTGCTCTCTGCCAGAGACACCAAACCTGGCGCCACAGGGAGCTACGGGGGCTGGGCACCGTCCTGTGCCACCTCCCGAAATCTGAAGCCACCGGAGGGAGGGGGAGGAGGGAGCCGGGGAGGAGCAGCTCCCGGAGGGAATCAGCTGCTTCCCCCCGTGCTGATTTTCCTCCATTTGCTTTAATGAACTGAGGCTGTTTCGTGCCCGTTCCGTCAATAAATTCGACTTTCCCTGACAGTGTTGGCATCACCTTCTCCCGGGGAAGGAGCACGCTGTGAGCTGGGGGAATAGCCAATAAAACCAGGGAAAAGAATCCCAGAAGCCCTGAGGTTGGAAAAGCCCTCCCAGCCCAGGCTGTGCCTCATCCTCCCCCTTGTCTCCTCTCATGGATTTGGGTCCTTCTGGATTTCCCTGGATCATCCTGCTCTCTCCTTCCTCATCCCCTCTCCTGCCTGGTCTGGGTGTCCGCCCTGACTTGGAGGAGCATCTCCTTTGGGAGCCACCTGATGGGTCAGCACTTGCTTTTCTCCCTGTTTACAGAATCCCAGAATTATTTCTTTTGGAAAAGCCCTCCCAGCCCATGGGGTCCCAGCTGTGCCCGATGCCCACCCTGTCCCCAGCCCNAAGGGCAGCAGAGGGGACACGGGGAGTTGAGCACACGGAGCAAAATTCAGCCCCCTTGCTCCCGAAGCCTTCTCCAGGAGCACCTGTGGCATTCCCAGGATGGATCCCAGGTGCCTCAGGGCTTTGCTAGGGGGTGTGTCCCAGGCTAGGGTGGATTAGGGCTGATTACAGCCCCTGCTGTGCTGCTGCACCAGCGCTAATGATCTAAAGTGTTTATTTCATGCTCCATTTCTACGACTAAATGGCTGCAATAGATAATGGGATTATTCCAGCCTTCTGCAGCTCCAGGCTGACAGCCATAAGGAACATGGGAAGTGTCATTATTAGGGGAAAAGTGCTGCTAAGGTATTTTGTGGTCATTAAGTGTTCAATCAGAACATTTATGTGTCGTGGAAACAAATAAACCGAGGCAAATAATAACTGAGGAGTTACTAACACTTTACACAGTCATCTTAGTAACTCCCAGGAACCTTTTGGGATTAATTAATGGATGCTCTGCCCACTCTTGGGCTATAAAGCCTTGATACTCTTTGCTCCTGATTTTGCTGTGACACACTCCTGGAGCTTTGTTCTTTTCCTGGGTAGTTTCTGGCCCATTCCAAGGGAGGTGGCCCCGTGATTCCACAGCCTCCTGCCAGCCAGTGCTGCTGCAGGAGCTGGGTGCTCCAAATCCTGGTTCCTGTCACGATGAAGAGACAGAGACTGACTGCTTGTGGTCAGAATCTGAATTTACTGAGGACTGCACGTGTTTATACACTATTCTAGGAAGCCTAGTCACTTTCTGCTACCGTGATTGGGTCAATCATCACATAAACAAATTTATGCATTTTACAACATCTCTTGCTTGACGTAATTTTCCTTTCCCGTAAATTCTGATTTAATCTTCTAGTCTTGATTTAATCCTCAAAGTTCTGTTTGCTCTTGCCAAGGCATCCTGATTATCAAATCTCTCATGCTGACCAGGTCCAGAATGCTCTCTGTGTGTTGTGTACCCCAGCTGGTGTCCTTGGCAGGTTTATGTGAAGGGACCCAGGAACTGCAGCTCCCACCCTGGTGAGTGGAGATTTTCTCCCTCCAGCTCGGATTTTAGGCTGGGAGGGGCTGGGGCAGCTCCAGGGGAGGGGGCTGGTGTGCCAAGCCTGGCGGTGTAGGAGGGACATTGGGACAATCACAGAATCATGGAACATCCCGAGCTGGGAGGGATCGTCCAGCCCAACTCCCGCCCTGCACAGACACCCCAAAAATCCCCTGAGAGGCCTTGCCAGCTTTGGGCAGCCCTGAGGGGATCAGAGAGCTTGGAGGAGATGAGCAGCGTGGAATCCCAGGATCCCAGAGTGGTTTAGGATGGAAGGGACCTTAAACCCCACCCAGTGCCACCCCTGCCATGGCAGGGACACCTCCCACTGTCCCAGGCTGCTCCAGCCCTGTCCAGCTGTGCCCAGGGACTTGTAGGTCCCTTCCAACTGAAATATACCATTAAACAGATCAAATGTAAAATACACGCATAAAAAGAAATTAAATATATTCACACATACACGTTATGTTACGTATTTTTGGGGTGGTTTTCTGGTTTGCCATCCCAGTCTCTGTAAAATGTGCATCCAGCACATCCTGATTTTACCTACAAAAACTGGGCCTATGTACAGCTTATCTGATGGGGATCCATATCCAGCATTTCCCATTTTACAGCAAAGGGAAGCTGTGGGATTGAGGAGAGCGCTGAGTGAATACAGGGAACCTTCCCAGCCATCCGAGAGGGAAAGGGCCATTATTCCTGGAAATGTTCCTTTTACCTTCAGTCTCTTGGCTGAACCCTCCTGGACCAAGGCTCTCCGCAGGTCTGTGTGTAACCAGCTGGAAAAACAACCAGAAAATACCTTTTTTTCTGCTTTGCTGCTTTTCCCAATCCCTGCGTGCTCTGCTTTCATTCACAGGAAAACTCCCAGTGAGCTCCTTGAGAGGGGGGAGGCAAATCCCTGCTGGAAAGGGAGGCAAATCCCTGCTGGAAAGGGAGGTAAATCCCTGCAGGAAGGGGTGGGTGCTGAAGGGGCACTGAGGGGCAAGAATGATCTGAGCTTTAATATCCCTTCAACCCAACCTGTTTTGTGAGAAACATTTGCTTATTTAAATTACTTCATTCTGTTTAATGAATTTTGTTGCAGATTAATGGATGTGGACCTGAGATATTTGTAAGGATGTTTTCCAGAATGTGTTAATGTGGAGAAAAATGATCGAGGGAAAGAGGGCAGTGCCTCAAATATAATATTTATGTTCTCAGTGATGGCAAGGGGAAAGGTGAGGGGAGGGAGGACTGGCAAGCACAGGGGCAGTGCTTTATGCCACTGCCAACTCCAGGTGTTGGGGACAAAATGAAACCTTGGAAAGGAATAATCAGTTCTGGAAAGGCTGATAATTATCAGGGTAAGGCAGGGCAGCATTTCCATAGATACACAGTGGTGCTCCCAGGGAAAATGAGTTAGGATGGTGCAGGGTGGTGTTCGCAGTACACGTGAGGGAGGAAATTTAAGGATGAGGCAGTCGATGAATATTCCTTTATATAAAAAATGTAAAATACATAAAATAAAAGCCTCCGATTGCTGGGTGTTCAGAGTGGTCAGTGTGTCCCTCTGTGGAGGTGAGGGGCAGAGAGCACTGTCCTGGAGAGGGCTCCAGGGTCACTGCAGGGTCACTGTCCCAGGGTACAAGCTGTGTCTGGGCTGTGTGTTCCACTGGCACCTGCCAGAGCTGGGCCACTTCTCTCCTGTTCATGGCCACCTGATCAAACCAGCTGGGGCACTTTTCTTTATCTCTCCCCCAGCCAATCCTCCCTCAGGGAAATCTCTGCTGTCCATGGCCATGGAGCCTCCCTGCAGGGCTGATCCAATTCCAGCATCCCATGGGAGATGCTCCCCCAGGGGAGGAGCCCAGCATTCCCACCTGGATAGAATCTGACCCTGCACACCCCAGCAGCCTTTTCCCCCTGCATTCCCAGAGGAGCAGCTTTCTCCTGCCCTGCATTCCCAGAGGGAGCCCAGGCCCATCCACAGCACCCCTGGAGCTGCAGAGGAAACTCCACCCTTGGCCAGGACCCTGCTCCAGCAGAGCCACATCTGCCCCTGCAGGGGGATTGCAGCCCCCATGGGATGGGGCTGTGCCAGCCCCCTGCCCAGCAGGGTGTCAGGGGGGTTCTGACTCTGCCAGGGGTTTCTGTTTGTGCCACTGCATTTGCATTGTTCATTTTCCTGGGAAAGAACTGTTATTGCTATTCCCATGTCTTTGCCTGAGAGCCCCTGAATTTCCAAATTCTGATAACTGGGAGGGAGGGGGTTTGCATTTTCCATTCCAGGGGAGGCTCCTGCCCCCCTCAGCAGACACCTGCCTTTGCAAACCAAGGCAGGGATGTGGATAAAGACTGGGAAAGAGGGCAGGGATGAGGGGAAGGGGACCCTCAGCTCCGTTGTCTGTGCTGTCTCTGCTTTTCCCTCACAGCCCCCGTGCCAGCGGGCCCTGCAGCCCCAGTCCCCAGAGCAGCCCCCACACCCTGGGATTCCATGAGCAATCCCAGCTCCTGGTGGGGAGCACGAGCTGGGCCTCAGCCCCTGCTGCTGCTCTGGCCTTTGCTGCCCTTTTCACCTCCCCAGCCGTGACCTGGCCCCGTGGGGCACAAAAACCTTCTGTGGCACGCTGGGGACGTGCAGGCTCCTGGAGCAGAGGCTGGACAGAGTCAGGGAATAAAGCAGGGATTTATTCAAGGCCTTCACAGGATGCACCTCGGGCAGCACAAGGGCCCGGCCAGGGCTGCCCCCGAGATGGACCCGGGGCAGTTCTCACACTGGGATAAGTGCTGGCCCATCACACGCTGGGGTTATTGCCCAGTTCCAGCCCCGGCTGGGCAGGCCCATCCTCCCAGACTGCTCCCTCAGCTCGCTGCTGTTTGCACTTTGGGGCCCGAGGCTGCAGCGGTTCCTTGTGTTGGCGTCCAGGAGCACAATCACAGGTGGATTATATGCAGGTGCTTTTATTGAACAGCTCTGGGAGCCGGGGTGCAAACCCAAATCTGACT
>VZSE01013454.1:11775-22287 GCA_013398275.1 Promerops cafer
GCACAAGAGGGGCTCACATCAGGGGCTTCACTGGGGTGGGACATGGGGACACTAGGGCAAAGCGGGGGGCTCACATCAGGGGCTTCTCCAGGCGGCTGCCGGCTGAGCCCACGATCTCCCCCAGGGTGCAGAATGCCTGGCCCAGGAAATCCTGCAGGATTGGGAACATTGGGTGTCACCAGGGGGATGTCCATCCCAGGGAGGCATGGGGAGCAGGGCTGATCCTGCACTTACATGCTTAGAGAGGTCAGGGCTCTTGGAGTCCACATCATACCTGGGGACAGAGGGGACATGTGGGCATGGAATGGGAAGAGGGGGGCCTTGGATGGGACAGGGATGGAGACTGGGATGGGATGGGATGGGATGGAGACTGTGCCAGGGTGGCCAGGCGGTGACCCTGGGGGACAGGGGGGTGACACTGGGAATGACACTGGGGCCACAGGGGCCACTCACAGGTCAAAGCGCAGGTTCTGCCGCTCCTCAAAGCAATAATCGAGGACAAACTTATGCAGGAAGTCAGGATTCAGGGAATTGTCAATGACCTCAGTCCTGCCGAACTGGGGGATAGGGGGACAGTGGGGATAATGGGGTGACAGGAAAACATAGGGTGGGGACAGGGACATGGAGACACAGGAACATGGGGACGTGGGGATGTGCTGATGTGGACACGGACATGGGGACATAGAGATGCTGAGACATGGGGGCATAGGGATGGGAACACGGGAACACAGGACGTGGGAACATGGGAACATGAGAACATGGGCATGGGGGATGGGGATACAGGGATATGGTGACACAGACACAGGGACACGGGCACATGGGAATGTGGTCATGTTGGCACAGCGGTATGGGGACATGGACATGTAGAGACATGGAGGCACAGGGATGAAGACGTGGGGACATGAGGACATGGGAACACAGGGACGTGTGAACACAGGACAGGAAAACAGGGGCATGGGAATGAGGGTGGGGGCATGGGGATGGGGGCAGTGGGACATGAGAATGTGGACATGGGGAGATACAGATATGGGGACACAGTGACATGGAGACACAGGGACATGAGAACATGTGGACGTGGGGTTGGGGACATGGGAACATGATACAGGGACATAGCAACATGGGGACACAGGGACATGAGAACATGTGGACATGAGACTGGGGACATGGGGACACATGTGGGCGGAGGAGGTGGGGCAAGGCTGGGCAGCAGGCCCGGGCTGGGGCACATGTGGGAACATGCGTGGGAAAGGGGTGCGAAGGGGCGGGGTGGGGCCAGGTGCCGCTTTGTGTCGCGGGGGCCGCCCCCGCCCCCACGCTCCACCCCCCGCTCATTACCCCACAATTAACACCCTGTTAATTATGGGGGGCAGGGACTGGCTGCATGCCGACAGCTGATTGGCTGGCTGCCCGGCACCTCGACAAGCTCCCCAGATCCCCCGGAAGCTGGCTGGCTGATCGCTGTGCCCCTGGGCATTGATTGGATGGCTGCTGCATCTCAGAATGCTCATTGTCCAGGTGCTGCACCCAAAGACGCTGATTGCTCACTGGTGACTGGCCAACTGGTTGGCACCCCAACACAGTGATTTGTTAGCCAACACCCCAACATGCTCATTGGTCAGGCCCCCAACATACTTATTGGTCAGCCCCCCAACATGCTGATTAGCCAGAATTTGACTTGCTGATTGGTCACCTGCCCAGTACCCCAATACCCTGATTGGCCAGTTGGCCATCACCCCAGCGTGCTCATAGGACAGAATCTTACATGCTCCTTGGCTGGCTGGCTGCCATTACCCCTGACATGCTGATTGGCCATCTGGTTGGCACACACACATGCTGATTGATCATCGCCCCAACATGCTGATGATTGGTTGGCCAGCTAGCACCCCAATATCTTGATTGGCTGGCTGAGTGCACCCTAACATGCCAATTGGCCAGCTAAGCACAGCCCAACATGCTGATTGGCTGCCCCCCAGCAATTGGGTCACTCACCTCCCGCCATTGGCTGCCAGGACGCTGCGTGTAGAGCACACAGACTGCAGGGGGAGGGGTCAGGGGGAGCGGTCGGGGGGGAAGACCCTCCAGAGACCCACCAAAACACCTCAGAGACCCCCAAAACTCTTAGAGACACCACCATTCCCAGAGATCGACCAAAACACCTCAGAGGCTCCCCAAATTCCCCAGAGACCTCCAAAACCCCCAAAGACCACTCAAAACCCGCAGAGACTCCAACACTCCCCAGAGCTCCAAAATGTTCTTGAGACCCTCAAGACCTCATAGAACCACAACAGAGACCTCCTGAAACACCTCAGAGACCCCAAAAACCCCCAGAGACCATAGCACTCCCCAGAGACACTGATGCTCCCAGAGACCCCCCCAGAAACCTCCAGATAATCCCAAAATACCTCAGAGACCCCCCCAACCCCCCAGAGACACCAAACCCCCCCAAAGATCTAAACATCCTGAGCCCATAACACCTTCTAGAGACCACAAAAGCCCCAGAAACTCCAAGCCCCCTAGAGACTCCCCAAAACACCTAAGAATCAAAACATCCCCAGAGACCCTAAAACACACCCCATCCCCCCTGCCTCACTCACGCGGATCCGACTTGGAGAAGGTGTCCTTGTCAAGGAGCTGCCTGGGGGGCAGGGGAGAGTAAGTGTGAGAGTGTGAGTGTGAGTGTGTGTGTGTGTGTGTGTGTGTGTGTGTGTGTGTGTGTGAGAGAGAGAGAGAGAGAGAGAGAGAGAGAGACAGAGACAGAGAGAGAGAATGTGAGTGTGAGCACCTGGCTGTGCCTGTGACTGTGTGTACCTGTTATGCAGTCAGTTGTGCCCCACAACACACAATGAGGTGCACAGCCACGTCAGGTCATGCCCAGTTGTGTGACGGGGTGCATGGCAGGGTGTGCGCAGCCAAGTGTGCCCCAGGACATGGATTGGAGTGAAAAGCATATCTGACACATGTTGGGGGGCCATGCGCTGGGGGGCTCAACCATGTGTCAGAGTGCGCAGCAGCATGTTGGTGAGCCTAGCTGGGTGTTGGGGTGCACTGCCAAATGTGCCCCACAACACATGTTGGGGTGCACAGACACATCTGCACAGGGTGCACAGCGTGACACGTTGGACTGCCAAGTGTAAGGGGTACAACTATGTGTCAGGACACCAGAAAAAGACCTCAGGTTGCAGAGGGAGGGTACAGGGGCTGCAGGGTGGGCAGGGGGTACAGATGATGCAGTACGGCCTGGCCCGGGGATTCAGGAGTTTCGGGGTGGGCAAGGGATACAGGGGGTGCAGGGGATACAGGGCCCAGCCTGATCCCCCCTGCAATCCCAGAATTCCCCAAACCTGACCTCCCTGCACTCCCAGTTCCAGAGACCCCCAAATACCCCCCCATGCCCCCCACTTCCCTCAGTGCCCCAAACCCTCAGCACCTTTGGCTCACCCAGTGCCCCTCTGTCCCCATACCCAACACTCCCTGTGCTCCCCATGCTCCCCAACGCCTCCCAGCACATTCCAATGTCTCCCAGTGAATCCCAGTGCCTCCTACTGCATTTCAGTGCCTCCAACGGCGACTGCCTTGCCCCCCAGTGCCTCCCCGTGTCTCCCAGTGCTCTACACTGCCGACTGCTCCCCGTTCCCTAGTGTCTCCCGGCGCCTTCCAGCACATCTCAGCAATTCACATCACCAACTGCTCCCACTCTGCGGTGCATTCCAGTGCCTCCCAGTGCACCTCAGCACCTTCTAACGCCGCTCTCCAGTGCTTCCCAGCGCCCCTCTGTGCATCCCAGCACCTTCCAACGCCAGCTGCCGCTGCTCCCCAGTGCCTCCCAACGCCTCCCCGCGCCCCCGCCCGGTGCCGGCTGCCGCCGCGGCCCCACTACCTGCAGGACACCGTAAGCTCCACGCGAGTGGCTGGGACGGGACCGGGGCCGTTGCCCGGTTCCGAGGCGCCCAGGCCCGCCATGTCCCGGGCTCCGTCGCTGCCCCGACACCGGCACCGGCACTGCGATCGCGATCGGCTCCGCCCCAGGACCGCCCTTGGCACCGCCCGGGGCTCCCGGCACCGGCTCCGGCACCGCACCGAGGGACTGCCCCGGGGTCTTCTTCGGGACCGCCCTTGGCACCGCCCGGGGCTCCCGGCAACGGCCTTGACCGCGCACCGAGGGACTGCCCCCGGGTCTTCTTCGGGACCGCCAGCGGGGAGGCCGAGACCGGCTCGGGATCGTGCCTGGGATCGCCCCCGGGGCCGCCTCCCCCTCCCCGGTACCACCACGGATCCCCGATACTGCCCCTGGGATCGCCCCGAAGTTTTCGAGATCACCCCCAAATTCCTGGGACCTCCCCTCGCACCACCTCCGGACCTACTTCCAAATCCCCGGTACCTCCCGGACCCGCGGGACCGCTCCGAGTCCGCCTCGGAATTGCCCCCAGATCTCCGGGATAGCCCCTGAATCATCCCCAGAGCCGCCTCCATAGCCCAGTTCCCCCCTGGAAGCCCGGTACTGTCCCCGAGATCCCCCCCCATATTCCCGGGATCGCTTCGGGATCAACGCCAAATCCCTTGTACCTCCCCTGACCATCGGCACCTCCCCAGCATCGCCCGCGGGGCCGCCTCCCCATTCCCGGTACCGCCTCGGACCCCCAGTACTGTCCCTCGGATAGCCCTCAGATCCCCAGCACCACCCCCAGATCCCCGGCATCTCCCTCAGACGTCCGGTGACACGCCCCCGCATCGTCCCCAGTACTGCCTCCCCATCCCCAGTGCACCCGGGACGCGGGTACCAAGGATTAGACCCGGGATCGCCCCAAGACCACTGCTACTGCCCTGGGATTGCCCCCAAGGCTGCCTCCAGACCTCGGTACACCATGGACCACTGCTACCAACCCTGGGATCACCCCCAGACCGGACCCCCAGTGCTCCCTCCCCGGTAGCCCCAGCATCACTCTGATACTCCTAGTGCACCCCCCTGTGCCATGGTGACACTCTGGATACCACCCACTCCCCAGGATGAGCCTCCAATCCCCCTAGTTCCTCCTTAATCAGAACCTTCCCAGCAGCCCCACCAGCTACAGACGCAGAGTCCCCCAGTCCTCTGCTGTCCCCCCAGTAGCTCCCAGTATCAACCCTGCACCATTCTGGTAACACCCAGCAGCTCTCAGTACTGTCCCAGGTCCTGCACTGGGAGCTGGGGGGTGACATCGAGAGCCAGAGGGGACACCCATTGCTGGGGAGGTTACCTAGTGCCAGGGAGGAATCCAGTGTGTGCTG
This sequence comes from Promerops cafer, assembly GCA_013398275.1. NCBI lineage: Eukaryota > Metazoa > Chordata > Aves > Passeriformes > Nectariniidae > Promerops > Promerops cafer. The sequence goes on from VZSE01013454.1 coordinate 17,041, forward strand.
GCATGAAGACCCTACTGCCAGCTGGGGGTCCCCAGTGCTGTGTGGGGAGCCCGCTCTGGGGGGACAGCACCAACCTCCCCTTTCCACCCAAAGCTCAGTGATCCAACAGGTCCATGGTGGAGGGACACTCTGGGGGGTCCCAGGAAACTTTGAGGACACACAGACAACACACAGTAGGGGTAAATTTGGGTCTCTGGCACCCACTCTGCACCCCCAGGAACTGGGGCCACTGGCAGCTCCATGTCCCCAAGGAGAGACACTCACCCCTTCAAGGGCACCCACAAACCCTTTCTGGGGAGGCTCACAACCTTCTAGACCCCCTCCATGCCAAAGACATCTCCCCCACCTCCACCTAAAACAACCACTCTGGGGGGGAGCCCACCACATCCAATCTCTTTTATTACAAACAAGCAGTACAATTTGGAGGGAGGGCACCCCACAACCCTACCCCGAGGGATACGCCTTGATGACCTTGACATCGTCGAGGGGTCGGTCCTGGGAGTTGGTCTCCACCATGGCTAGGCGCCCCAGAACCCCCATTCCTTGGCACACCCTCCCGAAAATGCTGTGCTTCCCATCCAGCCACTGTGCCGGGCCCAGTGTCAGGAAAAATTGGCTTCCATTGGTGTCTGGCCCTGCATTCGCCATTGCCAGGATGCCGGCGCCTGTGAGACATGGGGACATGTCACCTCATAGATAGGGATACAGGCCACACGCCATCCCACAGCCAAGGTTCCAGCATGATGGGGGACATGGCATCCCATAAGGGATGTCGTCTCATGGCCAAGATCCCGGTATCATGGGAAACATGTCACTCCAAGATTGGGATCCTGGAGGGCGTCATCCTATGGCTGCGATCCTTGGGATATGTCACTCCATGGCCAGGCTCCTGGGGAACCTGTCACCCAACAAAGGGGTCTTAGTCGACATCAGTAACAACTTCCTCCCATTAGTGTCCAGCCCCATACTGGCCATCACCAGAATCCCAGTGCCTGCGGGACATGGGCCAAGGGTCCTGGCCCCCTGAGGGACATGCCATGCTAGGGCCAGGGGGACATGCCACTCCAGGGATGGGGTCCTGGGGGATACAGAGGACATGCCACCCCATGAATGGGGTCTCAGGGACATGTCATCCCATGGCTGAGGTCCTGGTGTCATGGGGAAAACATCACCCAATGAAGAGGTCTTAGGGGACATGAGGAAGAATTGGCTTCTGTTGGTGTCCAGCCCCATGCTGGCCATCACCAGGATCCTGGTGCCTGTGGGACACAGGGACACGTCACACCACGAATGGAGAAACAGAGGACAGGGCATCCCATGGCAAAGCTCCTGGGGGTCATGTCCCTCATGGACGGGGTTTTGGGGACACAGAGGACTTTTCACCCTATAGACAGGATCTTGGGGGACAGGGGAGACATGCCACCTCATGGCCAGGGTCCTGGAGGACATACTCCATGACCAGCCTCCTTGAGACATGCCACCCCATGACTGGGGTCCTGGGAGCCATGTCACCCCATGGATGAGGACACAGGGAACATCCCAACCCACAGGTGTGTTCTCAGGAGTCCTGCCCCCCCCATAGGTGGGGTCCTGATGCTCTGGGGATGCCCCTCCAGTGTTCTCCCAGTGCTGGCCCTGCTCACCAGTGAACTTCAGGTCAGGGTGCAGCTCATCCTCGAACTGTTTCCCATAGATGGAGGCGCCACCACGGCCTGCAGGGGGATTCGGTGGTCAGCAGGAACCCCTGGCACCAGGGGGGGGGTCTCAGGGAGACTTCAGAGGCCTGCGCTTACCAGTACCCGTGGGGTCCCCTCCCTGCACCATGAAGTCCTTGATGATGCGGTGGAACTTGGTGCCGTTGTAGTACCCGCGGCGGCTCAGCTCAGCGAAGTTCTTGCAGGTGCGAGGGGCATGTTGCCAGTACAGTTCCAGCACGAGTGGGCCCATCCTGGGATGGGAACACAGGGAATGGGAATGGGAAACACACCAGGAATGGGGAACAGTAATGGGAAGGGGAAAAGGAAATGGGGTCATCCCAAAGTGATACCCACATCCCCAGCCAGGGGACCAAAGGTTCAGACCAAAGCCAGGGGCTGCGTTGACAGTGCAGCTCCAGCACCAGCAGGCTCATTCTGTGAATGGGAACAGCAGGAATGGGAATGGGAACAGCACCGGGAATGGGAACTGGAGACAGGATCATCACACTGTGACTCCCACACCCAGTATCAGACCAAAGCTAGGGGCTTTGTCTGCCAGTATGGCTCCAGCATTGGAGAGCCCATCCTGGGAAAACCAGGAACAGGAATGACACTGCAAATGGGGAACAGCACCAGGAACAGGGTCATCCCACTGTGACCCCCAGCCCCAGTTTCAGACCAAAGTCAGGGGGCTGTGCTGTTAGTACAGCTCCAGCACCAGCAGGCCCATCCCGGGAATGGGAAAGGGGAATACTGGGAATGGGAATGGAACAGGAATGGGAAGGGGACCAGGAAACACCTCAACGTGACCATCCCCCATCCCCCAGGGTCAGTCAGGGACAGGGACCAACAGGGTTAAGAGGGGATGGGGGGCAATGGGGGCTGCAGGTACTGCGGGACAATGTGACCCCAGGAGGACATGGATGGCTCTTGGTACCAGGGGAAACAACCAGGATTGGCTGGTTCTGTGCGGGAGACCGGGAGACACGGGGGCTAACGGGACACCACGGAGTCACTGGGATCTGCCTGGTACCGAGGGGCCTGGGGGTTACGGCTAAACCATGGGCGACACCGGGGGAACCAGGGGCTCCCTAGTACCGGGGCGGAAATCAGGACCGGTTCATACTGGGGGATAACGGAGCTGTCCCGTTCCGGAGACACTGGGAGCTTCTTAGCACCTGTGGAGTCCAGGGTCTGCTTGGTACCGGGGGCTCACGGACACCGGGGACTGCCCCGTACCGGGAGGACCGTGGACTCAGGAAGACCGAAGCTGCATGGAAGCCGGGGTGGGGGGGGAGGAGGGAGCGGACACCGATCTACCCCCAGTGCCGCGGAAGAGGGCGGGACAAGGGGTGGACGGGGCCTCCTGTGCCGGTGCCGGTACCGGGGCGGGGTGCCGCCTCTTACGTGGTCTCCATGGAAACGGTGGGCGGCTGCCAGGAGTCGGGCGGGACGGCGGCCATGCTGCGGCGGCACCGGTGGCGGAACGACCCTCAGGCACCGCGCTTCCGGGCCACGCCCCCATCCGATAAGGACGGGGCGGGGGCGAGAGGGAGAGCCAATCAGTGAGGCGGAAGGCGAGGAGACAGGCCAATCAGAGTGGAGGTTTAGAGGGCGCGGACCAATCGGAACCCGGGGNGTAAACGGGAAGCCTGCAGGGAGATCGAGGGGGCCGCGGAGCGCCGGGTGAACCACCCCATGCAGAGATGGAGTGACGTGGGATCGGGGTGACGGGCTGGGACCCCTTGGTAGGGGCTGAGGACCCCCAGGGCTGGGGTTGTGGGGCCTGGACCTCCGATGGGGGCTGGGGCCTTCTCAGTGTGGGGCTTGGGTCACCAAGGGATTGAGGTGGGGGGCTGGGACTCGTCGGTGGGGCTGGAACCCTCTTAGTCTGGAGTTGGGAACCCCCAGTGTGGGACTGGGGTCTCCCGGGCTGGGGGTGCGTGGCTGGGGGATTCCCAAGGTGTGTGGGAGGGATCGCCCCATGATGGGGTTGAGACGCCCTCAGTGTGGGGCTGGGAGGCTCAGGAATGGGAATGGGACCCCCAGGATCGGGGTTTGGGACTGAGACCCCCCGCGTGGGAGCTAGGAGGCCTAGGAATGTGGATGGGACCCCCTCGGGATCGGGAGGCAGGTCTGGGACCCCTCAGTGTGGGGCTGGGGTCCCCAAGGGAGTGGAGTGAAGGGCTGGGACCCCTAGGTACGGGAATGGGGTCCCTTAGTGTAGGGTGGGGAACCCCTGAGGATCAAGATGTGGGGATGGGAGTCCCCCGGGATCGGGGTGTGTGCGTGGGGCTGGGACCCTCTGGGTGTGGAACGGGGGTTCCCCTGGGTGTGGGGCTGCGACCTCCCAGCGGGGTTGGGCCCCCTCAATGTTGGGCTGGGGTCCCCCGATAGAGGCTGGGAACCACCATTGTGACACTCGGGACTCACAGCGATCAGGGTGCAGGGCTGGGACCTCGCATGGAGGCACTGAGGACACCTGGGCTGGGGGTGCTGGGCTGTGGGTTCCCCGGGCAGGGATCGCCGGTGTCACCCCCGCCTACTGGCGCCGGCGGAGCCATCCCTGTCCCATCCCGGTGGCACCGAGCCCGGCGGCGCCTGGCACGGCTGTGCCACTCGCGCGCTGGCCGGTGCCACCGGGCCCCCGCGGGGGGTTGGGGACACGGGGGGCGGGTATGGGCACAGGTGGGGGACCCCGATGGGGTCGGTGGTGGCCCCCCCCCCCAGCTCCCACAGGTGGCCCCGGTGCCCTGAGGCGATGGCCGAGGACCGAGGTACGGCAGCACTAGTGTTGTGTGTCCCCCGTGTTTCCCCCCTGGGGCAAGGAGGCCAGGGCTCACCCCCAGTGTCCCCCCAGATGTTCGATTTGTCACCGAGGAGAGCTTCGACTTCGGTGTGCTGTCCCCGTCTGACAGGTACGGGAAGGTAGTGGGGACAGGGCACCCCGTGCCTGGGAACAGGGGAGATAGGGCACCTTGCAGTTGGGAATATGGGGAATAGGATGGGACATGGAGGACAGGGGGATATGGCTCCTCATTGTCAATGTCCTAGGGGTTGTGTCACCCCATAGATGGGATTGTGGGGGATGTGGCAACTCATAGTTGGGGTCCTGCGGGCCACGAGGGACATCACATCCCAAAGATGGGGTCCTAGGGGACATGTCATCCCATGAACAATATCCTGGGGGTCCTGTGGACATACCCCCCTCATAGATGTGGTTCTGGGGGTCCTGGGGGAAGGTGTTACACAATGAATGGGGTCCTGGATGGTGTGGGGGTTCCTGCCATTTCTTGGCAGTGGCACTGGGGGCTGACACCACCATTCCCCCTCCCCCTGCCCCATCCGCAGCCAGGAGGAAGAGGAGGACGAGGACAGCCCGGGCGGGGGGTGCCACCACGGGGGCGACAACGGGCGCTGGAGTCCCCTGCACGGGGCCCGTCTGGAAGAGATGGTGCGGGAGGCCGCGCGTCTGGCGGCACAGTTGGAGCAGTGTCACCTGCCCCCTCCTGCCCCCGGAGACCCCCCGGGACCCACCGCCACACCCCCC
>VZSE01013457.1:0-38466 GCA_013398275.1 Promerops cafer
CTTTCCAGGTTCAGTTCCAGCTTCACTTTGGCTTTCCTGACCCCTCCTAGAGAATTTAATCTCTAGACTCTTCCCAGGTCACCTGTCCTTGCTTTCATTTCCTGTGCATTTATTTGCTTCTTTCCTTTTCCTTTGGCCAGCAGGTCCCTACTGACCCATGCTGATCTCTTGCCTTCCCTGCCCAGTTTCTTGCTTCTGTTTTTTCCACTGGCAAATGACCCAAGGCCTAAATTGAAAATTGAGTTGTGGTGTGACAGCAACAGCCTGTGGTGATCTCCTCACACGAAGGAACCAACCCTAGGTGGTAGCTGTCTGGCTGTGATTTACCCTTTCTAGAAAACAAAACAAAACCAAAGCTAAAGTTTTATCAAGCACCATCCTTACAATGGAAAATGTAATTTTTCCCCTTTCAGAAACATGCAGAACAGTGCAGAATGTATTTGTTATTTCAAAAAGAAGCCTTGGCTCATTAAAACATCCACATTTAAAATATTCCCTGCAATTTGAGTTAAAATAGGGGTTAAACTTAAATAACAGCAGACTCATTTACAAAGAGGCCACGATATTGGCACAATAACGTTACAGAAATCAAATAATTTTGATTCCAACTCGTAAATACACAGGCCGCTGGTTTTGAGACCAAAGAAACATCTCTGTGAGCTGTCACCATGGCCTTTCTAAAGGCATCTACTAAAGACAATATCACTTTGCCAGTAACACAATGTTTGATATAAGGAGGAGACCCAAAAATTGAAGCATAAATATTTTTTTCTGCCAAAAAGCAACTGTGAAATGTTTGTTTTCCTTGGCAAAACATTAACCCAGGAAAGTTTCAAGTCACCCAAAATTTTTCATGACACTGAAAACAACATTTTAGTCTGGGAGATTTTAGTTTTGAGTTACATGTAGTTAAGCCAAGTTTCAAAATGTTTCACTGAAAAATGTTAAAATGAATATTTCAAGTGAAAATAGTGTCAGAAAAAAAGAATTGATCAGATGCAATATTTTGGGGACGGGCAATAATGGGAGGAGGAGGAGCAATAAATGGTCCTCCTGGTCTTCAAAAACGTTATTCATTCCAGAACTATTCGGTAAAAAAATGAGGTAATATCAGCCTTTCTGTGCTTAAAGCCAAAGGCAAAAGGCTCCCACTGGTGGCTGCTGGCACAAAACCAGAAACCACAGTAATTTCCAGCACTTCAGCTTGTGTGCAGCCTGCTTCCTCCAGGACTCACTGCTGAGCCATCGGTGTGAAAATGACAAAAAAAACTGATAAGTTTTGATGTGCAATGAGCTATTTTCTGCTCAAAGGACAATGCATTTAGGGGAGATAATTCCTTCCTGTCCTCTCTGCCCAGCTTCGTGGTGTAACTTCAGTAATGTTTAAAATCACTTCTCCAAGGAAAATGAACCAGAAGGGGTTCTCCAGCAGAAACAGATTGTAGCCTTAGGATCTGATCAGGAAAAACACTGTGCACACACTTTACTTTTACGTCTGTGAGTCACCTAATTGAAGTTAGACCTGTAGAGATGAGTACTTCCAGGATTTGGCCTTTGGCAGTGATGAGGCAGCTCAGAATCGTGGAGGTGCTTTACAGCAGTGCTCTGCTGGCAGCTCATTCTGGTTAGGATAGATAAATGCAGAGAGTCTGAGCCTCTCCAGGTGTTCTGGTCCTTGGCTGCTGCTTGCTCCAATGATTTCCTTCTCCAATTTCAACTCTGCTTTGTGAAGTGGCTGCAGCAAATCTTTCTGTGTGTGGGGTGGAGGAGCCCCAGGTGTGTCCACAGTGTTTTGTCAAGTCGAATGCAGTACATCAAAACTCTCTTTGAGAATGTTAGTGAGTTCCTTCTCAAAACTGTGTCAGCTTTTAAGGGTTTTAGCCTAAGCTGCTCTTCTTGGGATGCTGTTCCAGAACTGGATTCTCTGGAGGATGGGGATTTTTTTCTGATTCTTATCCTAAATTTATTTTGAGACAACTGTTATCCATCTGTTCTTAAGCCAACCTTGTCCCTTACCTTAAGGGACACTTTTACTTCACCAGTGGCCCCCTTCAGTTCTCCCTTCTGGCTTTCCTCAAGATGCATTTAGAGAGTGACTTTATTGAGATAAATGTTAACCCCCATCTGTCTGTGTTACTGGATTCTCAAAGGGTCTCTTGGCTTGTCTCATTCATGACCCAAGACTGGGTTTTGCATCAGGTGCTGTTCTTAAAGTTCTTGAAATAATTTTTGCTGCTATTGCTGTAATAATTTCATGTCTTGCTACTCCAGCTCCAGTTACCTGTGGATCAGGAACAGGGAACACTGATCACTTTAAGATTGCACTTCACAAAATGCCAGGCAGGATGGCATTTTACTTCAAACATGACCTTTTTTATAACCTCTTTTTTTTTTCCCCCCAGTCCCCTAAATGGAAATTACCACTCTGAGAATCTCAATTTATTGCAGAAATAATTGGGTACATTGACACATTTTAATAGGACAGATTTCTGAGTGCCACAGTGCAGATCTGACAGCTTCATCTGGCCTTACATCTCGTTCTTGGCCAGCAGGGTAGTCCATGCCATACTGCCACAGTAATTAATCAGCTCAGGGCTTTGTTGGGATCCCTGTGTGGGTATGGCTTGCATAAAAGGATTTCCTCACTTAGTTTTTTAGCTATAATGTAACTTGACAGTGCCCATTCCATTCCCAAAAAAAATGACTGAAATCTAGAAACAGAAACAGATTTAGAAGCAGGTGTGTACTACTTCAGGAGAAAAATAAGTGCTGTGACTGAAATCTGTACAACCACTGAAATCGCTTACTCTTTGCTTTTGACTTATGCTTCAGAGCTAGCTAATGAAATCCTTCCAGTTTTTTGATGTTAGACTGTAGAATTGTGATGGCTTTATTTATTATTTAATACTACTCTTGCCTGTCACAGCCTCATCTAATATTTGAATTGCTTGGGTTTGACTCTTTGTTCATGTGCCACAGGGCATAAGGAGAAGGGAGCCATCAGCTCCACACCATTTTAATCTGCTCAAACTTTCAATCAGGTTTGATGGCCCAGTGAAAAATGCTGTCTTAATTCAGGTGCACTGCACTGTGTCTGTGACAGTCACAGGGTGGGGATAACAGCACATGCCTTGACACATGTGCTGCCTTCCCTGCATTCCTGATGTTCTTCCTCCTTGCTCAGAGCTAGGAACTATTTCTTGCACTGCCTGAGCTGCATGGGTGCCAAAATTTTGAAGTATGTCCTGGGAAAGTGGTGAACACCTGCAACTCCTGTTGAAGTCGAGGAGAAATGTACAAATGCCCGGCGTTTCTCTTCCAGGTCACCTTTCAAACAAAGGTGTTTGCTTTTCACAAAACCTTTTTTGCAGACTTTAAAATGTTTAAAAGCACAATCTCTGCTATCAGGTGCTTTCAGTTCCTCTCGTTTTCTTGGTGGTTTCACATTGCAGGGACTCCTGGAAATGGAACAAAGGGGAGGTTTCTATCAGTCTTTTCAGAAGCAACCAGATATAACCTGGAGCTGTCGTGCATAAACCCTTGGGGGTGTCTTTAAGTAAATGGTTGAAATCTCCAAGGAAAGTAGTGTGAGACTTTTACTCACTTTTTAGCATTCTCTTTAAAGCTACAGTGAAATAAGAAGATGTTCAAATGTAAAAGTATGTCCCCTTATTTTGCACAAGCTTTGCTGAAGAAAACTCTGCTTGCAGCCTATTGCTGTTCTCCCCCTCATACTGATGGGGTGGAGGGGTGAGGAAATGGCTGTGTGGGGGCTTAGCTGCTTGTTGGGGTAAACTGACCACAGCTGGTTACTATCTTTACTGGTTAAAGACAGGGAAAAAACAGTGTTGAGCCTCCCTCTTTAATTGCAATCTTCCCTCACAACTTATTGCTCATAGTAATACATAGCTGGTTTAAAGGGCTTTGCACTTCCTTAGCACTTCAGAAGTATTCAAACAAGTTAAAAGCCTACATCCTGCCAAAAAAAAAAGTTTATGAACGTATATTTTGTGTTCTAAATTCCCGAGTTGTACACAAGACAGGACTTCTACTGCCATGTGTAACACACTTGGAGAAATAAGAGGACCAACGTGTTTAGGGATGCATAAGCCTCATCTGTTTCTGCTGGCCCCATAAAAGGATGCTGCAGAGCAGATTTGACCAAACCCTACAGCTCACATTGGCCAAAAGTACAGGGCTGGGTAGTTTTCCTGTTCAAATATTGACTTTTGTGCCAAGGTTTGGTTTGGCTTTAGGTTTTTTTTGGTTTTTTTTTTATTGTTTTGGTTTTTTTAATTAAAAGGCCTCAGTGTACTGTTGTAGGAACTTCTTTCACCTCTGCTATCTCAAACCCTGTTTATAGAAATGTGGGCGTGTGGGCTTGATAGCTGTTCAATCCTAACCTTTGCTTCAGCAACTGACTTTCAGGCACTCTATTTCTCAAGATTAATACCCTTTTAATAAAAATAACCTTGTGTGCATTGAACTCTGCTTAAATGTGGGCATCTGAAACAAGTTTAAAATGGCTTTGAGAATGTTATGAGCAGAATGTAAAAAAAAAAATTCCTAAAATAGCATGGAAAATGTTAAAACATTTTCTGCACGCTCGTTTACACATGAAGAAGGGAGTTTTTCAAAGAACCCAGTGGGCAAATTCTAGGGGCTGCACTACATAAAACACTTCCCAAGGCAGCCTTTACCACAGCTGATTAAATGATATGTTGGGTACAGATAAAGGTGGACACTAGCAGGAAGCAAGGGGGAGAAATGCAGGTCTCTAGTGTTGCCTAAAAACAAAGGAAAACCTTGCAAACAGTATTAAGAGTAGTAAGGTAAATACCAGTTCTTTAATGAAAGCTTTCAGGTGCACCAAGTATAGGCATGCACGTGAGTGATACAGGATTTCTACAATTTTAACAAGGTTAATTAATTAGTATATCTAGCAGGTACATCTAATAAGAGACCATTTGCCCCGAGGTCTGTCCCTTGGAGTTGAACCAGGGGGTTGTTTGCCATATATTTTGCTATGCCTCTCAAATTCTGGTGGAAAACAAGGTGTCCTGGTTAGAAGTTCTCTTCTTGCGAAGGAGACAAAACAGAATTTCAAGAACGTGTTCGAAAGGGTTGGCTTATTATTCTGAAATGTGAGGGAGGGCAGGAAAAGTGCCAGGAACTCAAGAGCTATATATTAAAAATCTACAGATACGAGAGGCACCCCTGTGGACACTGAAAGCCACGTCCTGCGCGTGCTCCTTGTTCAGCCCTCACAGGGGTGCTTTGAGTTGAGGGTAAAACACCCTCCCTGTGCTGACACTTGCCTTGTCTGTGTTGTGCCTGCAGTGGCTGAGGAACCCGGGCCCCCAGCACGAGAAGAGGACTCTCTTTGGGGACATGGTGTGCTTCTTGTTCATCACCCCGCTGGCCACCGTGTCCGGCTGGCTGTGCCTGCGAGGAGCCGTGGACCACCTGCACTTTAGCAGTAGGCTGGAAGCTGTCGGCCTCATTGCACTCACTGTGGCACTCTTCACTATTTACCTCTTTTGGACGCTGGTAAGTATCAGGGCTTTTGTTTAACTCACAGGAAAAAGGGAAAGAGCAAACGGGAAATCAATTGCACAGAGCGCTCTGGACCATTGCACAGAGCATTGCTTCTGTTTGCCTCCTGTGCTGGTGAGTGCAAACTGCACCTGCAAGAAACCTCTTGCTTCCACACCATTCACGTTCCATGGAACACCAGAAAGACAGTTTGCTTCGGGGTAAGGACTCTAAAATCCCAAACACCACTGGGGACAGCAGGAGGGAGACAGGGAAGTAGCACGGAGCAGTTCAAGGCAGATGCTGCAGGAGGGAGTTTCATCAAATGTGATGTGCAAAGGGTGAAGGCACAGCACACACACACAAAAAACAGATTTAGGTGAACAACTTGGCTACCAGAGAGGATTCAGATTTTATTCTAATGTAATATTTTGCCAATTTTACAATTCAAAAGTACTGGATGTGGGGGAAGCCCACAGCAGAACACGCATGTGCGCAGGTCTGTAAAAACAGAGCTGCCTTTGCAGTGCAGGTTAAATTGCATCCTGCACCCCAGCACGAGTCACTTGCATGCCAATCCTCCTGAGAGCCACTTGTTCTGTGTCAAGTTGTTGAACTGAGATCATTTACTGGCCCCAGTGCACTGACAGGCAGCTGGCCCAGCAGAAATGAGAGGAACACGGGGGACAGCTGCCAAAATGGGTGTTTATCAAGCCGTGGTGTAGCAGTTCACTGAAAAGCCCAGGTTAATGCTGTTTGACATTTCACACCTCTTTTTGTGGAGTGGGAAGAGCAGGGTGGCTGCAGAGGGGGAGCACTCACAGCAATGCTCTCAGATGGTGCCACGCTGTGCTGCTGGGGCAGGAAAAGCCCAACCTGCCCGTGGTGCTGGCATGGCCACATCCCACAGGGCCAGCACACAGCTCTGCCGCTCACTGGGTATGGCCACACTATAGCCCAGACCCCTTCCAGCAGATTTGGAGCTGTGTAGGTTGCTGAGGATGTGGCACTTTTAAAAAACTGCGTTGGTGGAGCAAGAAACCCCCCTGTGCTGAGAACTGAAGAAAAGGGAGTGTGAGGGGAGCACAAAAACCCCACACTTCCTCACGAGTATCTCCAAGAAAGCTGTGAAAGGGAACATCTCATTTACACATTTATGAACCCTGTCTCACCCACAGAGGTATGCAGGCAGGGCTTGACGGGAGGGAAAGCGCAGACTTTTGCCTCAGCCTCATGCAGTTCATCTTTTTGTTGTTTCTGCTTTTCTGTGAAGCAGCAGCACTCTCTTGAGACAGGCTGTGTACTCCAGCAGTGAGGCCACACTTGTTTTTCCTGCAGTGCTGGGTGTAGTTGTGCCTGGCAGGTATGTAAGCAAATGTGGTTGAAATTTCCTTTGTGTATGGCTGTCTTAGAAACCGAATGCTGAACAATTTACTTAACGCTCTTAATTCACCATCACCAAAATTGTTGGAAGTTGTAAAAGGCTTTTTTTCAGGTGGATTTAATTAGCTGTGACACGCAGACTTATCCAACCTTGCTTATTAAATGTACTGCAGCATCTCAACTTTGGTCCCTATCCCTGGGCATTGCATTTGCAGAGTAAGATGCAAAAAATCCCTTCTATTCACTTTATAAATGTTACCCCTTCAGAAGCACATAGAGAAATGTGCTATTGGCTCTTGGAGAACACAATAGTGATAGTGAGCCCGATGTAAATGCATACCTTGGTTGATTTAATCGAAATTCAGTATCTTTGATGCTCACTCAGTTGTGGACAGCTGTAATTCCACTCTAAATTTAGGGCAGTAGGAGATGGATGGGCTGAGGAAGCACTGTGTTCACCTGAGAAGGGCAAGGCAAGAAGGCCTTTAGGGGACTGAATCACCAAATGATTGAAGCTGGGAGGGAAAATAACCCTCCCTTCCATGATGCAGGAAAGCCCCAGCCTGGGTTTGCCTTGGGGAGGGCTCCAGGCTCCCCCTGTGGTGCAGGAAGGAGTGGTCCTATACATAGAAATGTTAATTTCATTGAATTCTTCAGCAGCACATGCCTTGTCACTTTTAGAAGTGGGAGAATCCTGTTTCATAGCTATGGCTGTGCAGGGAATAGGTTCAGTGCTGCGGGATAAATTACACACAGGATGATACAATATCCCTCTAGGTGCTGGGGAAATTAGGAGAACTAAAACTTCGTTTTACTTCCAGTAAATCAGATTTCCTTCTCTGGAGGCAAAAGCTGGCATACAGATTATTTACACACCACAGTTATCCCAGTGAGCAGTGAACAGGAGGGATGCTATTTTTAGCATCCCAGAAGCTGTTTTATCCCTCCCTCTAAAGCAGACAAGTTATCCATAAAACACTTCTGCTTTTAACTCTGTGTTTTTAACGCACACAGAAAAAAGGTACCTGGTCCTCGCAAGAAGAAAGCTCCAGACACAAAAAGGGGATTGATACCTAAACTAAGAATTCAGGGCCACACTTTGCTTTCTCTTGTACAACATACTTGCCTGCAAACAATGCAGCTGCTGCTCAAAGGACCTCGTGTTGTGCTGCTTGAAAACCCAACCTGAACTCCAGCTCACTCTCCTGAAGCTGTCACTGCATTTCACAGGGCATCCAGCTTTGCAGGTGTTGGGGTGTTTTTACCCTCCTCACTACTCCAGGCGATTTCTGCTGCTCCTGCAGTGTCTTTGGAGAAGAGATTTCTCATATTCCTTCGTCCACACTGCTCCACAGAAACAGAAGATGCAAGATGCTTTCCTTCAGGGGGAGGAGACGAGGTTGAAAGTTGGGGGAATCAATCTGAAGAGCTGTCTTTGCAAAACTGCTTAGTGAACCAAAGCTTTATAGGTTTCCCTCAGACAGCTGTAAAAAGATCTAATTAAAAAAAAAAAAAAAGTACTTTTTAGCCCTTGTAGAATATCATTGAAAGGTACATTTCTTTAGTAAAATAACCCTTTTTGCAGTAAGGAAAGGATACAGTGCATGGGTCAATTCCTGCCCTCAGCTCAAGAACAAAACAATCATCACTTGGCACATTTCTCTCAAAATTTACAGTTTGTTGTTAGGTTTTTTTGGGTTGTTTTTTTTTTTTTTTTTAACTGCACATATACATCCTCTTACACAGCTACATTTCCCACAATGCTTGGCTGCCACTAAAACAAGTTGTAAACTATTTTTTAAAAACATAGGCCTGTGCTATCTTGCATCTCCACAGCAGTCACACATTTCTCTTCCACAATAATGTTGAAATTACCTGAGAACAACAACAACAACAAATTTTCAGAGACAATCTAAATTGAGACACACACGTTGTCAGCTCATTGCCTCTGTGCAAGCCCAGCTTTGATGCATTCAGCAGTAAAGTATTACAAGATAAAACACACAACCCCGTGTTCATCTGCCTGCAAACAATTACAGTGCTTGTCAATTTAGCAACCTGAAGCAAGACGGGATATCCCAAATTCTCATTCCATGTGTGCCAAGGGCTCTTGAGAAAGGCAGGGACAGGATGTCTGATTTTTCACGCTGTGAAAAAGGAATGAGAGGTAAAATAGGCACAGGCTGCTTTTCTCCTCTGCTGTGGCACCTTGGGGATTGGTAGGTCACTCTTTTCACCAGTTTTCACCCATTTTGTCCCACTGGAAGGCATTTGGAGCCCCAGCTGACTCCGTGCAGGGTGGCAGTGACTGAAGGCAGCTCGTGTCCCTTCTGTCCCCAGGTGTCCTTCAGGTACCACTGCCGGCTGTACCACGAGTGGCGTCGGAACAATCAGCGGGTGATGCTCCTCATCCCAAAATCTGCCAACGTCCCCTCCACCCAGCAGTCCCTGCTGGGCCTGCAGCCCCTCAAAAGGAGCTCCAAGGAGACAATCGTGTGATTTGGGGTGGAGCTGTACAAAAAAGATGTTTTTTTTCCTCAGACTCGTCGGGGTCAGGCAGCGTCCAGCACCCAGGAATGTGCAATTTGAATTTACAGACTGATTGCAGAGGGATAAATCACAGTCAGAATTCAAGTCATGGATGCTGCAGTCATTTGTGGGATTTGCAAAGCTGCCAAATGTGTTTAGTTAGCAGGGACCCTATGGATCCTGCAAATATGTTAATTGTTGCGTCATCGAGTGATGCAAACTTTTTTATTGTTTAAAGTATTAACCTATGGTAATTAACAATGCAAAACAGGTTCAAAAAGTGCTTTGTTTTTATGATTTCTTGTTCCTACAGTACTGTTTCCTTAGGCAGCTGGACACTAACCAATATTTATTTCTGCTTCCATTGCACAACAATGGCATTTCCTAATTTGATTTTATCTGCAGGTCCATTATACCAATGTTTTGATTATTAAAATTTGTGTGTAATGAGGTCTGCAAATTGGCACATTATTTAAATGCTACAAAGTGATTAGAAAATTATATTACCCATTTCCTATTTGGCAGGAAAGGTCTGACAAGAAGATTCTTCAGTTATGAATCTAGCATGCACAAGAGAAAAATTAGACAAATTGCAATAATATTCCTGACAAAAGTATTATAGGACATAGCACTCAGGAAAAAAAAAAAAAAAATTGTACTTTTCCATGAAAAAGCACCACATTCTTCAGTGAAGTGTACATTCTGCTGGTGTGAATTCAAACTTAGCCGCTTTGTCCTGCATTTATACCAGGCTGAATTTAACTCTACAGCTTACTTTTGTATAGGGAAAGCTCTGCATACATAATGAATGAGATCATCAGATAAGTTTTAGGAAGCAAGGACTCATCTTGCATGAAGAACAGCATTATTTTAAAGCAGCAGAAACTCCAGCTTGACAAGTAGGATTTGGCAGAGTGTGTGCAAACCTTGACCTCTCATGGTAGCACTGAGACAAAAAAAAATTAAAAATACTTAATACACAGTCTTCTGTGGTGACCAAATTGAATTTGGAAAGTAAAGATCAGACCTTATTCCTGGGTAACTTTATTGGCTTCCCCTTGGTTTTATGCCCAACTCATTCAGCAATTCTTCACTCTTAGAAGAGACACACTTATGTAGGACAGTCTTACTTCAAATAACTACACAAAATCTCATTACCAAATGCTGTTAGATTTAGAAATCGATACAGAGCCCCTCTGAACAGATGAATTTCTTAGAATTGTGCATGGATGGTAATACCACCATGTGCTTTGTTTTCCAAATGCTGCAGGAACTGAAAATCAAAAGGAAGACATTGCAGGAAGGCTAATAATTTGTTATTCATGAAGTTCAAGGTATTATGGGTATTTGCCATCAGACAAGAATTATTTGATGTTTTGTGTGTGCTCTGTGGGGGGTAAAAAGCTTAGTACACAAAGCCAAATCTGTTAAATTTCTTTATTCTGTCTGTGGACCAGTCTAGCTGTGAGCATGTTATTTAACAATGTTCTTTGTAACTGTCAGTCGTGGGGATAGGAGAATCATGGGGATATAAAGCAATAACAGCCTCATTCCAACAGAAAGGTATTTACACAACAAGCCAAGGTGTGTAGGAAAATCATGAACCTGCAGCTCTGTACTCACCAGTCTGACAAGGCTGGGGTTGTTCATGTTTGGCTGTGAATAACTGCTTTTCTTCCAGAGAAAACTACACAAGGCACTGAAGATAAGGATATCACAATCTCTCTGAGAGCCTAAAATCCTTAGTGCTTTATTTATCCTTTTTTTTTTTTTTATACCTCTCCCCAAAGACAAGTAACTATTTGGAATGAAGACTGAACATGCACTTAAAGCAGAATTCCAGATTAAAAAAAAAAAAATCTGCTGGCCAGGGGCAAAGAAATAAAGCAAATCTAGCTGGGTCAGGATGCTGTCAGTGTTTTAATGCCTACACACATACGTTAGGTAAGCTTTCTTCAGAACTTTATTACTGCTCTCAAATTCTTTCAAAGAATTGTTATTCTTAGCGAGTGCTACTGTTGGCTTTGTCTCATGAAACCAAAAATTAGGGTGATAGGGAATGAAGTGGCAAAACATTCTGGGAAACATTTATTCAAGGGAAGCTGCAAGGTCTATGCACAGAGATCAGCACGGTGTTATTTCAGTTTTTTGTTGTTTTTTTTTTTCCTTTGTGTAAAGATCTCCTATTTACCTGAAGAAGGCATATTGAAGCAGGCAGAGAGAAAAAGTATGGTCCAGTTTAGCACATAAATGACTAACCCAGTTTCTGTGCTTGATGCAGCAGCACAGCAGATCTGTCTGGTGAAGTCACCAGCAGTAGTGTCCCATGGATTTTCCTGAGGAAAAAAAAGTGGCAGGAAAAATCCAGTCAGACACTTACCATTGCATTAAACCCGTGGGAAAAAAGCATACTTGTATTCTTCCTTGTTTTTCCTAAAACACAAAAACTGGGAGGTGAGAGGTATTACATCTTAATCCCACTTCTGCTCTGAAGATTTACAGGCAGAAAGATCTGCCAGATGGGAGTTGATTTTTCTTCCACGAGTTGATGCTGTAGATGCCACACCAATCCCAAATTTCCATAAAAACTGGATCATTACAGCAGATATTCTACAAAAGCAGCAATACCAATTTCTGTCTGAATAGAAGTGAGAGACAGAATTAACCACAGCAGAAGCCACAGCCAGCAAAGCTCCTTTGACACCTTTGTTATGCTCTCCTTAAAAAACAAAATTAATTTAAGAACATAATGACAGGATGAGTGACCACCTTTTTATTTTTTTTAAATGTCACTCAACTTCCCTCTCAGCAACTTTATGGTTTCTTCTCGTGCAGCTGACCTTGTAATTTACATTCCTTTTCCAGATGAGTTGTTACGTGGAAGGAACAGTATTCAACAGTATTTGAGCTAGTATTTTAAGTTACAAATGCTAAAAGCAGCCTGTTCTGATTCAGTGTGATGAGTGTAATGCAAAATGAGGAAGTTTTACTTATTTTACATAGTCTTTTCCCTGCAGGACTTGCCTATCACATTACACAAAGATTTAGAAATACCCCAGCTTTCTGTTCAGCTGGAAAGAAGTCACAACAGAAGCAGTTATTAAAGATACTTCAGGTTTTGGTGTTTGGGGTCTTTTTCTCGTTACTCAGCTGAACAGTTCTGCCAGACTGAGACCTCCAAATGTCATTTATATTTCATTTGTTTGCACCAGCTTTGCACCAATACAAAGTCACACAGGGCAAAGTGACACTGCATAAAGGGACCCGGAGCCAATATGTGCAACTGGCCTTGGATGCAATGGGTACCATCAGAAAGAGATATGAGAACAGATGCTGGGACAGGCTCATGCACTAAGAGAGCTAAAGAAGCTCTCCCTTTGAAAAAAAAAACCTGTTAATTAAATATCTTTACTTGTTACTTTTGTGAGACAGAGCTTCATTTAACACAGAACTGGTTAATTAAAGAAGCATTTTCCTTGCAAGCATGACTGAGCCCTGCCTCTTTACTGCCAATTATTGGGTATTCAAAAGTATCTTTAAAACTAGGATGCAAACTCATAGAATCACACAATTTTTAAGGCCAGAAAAGATGATGCATTGAGTCCAACCACTGACCCACCACCACCATGCTGACCACAAACCTTGTCCCCAGGTGCCACATCCACATGTTTTTTGAACACTCCGAGGGATGATAATTCCACCACTTGCCTAGGCAGCCCTTTCCACCCCTTCAGTGAATAAATATTTTACAAATATCAAGTTTAAACCTTGCCTGGAGCTGCAGGGGGTTGCTGTGACCCGAGGGCAGGAGCCAGCACTTCCCCTGGTTGTACCTCACCCCACTGGCCTCATCCCATGGATCCAGCCTGTCCAGAGCCCTCTGCAGAGCCCTCCTGCCCTCCAGCAGATCCACACTCCAGTTCAGTGTTACCTGCAAATTTACTGAGGGAACACTCCAGATCAATAAAGATAAATAAATAACCAGACCTCGTCCCAACACAGAATGCACTGATGATGACACCTCACTAATCCGCTGTTATTCCACATTTCAAACTTAGTTTCACAAGCACTTCCACATGACACAGCTCTTTCAAAAATCAAGGGTTACATCTTTCAGTCCTTTACCTGCTTTCAGGTCTTAAATCTTTTGCTGACGGCCTCTCCTCCACACCTGCTTGTGGCAAGGCTACAAAAACACTTGTGTTCCCTTTGGTATTGAAAGGTTACAGAACTGATGGCAAATTTTCTTTATTCAAATAGTTTCCCAATAAAACTTGTCAAAACAGAGAATAAATGTTGATATTCTATGTACAACATGCCCTAAGGAGCAACAACAAAACACACCAACCTCAAAACTAAGATGCTGCAATTGCAGGGGAAACAAATGTCACAGTTTCATTCCACGGCTTCTATTATTATGCTGAAAGTAAGGCTTGCCAATAATAATATTTTTTGTTCTGAAAGTGCAGAACAGCTATGAAAATTCACATCCCAAGAGTTAATTTTTAATTGTAGGAAAATTCTATCAATCAGTCAGCTTAAGCTGAAATGTACCTTCCTTTATTGATGCCCCAAATGCAGCTTTTCTTCAGGGTTAATCACACAGTGTGTTTTTATCACACAGAAATCCTGTATTTATGCAAACCCACTAAAAAGAAAGGAGATCAGCAAAAGGCTCTGAGCAATAAATGCACACCAAGCAAAACCTGAGATAAAACAGCTAACTTCTGCCATAATCCTGTGATGGAGCAAGTTGAGTATTATAAATAATTAAGTGTCCCAGCATTTCCTTGATGTCAACCATCATACACCAGGAAAAGCTAAATAAGCACTCACATCCATCACACACAGTCTCCACTCCCTTTCTAAAAATCACCAGTTATTACCAGTTGTCTTCTTTGGGACAGGGGCTTTAAGAGCTTTTATTCTCCATCAGCTACTTGATTTCTTTGCCTGGAGAAAAATCCTTCATAGTTATCACGTGGCTGTTTCTGTAAAAGCAGCAGCATTTCTTTAACTTGAAGTATAGATACCGCTTACAGTGCAGTAGGAATATGAAATGCAGTGTTTCACAGATAAAAACCATTCTTTTCAATCCAGAAACCCCCAAATTAGTATCAAATTGATACACTGATAAGACAAATTTTCATGGAAGAAAATTCCAAAACGCTGGAAGACCAGCGTTTAAAATCGCTTAATTTATAGAAGAAAATTAATAATTAGCATCTGTTGAACAGAATTTACATATTAATTTCTCTGTCCATATTTTGCTGCCTGCTTGGACAAATGTGATGTATGTATGTAAATCAAGAACAAGGTAATCCAAAGCAAAAAACAATTTTTAGCACAAAACTGCTGTTAACAACACCATAAACTAATTTGCACCAGTTTTGACTACAGTGTGATTTTTATAATGAACACTGTAAAAAAAAAAATGCAGTTCACAGGTTTGCTGCACAGGTTAAACCACCTGCTTCCTAAATTCTTAATCTGTATTTCAGAGGAATGAGTGTATTTGAGCAGAAACATTTCTAGTAAAGTGTTTATCCAGCTACAAGCATGAAGTTGCCAAAGAGTTTTCACCTGCAGGAGGATGCAATTTGTATCTAATGCCAGAACAAATGATAATCAAGTGATGAAACTTGCAGGGAAGTGCAGGAAGTGTTGGGTTCTTGCTGTACAAGTGCTAAAAAAAAAAACCAAGCAAAACAAGACCTCCACCTCGTGGCAGGATGTTTCACAGTTGTTTCTCAACACTCCTTTCTGCTAATTTACAGGAGATCCTACCACAGCAAAGAAAAAAAGAAAAAATATTCTAAAATTCGCATTTCTCCCACTGCCATCGAAGAACAGGCTCTACAGAAGCTAAAATCAAGATATGCAGGAAGGTTCCTACCATAACTTCAGAATTGTCCATCAATCCCCCCATTCCACCTTCTGCTGGCACATGGCTGAAATGGCACCACACTGATCACCAGAAAAGGGCTCATCCAAGACAAAAGACATGTAAAAAAGTCTTAATTTTGCTATGAAAAAAAAAAGTCCAATAAATAAAAAAAAAAATTTCCAATCAACTTCCAAAATTCTGGCTGTGCATTTAAAACAATACATTCAGGCTATGTCAAAGAATTATTTTACATTGCTTCTAAATTTTTCTTTATGTTACTGTGCTTGCCCAAACTGCTAAGCCTGGAACTTGCAAGATGGAGTAAAAGCCAGTCCAGTAAGAACAGAACCATGAGAAAAGATGAGCACAAATGCAACAGAGTGTGAATAAAGCTCTAAAGAATAAATTTCCAAATGTGAAGCAGTATCCATCATTATTCAGAAGAAATCTTTGCATCTCAAATGCCACTGTTCCATTTAATGGATGTTTCTTCAAAGCCCATCAATTTTAAGGATTCAAGGCCCATTCAACTTTTAGCTCAGTTCTAGGAAGAAACAAATTCCAAAAACTTTACTCTGTAGCACAGAGATACTTTATTAAAATGTTTTTCAGACATTGGAATAATGTGAAAAGGACAGAAAAAGTTTCAACATTGGCAAAATTACAACTGTTTCCCATACAAATGTAGACTAGACCTCTAGAGACTTTAAAATTGTAAACAAGTAAGGCAATCCATATTAAAACAGCTTTCTAATTTGTTAGAAAAAAACCACATAAGAAAATTTAAGCTGGTAACACTATCCTAACAACACAACTACAAGGTGTAACGTGAATCCTCTTCCAGAATTAAGAACTCTAAACCAATCCCCAACAGCACCTAAAATACAAAGAGGTCGTAGCAACTAGTCTAGAGTGGTGTATTCTAAAAAAAATCGATCCCCAAAACACACTGGAATATTCATACTCCAGCAAGGTTTCACTGAAGAGAGACTGGCGTATAAATCTGAGAGAGAGACAGGAGCATCAATTCTCAATTCTCCTCGTCAGGAGCCACCAGCTCACGTCCTGCGAGGATGTCAAGATGCTTGTGACAAACCTTCCATTTTTTTTTTTTTTCAGGGCAAAGGAAATTTAAGGCCATCAGACTCGCAGCTTTAAAAATTCACAGACAGGAAAATAATGTTGTGCTTCTCAGAAGGCTCTGTTCTGCAGGCAGGGATTACCACGGCTGGAGGAGCCTGGAGTGGCTGGAATTTCACATGACCACACAGCTTCTGTTGGATGCCCTTTGCTCTGCCTGCTGTGAACAGAGAGAGCCATTTAAAATTAAAAAAAAAAACCAAACCAAAATAAATAAATAAACCCACCAAAAAACAAACAAACCACCCAGCAGCAAAATGTTTTCCTACTCAAAAGAATCTACTGTGCTTTTTAATATATACTTTCTAATACGTAGATATTAATTTTATATGAATTATATATTAATTAGATATTAAATAGGGATTAATTATATATTTTATACATAATTATATATTATATATATACATATATATATACACGTGTATATATATATGTATATATATATATATATATACACACACACACATATATGTATACTTTTAATATATTAAATTATTGGCCTGGCATGGTACAAACAAGAGTCAGCAAAGCTGTACAACCTGTTTTACCCTGGAATTACAAGAATGTTACACGTCCTTTCCTACTGAGGAGTAATAGAGGACAGGTATCAGAAAAATACAAATAATTGCCAGATTTGATACAGGGAGCATAAACAACTACCTTGTGAGGTTTTATATAATAAATCTAACATCTGATTCCCCACACAGTCCTTTTTTTTTTTGGTCTTCAGAACTTCATTTTTTCAGCATGCCAGGGACATTTTCTCTCAGAGAGTTTGCTAATCTCAAATTTTCTCTATCAGAGAAAATATGTGAATATAAGACACTAACATGATTTTCTCTATCAGAGATAAAGAGATTTAAGACTTTCAGTAAATCTACCTGCTTAAGCCAAGCTTTACTATAAGCAATTGGCATGGGGAGGGATCTTATGAGGAACAGAGTTTAAGGGAAAAAAAAATCCCCATACCTTAAAACTTTAAAAAAAATCCCCATATCTTTAAACTTAAAAAAAATGTACTTCTCTGCAAGAGGGTGTATTAGGCAATATTTATACACTGGTTTCAACAAGACAGCTCCATGGTTTCATTAATTACTGATTAAAAAAATAAAATCAAAACATCCACACTCAATTTTGAAATTTTTTTTTTAAGAATTCATGACTTATACCTCCATTTTGTCAATGTAAATAACCTTGTTAACCCTAAAAGAAAATACCTGCTGGCGGTAAATGTCTTCCTCATCCAGAGCTTCAGCTGCTTCTTCCTCAACTTCCTCATCTTCCCCTTTACGTGCTGTTGTTTTGAACACAGTGCTTCTCTGAGCGACCTCCTGCAAGACAGTTTTAAGACTTGAACTCTTAAAAAAAAAACCCTCCTGTTGCTCACCTACTTCAGACTTTGAGAAATGAAAGCTCCAGCTGCTGGGAAAACTACTTGTAGTCATTTTGTTTGTATACTTCTCAAGTACTGCTGATCATAAACAGCTTAGATTTAAATACCTTAATGATTAAAAGGACTGTTTCTGACAAAACACTCATCAGGTTCTTCCAAAATCTGCTTTTTTCATATATATTTAAATATTTTCTTTCAATTGCAGCATGTCACAGTAACTATCCCACCCCAAATTTTACTAACCCCTCATTGCTTCACATGGATTTCACTGTGGGATTCCCCACCTCTCATAAGCACACAGGTTTAAGGAAAACTGATTAAGAAGACAAATAACTCAAAGAGTTTACCAAAACTTTCTTTTTAATACATGTCCTAAAGCACTGTCCAGCTCCTGCCATGAGGGAGGTGCCTGAACAAGTCTTTTTTTTTTACTATTTAGACTCAATACAGAGTTAAAAAATCACAGGGTTCAGTAGAGGCATTTCTAAACTGCAGCTAATTCTCCAAAAGGAAGAAACTTTACCAAATACTGCAGTGCATTTCTGTGTGGAGCCATAACCTGCATCTTTGTAGGTGATGTTGAAATGGGAAACATGCATGCTTATGAAAATTTAGAATTTTAGAGGCATATAATATATTTAGACAGGTGGTGGGGAAAACAGAGAATGTTTAGCAAGCAAATACAGCTTGTACCAAGGACACATAGAAATGCAATTTCCTAGGTAGAGACACACTGTAACAGAATATAAGAATGTAGGTGCTAAATAAAGGCCATAAAGATAAGAAAACTCAGTAAAGCAAGACTTAAGCATTGTAGAAACCTGATAAAGAAGGAACTTTTACTTAAGGAGCCAGCAAGAACCAGGCTCCTACTTTTGGCCAGGGCAAACTAACATGGGAGAAAGCCAAACCTCTGCTGCGCCTGCCCAGAAGAAAAGGTCAAGCAGCAGTCCCTGATGAAGACCACGGTTACTTCCTCAAGACCCCAGCCCACGACCCTGGGAGGCGTGGTACCACTCTGGGAGGGGAATGGGCAGGCAGAGAGGTGTGGGCTTGTGGACCAGTGTGTATAAAAAACCTGCACCATGCCTCACCAGGCATGCCTGTCTTTGGTGGAAATACCCCCCCATGCGTCCCAGCTGGAATAAAACATACCTGCTTCACAATTTCTAATGGTAAAGTCCTTATTCCTCAAATCAGTGCCACCACAGAAAAAGCTCACACAGATCTGAAGTGCTTTACCTCTCCCTGAGAATTTTTCAGCACAACTTTCACATCTTCACCAGTGCCCCAGGAATTCTGGTTCTTCCAGATGAGGTCAGTGGGAGGGCTCGCAGTTACTCCAGCATTTGCAGCCCAGATCTGACAACAGAAGTCACACAGGAACATTTTCTGCCAGTCTCACCACATTTCCAAATCACCTATTCAGTTAGTGTATTTTCTTTAAGTGACACTGCGAATCTCTTCAAGTATCTTCCAAAGTTTTGTACAATAAAGCCCACGCGTTTTTAATGCACATAATGCAATATGATGTAAAATTTTCACCTGTATGTGGTGAAAATCAGTGCTTCATGCAGAAAATTCTGAAAAAATCTGTTTTAATTGTCCCAGCAATTGACACAACAAATGTCCAGCATAAACACAGGTGATTATTTCCTGAACATGTACAAAGGACAAAACTAAAAATCCTTGTGTATTTTCGACCCCTAGAAGTTGGCCTGAAGCCCATTTCAAGTGAAACTTGGACAACTTACTGTAACAGTCTGGCCTGCCTTTAGTACATATCTTGAGGTATATCTGTAACTTGCAGAAGTGTCTCCTATTTTTCGGATCATCTCCCAACCTCCCATAGGTTGATCCTAAGAAAAGGGAGAGGAAAAAAAGAAGTATTTCCACCAGCATTCATTTTTCTGCTACGCATGTAGTGTGTTTTATCTTTAAGGCTGTGACACACATAAAACTTTCAGTGAAAAATTTTGAAAGTTTTTATCACTCGATCTTCAGCATGGAATTAAAGTAATTTTAGGTAAACTTATCTTACCTCTTAGTTGAAGTTAAAGCTTAATACACCCTGCTTTTGAGTTCTGATGTTAACTTAACTGATATTTATGATTTGCATCAGTTTTGTTATCAATTGATCCAGAGAAATGCATATTAGTAATACGTATTAAATATTAAAATCCCCTTACAAATTTTTATTGTTTTTTGAAGCACAGAATGGCAAGCAGGCTTCCTAGAAAACAAAATATTGCCGTTAGTATTCTTGAAATATTTTTACATATGCACACCTGCCACCACATACTCCCTATATTATTTTTCTTCCTATCAATTACTTGAAAAGCATTTACAAATCATATACAAGTTATCTTTACAGAATGACTGCTTCAAAACAAGAGTAGGTATTTTTTAAATTCAAAACAAGAGTAAGCATTTTTAAACTCTCCCACCAACATAGGTACTGATCATTCAACAGTTGCCACTGTCAGTTAAAATTATCTAAAATAAACCATCTTATATATTTCAATGGATGCTGACATTCAGTTTGTCACTGCATCAAAACATACCAGACTTAGAGAGGATGTTATAAATTTTTAAAATCTATTTATTTCTATAAACTGTCAAAACACTCGTGAATATTCCCCAAGTACAGTTTATTACACTGCACTACAGGGAGTTGCTCAAATCTAGACCCCCTAGAAAAGTGCCAAAAACATGAACCACCCCTGGTTACTGGGAACAAAACCGAAGCTTCTCCTTCCTTATGAAACATTGTAGGCAAACTGAATAAAAGGGGAGTGGAAAATCTATGTGGTAAACAAGTGTATACCTGGCAGGGGGGAAGCTCAAAAAAAACCCTCAAAAAAGAGAAAAAAGGCAGGTTCTGACTCACCAGAAATAGTTTTTGACCTGGCTGAATTGAGTCATCTACACACTGAAGAGTCTAGACCAAGACAAATGTCAAGGTTTCTTTAATTCACTAAACGAAACCATCGCTCCCCAGGTGTGGTAATTACAGGTAATTAAAACCCACATTATCACTGTCTGGAGGAGCCTGTCCATATCCTCACTGATTAGAGGGCACTGGGACACCTGGAACCAGGACAGTCTTTGTCACCTACATCATCACGATGAGTGGCCTTTTAGTGAAGATAAAGGAGGGAAATGTACTGTAGGCAACAGCATCATTTTGAGGGCAATGTAAGGAAAAGTTGTGATTATTTTTTATCAAAAGGTTCTTCATTTGTGTAGACAGGTATGTTTACCCTCCCAATATAAATTCCAACCTATTCACAGAATCAAATTATCTCAGTAGCCACTGTAATAGTGGCTTTGGCATGGGAACTGAGGGCTTATAAAATTGTGGGTGCAGCCAAGGAAGAAGAAAAACTATGATTTAGGAAAGCTTTATGCAGATACAAGGCACATTAGCAATGAATTTCCTCTAGACCTTTACTCTGCATCTGTATATATTTCTTTTGGGCCTTTTTAAGGCACAGAAAGTGCTGAAAAGGCTTCTAAAGCAGCCTGGTGTCTGCTTGCAGTATTTCTTATAAGGAACAATGTAATCTGTAAAGTTTTACAGATACATTACTTTCAAGGCAGAACGCAGAAGTGCGAGGTAGTGATTTGGCGGACAGGCCATCTTACAGTACAACAAAAGCACCAAAAATCCTTGGGGAAAAGTCACCATCAATCCAGAACAGTGTGTGAAAGCTTTCTTTGAGACACACCAGTTCCTTAGTGCCACGAGCTCTGGGGTCAACACGAAGCCCGGGAGCTGCGAGGGCACTGAGGACACCTTTGCGCCTCAACTCGTGACACGCGTGGGCACTTCCAAACCTGCTCAGACGTGTTCTTCAAGCGGATGAACTTCCCATCCACGTCTATCTCCTCGATGGACACGTTCCCCGTGGCAGAGGCAGAGTGGGAAATGGTCACGCTGCTGCTGGCTTCGGACTCCTCCACGTCGATCCTCTTCCTCTTGCCGCCGGCCGTGCGGACGCTGCGGCTGGACGAGGCCCGCGAGACGGTCACCCGGGAAGAGGGGCTGGGGGACAGCTTCAGCCTGGCGTGGGGAAGGACAAAACACACACACACTTCACATCAGAAGGCAGGAGGGTGAAGTGGGTCGGGCTGTGCCCGCAGGGAACGCGGGACAGAGTGAGAGGAAACAGCTGAAGCTGGGCCAGGGATGGTGTACACTGGGTACCAGAAGGAATTTCTTCACTGAAACGGCAGTCAGGCTTTGCCCAGGGAAGTGGCGGCATCTCCATCCCTGAAGTGTTGGAAACACACGTGGATGTGGCACTTGGGGACACAGTTTAGTGCTGACCATGGCAGTGCTGGGTCAACAGCTGGACTCAAATCTTTTCCAGCCTTAATGACTCCATGATTTGGTTTTACTTTCCCCATCTTTTTTTCCTAAATAAACTTTCTTCCATCTCTACCTCTTCCCATAGATTTATACAGCAATATGGTAAACAAAGCATATTACATGAAGAAGTGAAGGCTTAAGTACTTAAGAGGTGAATAAAATGTTGTCAAACAGCTGATTAGTGTTCCTGAAGCACTGAATACTGATGGACTACTACATTAAGAGCATAAAGCATTTCTGTGCATTTGATAAAGACTGCAAAGAAACAAAAACCCTAGGGAGACTTAAGCCACTGTGGGAAATTAATGCAAAAATACAGTGGCATAAAAGCTTTGGCTGCTTCATCCCCACAGTTGAGAGGAATCAGCAGTGAGCAGCTCAGAACACAGTGAAGAATCAAACTGCTCTCAACGACAGTTGTGACACAGGTGAAAATTCTCAGTATTGGAAGAACTCTGAGGCCTGATGTGGAAAATGCAGCTGGCTGATGAGCTGGGCAATCATAATGGCTATGACTTTAATA
The DNA here is from genome assembly GCA_013398275.1 of Promerops cafer. Lineage (NCBI taxonomy): Eukaryota > Metazoa > Chordata > Aves > Passeriformes > Nectariniidae > Promerops > Promerops cafer. The sequence goes on from VZSE01013457.1 coordinate 22,766, forward strand.
AAATTATTTTATACTTAAAGAAATTTGGGTAACAATTAATTAACCCTGCAATTAATTTCAAAGAAGAGTATTAATCACGGCACCAAATAGGCATACAAATGACAGTTCATTACTACTTCTGTGCTGGATCTTAACAAAAACAAACAAAAAAAAAAGGTGTTTGCTGCCTTGAAAGCTGGTCTGACAATCAGTGTGCTTGGTCTCATGGTGACTTAGACCTGTGTAAGACAGGAGGGGGCAAAAACACTGCCTTGGAAAGCAGTCCAGCACCACTAAAAACTGCTTTTTAACAGAGAAAGAGACAAGAAAAGCACAGAGAGAACAGAGACACCACCCTGTTGCCATGTCCTCTCCTACCTCTCCTCTTCACCCTCCAGCAATTTCCGGTATGCATTGATCTCCATGTCAAGTGCCAGTTTAACATCCAGGAGTTGCTCGTAGTCAGTCAGCTGCTCCTGCATCTGATTTCTTATCTCTGCAATTTCCTTCTCCTTCTCTGCCAGAGTTTTGCGGCAGTTTTCCTGTTCCTGGGCCAAGCTGCTCTCTAGCTCCTGTGCTCTGTCCTGCCATGCTCTAGACTAGAGAAAAAGCATTGAAAACGTCAATGATGGTGCAAAGGAAAGCCCACCCAAGCCTCCACGTGCTCTGCTGCTCAGGCAACACAGAATTCAAAACACAGAAGTTATGTCCTCCCCTACTTCTGAGTTCAAACTCACCCGTATTCAACTTCCTGCTCTCCACCTCACCTACTACAAACGTAAACACCTCAAAATTCCAGGGAGACTTGCAACATCCTTGGAAAAACAACTACTTTGCTCCATTTTTCTGAGGTCTGAAAATATGCTACTGTACTTAAATTTACTTGGGAAAGAAAATTTGAGCTTAAAAGTTTAACATGTGCCAGACAGGACACCGGAACACAGTCTTAAGCTGCACCAGGGGAGGTTTAGGCTGGACATTAGGACAAATTTCTTCACCAAAAGGGTGGTTAGATATTGGAATGGGCTGCCCAGGGAGGCAGGTGGAAGAATCACCATTCCCTGGAGGTGTTTCAGTGCTCTGTAGTTTCCACATGTCTGCTCTGTGATTTGGCTTGGTGCTGCTAATCCTGAATTCTGGGAGGCTGCTCCCCTAGAGGAACAGGGGTTGTTGTCAGTGAAAACCTGCTTGCCTATCCTTAAAGCCTCCAAGGCTTGTTCAGAGTGTGGTGATAAGCATTCCTTGAAGAAATCTGATTTGCCTCCTACTTCAAAAATTCCATTAAGCCAGCAGATCTTAAAATTGTACACCCAGAATGGAATGCTTATCAAAGAAATCCAAAAATGATGGCAGCTTTAGGGTTCACTTTCCATAAGCATGCTTTCTTCTGTTTCATAGTCTCTTGAAATTTAATTTTTCTTTTTTAAATTCAGGGGCAGACACAGGAATCAATGCCCCATAATCACAAAGTTTGCTATGCATGCACCCAAATTTAGAAGTCACCACATATTCCAGAAACAGAGAGAGAAGGGAGTCTACATGTCTGACACAGGAGACCAGTGTAACTAAGAGTCAGATAAGGAATTCAATAACTGGAGTTTTGTGTCACATGAAGATCACAGTGGAGTCTACTACAGAGCTCAGTGCTGGCAACTCAAACCAGACCAGCACCAGGAATAAGACATTCCCAAGAAAATACAGCTTACCTTAGTGCTAGTAAAGTGGTAAACAGAAGTGTACTGGCTGACTTCACTAATACTACCAAAAAAACCCACCCCAAAACCACAGCAAAATGGTGTCTTTGGTGGAAAATCACAGTCAAAATGACAGAAGTTGATTTTCCCTGAAGCTGATTGCCCTAAAGTTGCACCAAACACTTCTGCCAGTTCAGAAACAAGTCCTCTGAATCAAGCTGTCACTTCTGAAGTAACAGAACAGAGGCAATTACCTTAAAAAACCTGCTGACTGAACCCCCAAAAGATGATGGTAATCTACAGGCAGAAATAAGATCTAAGTGGCCAAAACTTTCCATCCAATTCCTGTGGAACCTCATGCACATTCATTATATCACCTGATCTTTTCCAGAGATTAACTTGACTAGATATAAGGAAAACTAGGAAGACTCTTACTAGTATCTGCCAATTTATTTGGAAAATTAGGAAATAATGTCCCCCACATTTATATTTTTCACTCAAAATACACAGAATTTTCATGTTCTACTATACAGGAGGAATAAAATTCAAACTGTGTCAAAGAAAGGATCAAACAGTACTAGTATTCTATATTCCTAAAAGAGTTTAAATGTTTTGTTGCATTTTCAAGTGAGTTACGAAAGCTTACTGCAGAACCTACCCCTAACACTTCTCATTTTCATTCTGGATTTCCCACTGCAGTGCACACAATGTTACAAACAGGCCAGTAGTAAACATATCACTTGTCATACATTATGTCATACTTCCCTGAGTGTGATCTATGCCCTCTGTGATCTAGCAATAATGAATTTCTGCTGGAGATCCTGCCCTACAGATGCTCAAGTAGTTATCTGATGTTTTTATCCAGTCTCACATTCCTAATTTGGGCAAGATCACATCATTAGTTTTGGTTTTTTTAGATGTCTAGATGCAAACTGGATCTAGGATGAGCAGAGACTGCTAATTCCAGTTCTGGCTTTGAATGTTGCTTTGTAGAATTCTACACTAGGCTGGTCCAGTCACTACTAAACTGCTCAGAGTGTCAAGAACATTTAATACACCTTTGTCTAAAATTGCCTCATCTATCCACAAAAATTTTCACAAAAGCCAGTTAACAGTACCCCATTTCAAACACTAGCTCTATAGCAGAATACTACACACAGAAAAGGAAAATAAGGTTTGTTAAAAGGAGACATTAAGGAATTTCAAAAAGTACAGAGCAGTAGGAGAGAAGACAAATTCCCGTCATGACACTGAACATACTTATAAGTTAAGGGAAAGACAGGCCTTTAATACAAAAACCAACAAATGTAAGGGAAAGAAAAGCCCTTTAATACCAAAGCCAACAGCTGTAAATAGCAGGACTGAGGAGGCACAGCTGGTTACCTCTTTCTGCAGGCTGGTGATGTGGGAGGACAGGCTGTCGATGCGCATGCGGCTCTCGTTCAGCTGCTCCCTGATGGTGTTGGCTGCAGAGCTGCTCATCTCCGAGGACAGCCTGGCACTCTCCAGCTGCAGGGCACCAAAGTGAAGACATCAGTTTCAAAGTAACTTTCACTAGAAGAAGGAATGAATCACCAAAAACCCACACAGGACGCTAAGCCACCCAAGTTCCTCTCTGCAGCTCCAACGCAGTGAAACTTTTCTTTCTTTGAGGCTAAAATGTGGTGCCTTGGTTACCATGTTGGATTGCCCTGCCAGGAATTCCAATTCTCTGAATATTTACTTTAGGAGTAAAACTTTCCCTTGTAGACATTACTGAAATTGAACTATTAAGTTCAGTTTTCATGCTGGCTGAAGTTTATTTAATACCCTTATACCGAAAAAGCTAAACTGAAATTACCAATTCTCTAAAAAGAGGCAAACTTGTAAACTTTCAGGCAATATAAGCAAGCTGGTACCAGTACCAATGCCCTAAGCCACTACTTCTTCATTCTATCACTTCAATCTTGAACAGTTTTACTTTTATAAAGTAACTAAATCATTCCTGCTGAACACTACCACACACATTTAAGCTGCACCATAGATTTACTGAACTTGTTGATGATGATGCAAAGCAATCTAATTTACTTTTTTAACTAATTTTCCAAAAATACAGAAAAGCATACCTGATGAGAAAGACCAAGAAAGCATTGACAGGTTGCATTTTGGGCTAGATTGTATTTTAAATAATCTTTTCCAAGCCAGATTGAAGGCCTGGAGATAAGCAGGCTGAAAAGACCAAAACCAATGCTAATAAATTCTGTTTGTATGAACTTTCCTGCTATAACATCCCACCTTGCTTTTAAAAAACACTAACTGCAACAAGTACGGCCACAGAAACCAGGTTCAGTTGAGACATCAGAGTGCCCCCTGACATAAATGCTGAATAACAGCAGAGGAAGGAAATGATGAAGTATAACTCATAGCAGCTTTCTGCCTAGAGGAGTGAAAAACAGAAGTTACTGGGCATTGTAAAACTTCCCCATGTTTTGTACATGGTCAGAGGACTCTATCTTCTGTCTTCTCAGCAAGCCCCATTATGAATTTTTATATAAAACATGGAACACCATATTGATCATTGATCAGTGTTATGCTTAACAATGCATGAACTTTCCTTGAATTCACAGTAATCCCAGCATTAATCACTATTCCCCCCAGATCACCTTCACACAGTGCTTCCTTCCCCCCTTCTGTTATTGTACCTGATGAGGATGAAACCTGCTCCCAAAGTGAGATGTGAAAATGCAAATTTGCACTCAAACGCATGCTAATTTCAAACCCAGCTCCCTAATAAACCCCTCTGAGCTTACAGTAATTATGCTATTAAGCAAAACAAAAACAAAGTACATCAAACAGCTGTCTGAAAACATGTTCTTACTTTGGAATGGTAAGTCTCTTCGAGCTCTTCTTTGTAGAGCTTCACTTGTGCATCGTGCTGCTCTCTGATTTCATGCAGGGCCTGGGCCAGTTTGTGCTCATATTCAATCTGACGCCCAGAATCAACCTCCACCAGGCGAGTTTCATGCTTCCTCCTTGTCTCATTGATTTCCTGTGAGAACCAGAAAAACGTGGTAACACTCAGTAAATACAGGACAAAGGCTTCAGAAGACTATCCTGCTGAGTGGAGAATAATGCAGGTTCTAGTATCAGATTATTTTGACATGAAACTTTTAGTAGAAACAGTCTCCCTAGTCTTATTTTGCAATAGCAAGTCATTAAAATAAGAGGTAGGATACCATCAGCATTTTTTTCTGAGAGTTGTCTGAACTTTCAAAAAATACACCTCAGCATCATTAGATTTTAGAAATATATCCCTCCTTTATTGAGGTGTATCTTCTGTGCTTCAACAAAGTCAAACTACTGTGAAATAACAGTCACCCCACTTTCCCCATTTACTTGCGTGCTTGCCTGTGCTTTCTCTGGAAAGAAAGGGATTCCAACAACATGAAACAAAGCTGAAAATACTCCTAGCAAGAAAACTACCCATGGAACAAAAGACATTATGGTCAAGTACATTTGTTACTGCCCTAAGGCTCCTCCTGGAAAGCCTCAAGGGCCACAGGTGAAAGAGAGGGAGGTGAGAAAAAGTTCTAAAAGACAACTATTCATCCACTTTTGTTTCCATTATTCAAAAGCATCCTATTAGAAAGGTGTTTTTAATTTTGAAATTAAAAACATTGCAGGTCCAGAGCACCCGTCTGAGCTTCCTTCCACTTTATTTCTTAAAATGTGATTATATGGGAAATTACTAACCTACTTTCTCATTAATAAAAAAGACATGTGCATTGCATACCATGACTAGAATTTAAGATGAAACTACATGATACATCAAGTTATTTTACCACAAGAATTCAGAGCTAAAATCATTTTTCCTAGAAAAAGGAAGTTAGAAATCTTCATACTAGAACAGAGGTAAACCCTACTCTGAGTAGGAGTTTAGACAACTTGCAGAGGTACCTCCCAACCTAAATTATTTTCCTATTCTAAAATGACCTCCCAGTCTTCTTGCCTTTAAAAATGTTAATTCTTGAGGCTAAATTTACCTCCTCATACATATTTTTACGGAATTCCAGGTCCTCAATGAGGCTCTGACAACGGTTTTCAAGGTCCACTTTCTGCAAGGTTTCGTTTATAAGCTGGTCCTTGGCAGCACCTAAAGAAGCTTCAAGCTTTAAGAAATAAAAGAATCAACACAAAAATTATGCAGCAGAACTCACACAATGGCCAGACCTTCAGAGAACTACAGCTAACTACACATTAAGGTTTAACTTCCCAATCAAATCCCAATATTTATCCCAGCAATATTACAAATCACACACACACTTTTGCAGTTGCTTACACAAGTGAGTTCTTTATATTTCACATTAGTAACTGGCATTAAAATTGCTACTTAGTAATTTTCCTTACAAATCAATTTTTAATACATGGAAAACACCAGTTTCCTGGTCTCCACAACTCATCCTCTTGAGGTGGTGCTGCTCAAGATCACAAATCAAAAGGCTAACAAAACTAGGACAAGACATTTTCTTCCTCATTGTTCCATCAGAACACAGAGAACCACAGCCAGAACCAAAAGGAGGGCAGAGAGACACTGTTATTTGTCAGTTATTATCTGTTCTTGTGAAGTCCATCTGCCCCCCAAAACACTTCTGAAACGTGTCAAGGGTACTTTGAGTCTCGACCTGCTTTCTTCTCCCTAATAACATCCCTCATAATTTCAGCATCTGCAATTTTAAGAGCTCTCACTTCCACCATTCATGTTATTAATGAAACTCAACAGTAACTCAGAAACCTACCCAACACTGCTTCTAGTGTTGAAAGTGAATCACGATTTGTTACAGCTGTGACGAGATGACAGGTTTTCATCCTTTTTTTTTGGGGTTACAAAGTTATATTTTATCAGATTGGCAGCTCATAATATAGAAAACCCCCTCAACTGGCTAACAGAAATTGATGGTTAAGTATTTTTTCTTCTCACCTCTCTAATCTGATCTTTCAAATCTTCAATTTCTCCCTCCAGACTTTTCTTATCACCAAGGGCTGTGGCCAGCGCAGCTTCTTTAGAATTCAGGGCTGCTTCAAACTCACGAAGTTTGACCTGGGCTCCACTGAGGTCAGATTCCTTTTTTGCATAGCTGGAACAAACCAGAGAAAGTGGTCGCAAGAAAACTTAGAAATGCCCCTGAAGTCAAATGCTGACTAATAAAGCAATCTGAAATCTTCAACTTGAGAAATACCTGTCAAAAACATTTTGTGTTAGCTAAATTTTCTGTGCTTTGCAGCACCCTTCAAAAATAGCAAAGTTCCACAGACCTGAAGAAACAGACCCAAATCCTGTCTCTACAACAATATCTGCCATCATAGAAATTACACTGGTGCAGAGGTGATGTGACTTCTTTATGAAGGCAAGCACAGAAGATTTTCAAATTACCTTCAAATTAGTTTCTGTGTCTAGACAAGCAGTCAAGCATTTTCTATGTGTTTATCTCCTAAACCAGCATATTCAAGCAGAGAAATCAAACAAGAAAAACGTAATGTCACATAAACACAAGTTTATTATCCACAAATAATGGTGTAACAGGTTACTATCAAAAACAGGAGAAAGAAAACCCATATTCATGAATCAAAATGTCTCTTGTCCTTAGATGGCACAAGCAGCCATTAAATGTGTAACAAGTTCTTCAACCTTGGAGCTCATTCTTTTTCTGCCTGGGATATCCACATTTGTCTATCAAAGGCAGTAGCATGCAGAAGTCCTATATGGTTTTGATTGAACTATGAACTTTTTAAAGAAATGGACACATTTAGGCTCAATAATACCACAGCTGGCATATCGTTCTTCAGTTCTCATGCTTTTCTTTCCAGATGTAGAATTAAAAATTAAAAAAAAAAAAAAGCAGCATTAACAACATGGTGCTGAGATGACTTAAAATTGGATAAAGATAGATTCAGAATATATCAAGTACCCTTTTTAATCACCATACAACTTATAAGACACAACAGCAACTCTTCTCGACAAAATGAGACCTAATGCAAAATCAACACAATTTTAAAAGGAGATACCCTCAGCTTTAAAAGATCCTTTTTTCACCAAGATTACCTGCACTTATCATGCTCAGGAGAGGTGTGTGCACACAGAGGGATGCAGGGATGGAATGCATGTCTGGAGGTTTCAGCACCACAGCCACACCACATGGCAGGCTTTATGCAACAGACTTAGCGCTCACTAATCCTGATCCCGTGGGATTAGCACCTGCTCCCCCCGTGGCATCCAAGGGCCAGGCTCGGAGCCCCTGAGACACACAAAAACACTCTCTTCTGCACTCAGCTGCGTCCTCCTGTTCAACACTCCCCACTCCCTTAGTGGCATTTCACTCCACAGACCCACAGCTGGATCCACAGCTCAGACAAAACCACAGGATTTAGGGTTTGGACACTCCTGCTTCCATCTTTCTGCAATATTCCCTAGAGGTTCTGTCCTGTCCTTCCTCTTCCACCCAGGCCTGTTGGAACTTCAGCATGCAAGGAAGGTGTGCAGAAGAAGAGGAAAAAGAAGGAAGGGAAGGTATGCTGCCTTAGTACATCTGTAAAAAACCCAATCTCTCCATCCCCTATTAGGAAGTATGAGGGCCCACAGCAGACATTTGTTGTTTGATCACTGCTGAGAAAAAAGCTTTAATCAAATACATGAAGAAACTGCTTCTCCCATGCTGTAAACCAAGCCTACCAAGTCAGACCCTGAAATGAGAAAGTTGCAGAGCTATAGACAATGTGCTGCTCCCCAGTCTGCCCCAAATTATCCTGGACTCTGAAACAGAGAGATTCCCCAAAATATGCCACTATCCAAAGTGTGTGGATACCTTAAAACTACTTGGATTTTAAATTATTTTAAAGCAAATACCTTTTTAATGCATTTACAGACTGGAAGGCAGCTGAGAAGAGCATTCTTGCCATGCATCAGCAGAGAAAAAAGGGATATTATAAAATGAACTAGCAACAACAACATGATTAAAACCCAGTGTAGTACCCACACCACAAAAAGTATTACCAGTTAGATCAGCCCTTTCTGGCTTGTTTGCAACAAGTCTGTGAAGCCACAAAACAATTTAATGCAACAAAAGCCACAGCAGGGGGGAGTGGTGGGTGGGTGGAGAATTAAAATTAAGCACTATTAGTTGTTAGTGACATGAGTTGTCTAACTATGAGACAGCTCATCTGAACACATTCTCAGAGAGAAAACAGAAACTAGAGCGCAACACTTCAAACACTGAAAGCCAGATGAAATCTCAGCAACTCAACAGTGTCATCCCAGCCCTAAAGGGAATACAGGAAAGGAGGAAAAGATCAGAAAAGCCTCTGTGATTTATAAAAACAAACACTAATGTATACAACACATACTTCACCCTTACACCCACTAATTTTCACCAGGAAGAACTTCAGCCTCTTGACAATAGCTGCCTTCTTCGTCCCCAGAGAGCCAATGCTACATCTGAATACAGCACATGAAAAACCCTCAAACACCTTCCTGTTGCAGAGTTCAGAAATTACCCAGGACTGTACTCCTTTTCAAGTAGTTTGACTCATGAAAGGAAAATAAAAGCAAAGAAGTAATTGCTGACTTGCATCTCTTTCAAAGAAGCAGCTTGGTTTTCTCTCTTTTGACTTCAAAGTGCATGGATCTTATCCATGGAATTGTTAACAACAACCTAGAATTTCCCATAATCTCCTTAAATTTCTTGCTAAGTTAATAGAAAAGCCATTCAAAAAAACCAAAAAACACCACAAAGAAATAATTTTCTAGCTGTTCAATAAGCTGAACTGACCATCTGGAGCCAGACAAACCACACACCTAATGCAAGGCAAGCAGTCAGCAGCCAGACCTCGGGAGGTGTAATTCAAAAGTTCCTTTGAAACTGACCAAGTGCAGGATGCCACCAGCCTACCGCAGATTCTTCTCACCTCCCACATCCCACCCACTCTTTTCTGCCACTACTTAAGAGTCTGATCACAAAGCTAAGCATTACCAACATTAATCAAACCCTCCTCGAAAAGCATTGGCTTTCAGCCAAGGCATGACATAGATACACACGTGTTGTAATTCCTGATAATGCAACCTATATTTAGACCCATATAAAATTACATTTACTGCAGAGTGGGCTGGTTTTCTACTCCAGTTGTAGAGAAATATGAAAATTAAAAAAAAAACCAAAACCAACTACAGTTACAAATTCTCTATGTTTTATTTAGCTAGCAGTCAGTTTCTCACATTTTTCCCTATGGCAGACAAAACACTAAGGCTGTATTTTGCAAGAAAGTGATTTAAAATTACATAAGAAACACCTAAGAGCATTCAAATTTTTAAACAGAGACCAACGTGAAAATAAGAATAATTGAACGAGTTTGGCTTTCCTGTAAATAAGTATATGTAATGTAGTTTCAACTTGTCTCATGTCACCCATTTTATTTAAATGTAGTGTTTGAAAGCAACACCACCACATCATCTCTGGTCACATATTGCTCAGCTGTGACCCTGCTTGAAGTCACAAATCCAACCTGAAGGTCATGGTCATCTATGTGAATCCCATGACTACAATCCCATTTCTAAGCAGAACCTACACACATAAACACGTATCAAGCCACTGCCTAGTATCCTGTCATCATTATATGTCCACATATTTGAGACCACATATTTATGCCCTACGCTGCACAGAAGACACACTTACTTCAGAATATAAATTCCTACATTTCAGTGGCTTTAATTATTTTGCAACAAGTTAATCACCCCGCTCCTTCCGCCTCTGGGTGCTCCATGGTACACATCCAAACAGTGACAGATTTCAGATTAAAGCTCTGAAGTTCCACAGACTCTTTGCCTCACTTTTCAAGATCACCTACAGTAACAAAAACATGCTGAAAGATATTTCAAGTCAGCTTCCTTCCCTCAGCTCCTCCCCAGCTCCTTACAACACACATGCACCCTGGAAAACCCTGGAACAGTTGTCACATCTTTGCCTGCACCAACACCACATGGTTCTGGGTAGCTGCTCAGGGTACCAGGTGCAGAGTGACACACACTTGCACAGTAATTCAAGCCACAGGCTGACGGGAAGCTGATCCTGATATTTATTTTGCTAATATTAATTTTGCTAATATTTGCCTAATCTCAGTGCAGAAATGTACTTCAGAGTGTAGATGGGAAGGAAGGCCAACTGGAGATTCAAAGGCAGCCAGACAGATAAATTATCTCTTTGATATTTAAAGAGAAAGTTTAGTTCCTTGCCACAATTACATTTGCTATTAATGCCTGCACTCTACAAAACACCTGAAGATAATAAAGGAAGATTAAGTCCTTTAACAACATTTTCAATAAAACACACAGTTTCCTTCGAAGTTACTTTAATCACATTGTCTCCTCTTCCAGGAGAACAGATGTCCCTCAACACTGGCAAACTGCCACAGTGAAACCTCAGCCTGCCAAAGACAAATGTAAACAATGGGTTTCCTACATGAACTAGTGTTAATACCAGCTTATACCTCCTAAAGAACACAATTTCCTCACACGACCAACCAGAACATGGACAAGTCCAGCTGGGGATTTTTGACCTGCTATACATTTAATCAAGTCCCCATCACAAACATTCTTAGAAATAAATTTTCTTTATCTTGGAAACCATTTCCACCAGTGCTGAAACCTGACCCATCAGCAGAGCCACACAACACAAGAGCCAGCCTTGGCTTTCTGAATGGCCCTTGTTCAACATGACTTGGTGACACAGCTGTGCCAAACTTCACAATGTGCACCCTTGTTAAGTTAATTGCTCCAGTGACACACGAGATTTTTTCCCCCCACCATCTTGGCTCAGCAGTTCTCCCTGATGTGCACTTGTGGCAAATGATGAACCCATGACACATTTCCCCTCAAAAGCAGAAGCTTTATCCAGTCTTGTAGGATATGATGGAGCAATTGGGACCTGCTGCTCAAATGATGGCATTATGACATGCCCAAGGATCACATCTTTCATTGATTTGTATGCCTTGTCTATTTAACCCCTTTCTCAAGAAACATGGAATCTGCAGCAACGCTGCTCTGTTGTAGGAAGTGCACTCTACATAAAAATAACAGGAGTTGTACCCGAAAATAATTTGTTGTTAATTGTATCAGCACACATTTTGTGACTTCATGGTCTCACTATCTACAGGCAGCTACCTCCTTTCACCTTTATTGTTCATGAGCAAGTCCAGCAGCTGGAAATCAATAGGCACAGACATTTTTTCTGTGGAGCTACTGCTGGTGTCTTCAACTGCCCTTGACTGGCAAAATTGTAGCAGTGACAATTAACTACACTATTTATTTAAAGGACGGAAGTAGAAGCGTGTCTCTGCAACAGCCACCACCAACGGCAAAGCACACAGTAAAGTCTTGCCTAATCACTAATGAGAAAATAAATTGGAAATACTGTGAAATTGGTATGGTCTCTCAATTCTTTCCCAAGCTATGGAAGAGAGATCTCCCTCTTCTCCACTTCCCAAGAGCTCTCCAAGAATTACATGGGTTTTTTTCCCCCAAGTCTTGAGATTCAGAGATTTATTTTCCCTTATCTCCATTCTGCCCATCACAACCTTCCTACTTACGCAACTTTGAGTATCACTTTCCCATCCCCTCCCCAGAACAGAAATAGGGAAGCTGTTTTTTTTAATCTCACTTTTTTTTCCCCCTAGTTCTTTAGATTTGAAGTATCAAGGGAAACCTTCATATTTTTGCTACAGCAGAACACACTGCATGGCAAGCACTCTAGAAGAAGAGCATGCAACAAGTCTGCTATATATAGGAGTGTCAGCTAAAGAAACAAATGCAATTTTCTTGAGGTATTAGAAGTATGAACAGAGCAAGCATCACACCATATAGATGGTACTGAAGTCAGCAAATCTAACAAATAGGTGACTGGATCTTTAGTTTTTGTAAAGAAAGAATAAGAGAAGTCCTACAGCACTTTGAGAGTAACTAGAAGCTCGAGTTTGATGCACTAATTCAAAGAGTAACTGAAAGATGACTGGAATAAAATGGATCAAGCAATTAAGAAGGATGCCGTGGTAACCAGAGAAAGCAGAGTTGCACAAGAATAACACCTGCAAAAATGTTCAAATACCACAAGAAGGCCAGCTAGACCATGAATGATACTGCCTAGCTTCAGATAACTAAGTGGCAAATCATCTTTGCTCCCTCACACATCCAGAACACCTTGAGAGCCATTTCTCCTCACATTTATCTCCACTGCCTCTGCAGGGAACCAAAGCCTTCACTAATTTGAGTGTTATGACATGGCTACCAGAATACCTAAACCACACAAACCAAACTTGCCAGGAAACTTTCTTTTCTGTGTTTTTTTTCCCCCCAACAGGCTCTGTTAGATCCAAACTACTACATACTCACACTTAAACTGAAGCCAGCGCATACAGCACACTGCAGTTCAGCTTTCAGAAAGGGCAAGGAAAATTCTGTCGTGAGCACACATTCTCATCTTACCTTGCAAACCTTTACAGTACGCCTATGCACACTTGTGCAGAGTGTTTTTAAGAGTATTTTTTGTCAGGTTACAATGTGACTTAACAGCTTTAAGAAGCCAGGAGGGAGAGTGCTCCAGTTCAAGTGAAAAACCCCTTTGCTCCTTTTTAAGGCTTTGCAAATAGAATTACGGATAAGCTTAGATATCCCCAAGATATCCATCTTAACAACACTCGAAGAGAACTAAGAAACTGCATGCCCATGGTGAGGTCTGGCACCAAACAACACCAAAGAGCCACAAACAAGCGGAATCCAGGAGTCTCAAACAGCATTGTTTGTTTTACTAAACTATCCAGGAGTTCTTGGCAATCAACAATCTGCCCTCACCGACAGGTTTTTCCCAAGCACCCCATTACAGGCAAATACAAGACAGAATATGCAGATGCTCATGCCCGCATTATTAATGCCTTGGCTCCAGCCACAAAAAGGGAATCCACTACCAACTGCAAATGCAATCTCACACATGGAGTCTTGGGAGAAGCTGACACAAGAGTGTGTCCTTCTTAATAAAATCACTAAGAGATGGAAATTCCTGGCTCGACCTTGGAGTCAAGTAATGTTGGTGCCTGTCTGCAGCTACACCTGGCTTTCCCTATCACTGTCAATGACTACTTTGATTTAAGACCTTCATAAAGCACCAAGAGGTAACCTCAAGAACAACCAGTCTCACTAATTAGAAGCTCACAGTTTCAGGTTTTTAAATATCAGAGTCCAAAAGGTATCACAGCTGTCTGCAGACGGGAAAGAACATCAACATGCTGATTGCACAGGAAGTATCTTTTTCATAAGGAAAAATCAGGGCTGAGAGGGCATTTAAGACACAGTAGCAGAGGAAGAATAACAACTCTGGAGGATTTTCCCCCCTCCCAATATTAACAGACCTTGTGATTCCAAGACTGAAGCTCAAATGCCTAAAACTGCAGCAGTCACAGAAATCAAATTGAAGGCAAACACAAGGAACGAAATAAACAATTGAATTGAGTTGAATGTTTAAGAAGCAAAATCTTAAGTGTCTCAAAATAAGTGTCTCAAAATCAGTTCGCTGCAAGGGCAGAGACCTTGGCACTGTGCCCTAAAGCCGTCAATCTGGGGGATGTGTGGATACAAATTCTACCTTTTGTAACATCTGAACATCCAGGAAGGCACACAGAAATTAGAGTTCTCTTTGGTTTTAAGTATGGTACATGTATTTCCTAGTGAGTATTTTCATATTATGAAGTTAATCTGTTTCAGAAAAGCTCAGTTTTTCATTCTGAAGCAGCCTGAGCCTTAAAGACAGCCCCCTGTCCGTGCAGGGGGCGGTGAATAATCATGGAATCACAGAATGTTAAGAGAATGGTATGGACTCTAAAGCCCGTCTAGTCCCAAGTCCCCAGCCAGAGGCAGGGACGCCACTGACTACACCAGATCGTTCAGAGCTCCATCAAGCCTGGCCTGGAACACTTCCAGGGATGGGGCATCCACAACCTCCCTGGGCAACCTGTGCCAGGGCCTCACCTCTTTCACAGCCAAGAATTTCTTCCCAATATCCCATCTAAACCTGCCCTTCTTCCGTTTAAAGTCATTCCCACCTTGTCCTATCACTCCGTGCCCTCGTCAAAATCTCTCCAGCCTCCTTTAGTCACAGGAAGGAGCTCTAAGGTCTCTCTTACTGCAGGTAGCNCAGCGCAGGGCGCGCACCGCGGGTGCCTCCGCCACCGCTCCGCCCGCATCCCGATATCCATCCCTCCATCCCGAGGATGCTTCCTGGCCCTTTCCCCGCTACCCACCTGCCCAGCAGCTGCTCGTGCTCAGCGCGCAGCTTGCCCAGCTCGATCTGCAGCTTGGCGCGCTCCCGCGCCGTGTCGTCCNTCTTCCGTTTAAAGTCATTCCCACCTTGTCCTATCACTCCGTGCCCTCGTCAAAATCTCTCCAGCCTCCTTTAGTCACAGGAAGGAGCTCTAAGGTCTCTCTTACTGCAGGTAGCAATCAGAGTACTTCACCTCATTTTTTAAGCGCCAGCCTCCCTGTACAACCTGTTCTAGCGCCTCACCACCCGCACAGTAAGGAATTTCTGCCTAACATCTAACCTATCGAACCAAAATCTCCCCCTTTCTCCGTGGGCACCGGTCGGAGCCATCCCGACGGGCACCCGGGCACCGGAGTGGCCACGGATGCTGCGGGGGCCGGGGCACTCGCACCCGGCAGGGGCGGCGCTCGGGGNACCGGGCGGGGACCGACGGACAGGCGGACGCACGGACGGACCGACCGCCGCCGTCGCCGCCTCCTCCTCCGCCGGCTCNGGGCACCCGGGCACCGGAGTGGCCACGGATGCTGCGGGGGCCGGGGCACTCGCACCCGGCAGGGGCGGCGCTCGGGGCCGGCGCTTCCCGCCGGGGCGGAGCGGCGGCACTGCTGCCCGTGCCTCATTCATTCCCTCATTCATTCCCGGCCGCGCAGCCCCCGGCGGAGCGCCCGCGGGACTGGGGGGGGGGGGCGCCCGGGGG